>JAXIVD010000100.1:2500-122500 GCA_036785275.1 Cancer borealis | reverse complement strand
TATATATATATATATATATATATATATATATATATATATATATATATATATATGTGTACCGAGGGTCAGTGTTACTGCCACTGTACCGTAGGTAATTGTTACTTTCTATTGACACCACTGTCATCACTGTACCGTTTCCGGAATCAACACTATCTTCTCATCTACTACTTTCTATCTACTTTCTATGCTGCCACCACGACATCCCCTTGGGAATCGACACTATCACTACTATCGACACTATCACTATTACTACTAGTAGGTCCTCCACCACCGGGGTTGAGATACGAAATGAAAAAGAATATAATAAATAAATGAACAGACTTTAATGATTAATAAATAAGAGAAGTACTCGCTATATCCGTGGTGGTGCTCTTACAAGTACTTATCCTACCACCCACGACACAAACATAAAGAAATATATTAACACAAATATTCCTAGCTAAATCCTACCTAATAATACGTTAGGGAACTGATGGAAAAACTTGACCAAAATACACTCACGCCAATAATGTTTGCGTGTCACTTTGTCCTTGCTGTCGTCCACAGCGAAAGGCAACTCCATATGCAGCCTTAGACACTTAGGAACCAAAGACAGTCATTTGCTGGTCCTCTCGGCAGCTGTATCCGGGAGGACAATTTAATGTTAGACATTAATCTTAACACGATGGTTTTTCAAGTGTTTGGCAATTTTTTAGGAACACTGGATTCTTACCTGACTGGAGCGGAGTCACGGAACACTAGTGACTGACCTTCCGTCCAGACCGGTATATATATCCTCTCACTTCCAGTGACGTCACGAGTTTTCCCATCATCCCCTCTATCTAGTTGTCCCTACTCTAACAATAACAAGGTGTTTAACGAGTGTTAAGAATACGAGGATTTACTTGTGATTCCGTAAAGGAATCACCGTAATGATAGTTGGCCCGTTGTACTCGGTACACGGCTTTCCTCTTTAAAAAAAAAAAAAATCCTCGTATTCTCACACCCGTAAGAACATGAAAGTTTATATTATCAACATTTGTTGGGACTGGTCTTCTTCCGGATCTTTGGATGTCCACGTTTCCACACTCCTTTTCTCTTCTTCTTTCTTCTTGTCTTGGGCAAGACTTCTGAGTCAGACGTGACTCGACCTCCTGGTCGGAATAGGTGAAACCAACTCCCACCAGTCCTGGCAAGCTGAGCAGGGTGGTGATCCTCGGCGGGGCTTCACCAAGCCTTCGTCCTTGGGGGGGTAACTTCCAGGTCCTTTCCCTGGGGCAGAGTCCAGAGCCCCCAGGATTGCGGTGATCTCTGCTTCAGCTGCGGGACCAGTGTTTCAGCTCGGCATCTCCTTAGCTGCAAAAGAGTTTATAGGCAGTAACTTTTCCTTTAACCACCCAGGGGTCTGTTTACTGCCATCTCTCCCTCTCAACACTCCTCTAGGAATTCCTCACAGGCCTTCGGGCTCTGCGTGGTTCCTCCGTGTCATCCTCATCCTCTGAAGGAAACACGAACTCGCTCATGTCGACTATAGAACCTCCATCACCCACAACTAGTGTTAACTTGTCCGCGGCACGGTGGATTGTGTCGCCGTTGACAGTGAGGTGGTGGTTGTAATGATGGTTGTAGTAGTAACTGCCTCGTCCACCCTCGAAGTGGAGGAATGTGTATTTGGCACCACCATAGCTCGCCCTTACGTATAAGCTAATATCCCTAACTACCGCGTCACACTCATCCGACTTTAAAAAACAGACAGTGTGGGCTTTGTATCCTTTTCATTACCGTGGGCACCACCAACGAATCGAGCAAGGCGTTATCTTTCTTCTGTTTGGACTAGTAAAGGATTCCAGCTTAGACGTCATAATTATTCTTTAATAAGGGGGGTGAATCCACAACCTAAGAAAATGCAATCCCCTTTCTTTCTTCCAACTCTAACCCGTAAATCTGATCTTAATCAACATTATCCAAAGTAAAAAAAAAAGGTAAATTTATACTTTATGCCAATATTCCACATCTCTACCCCCCCCCCACCCACCCCAGCAAGCTTGGGGGAGCCTGGGGAATCGGGGGTTTTGGGGGGGAGGCATATGGGAGTGATATATGGCCTTTGAAAAATCTAGGGGAATTTCCCTACATTTTGGGAAATTTCCCCAGATTTAACCTAAATTACCCTAACCAATCCTAACCGGGGGGGCTGCGCCCCCCCTGGACCCCCCCGCTGACACTGTTGTAACCTAACCTAACCTAATTTACCCTAACTTAGCCTAACCGGGGGGGGGGGGGGCTGCGCCCCCCCATGGACACCCCCCGCTGACACTTGTAACCTAACCTAACCTATTTATTGGTTGAATTGCAAATTTACCAAGTATAATTTCATAACTCACAATACCTTAAACGAGAGCATGAAGTTCCTAGCTGTGGGTCATCCTCTACTATTCCTCCAAGGAGCCATACAGTGGGGACACTGAACAGCTGCTGGTAGGATGCCGTGCTCCCTCAGAAAGTCGTACACCAAATCGTTTTTTGAATGAAATTTTGTGATTATTTGCCAATAATCCAATTCACAACCTTGACAAGTAACTTCAACGGTAGCCATGATACAACTGAACAGAAAAATGTCACCTGACCTGTGTTTGTAGCTGTGCCACGCCTACTATTACATATAGCAAGCTGTGATTGGCGCAGCTGGTGCTGGCAATTGGTGGTGGCACGTCATTGGACAGAGGAAATATAGACAATATAATAATCCTCTGTAGCAACAACATCCAATCCCATGCTTGAAACCAAAGCCCGTGCTAAAAACAATTGATAGTGTTTGTTTGTTTATGTTGACTTGGAGATACAGTCCACCCAAAGTCCAAAACTGTACCACATTCACGGACGTATTGCAGTGTTATTATTCATTTCCGACAGGTAGTGTAATCAGTGAAAATGTTGTAAATAGTAAGAGCAACAAGCTGAGGGTAGCCATAACCTTCGACTGTTTAATGGCATAAAGTATAGTAATACCAAAAAAATAAATGCGAACAAAAACATATCTACACCCCGTTTAAATTGATCAAACAGCACCCACGCTGGTGCGATGGGGGAAAGGGCGCTCGGCGATCCGAAGACCGCGACTCACTTAATAATCTAGGGTCATGTGCCCGTAGAGGAGACTTTGAGCGCATTAGTCCACTAACACTATCATTAACACTTAAAAAAAAAGAAAACAATCCATCACTATTAACACTACGTAACTATCCTAATCACCAATCACTAATCACTACTCTAAGAGAAAAAGATTAACTGGAAGGGGGGGCTAACTTACTTGGTTTCTGTTTAGAGGTCTATGCCTCACAGCCATGGTGGACCACCGCTGCACCACTGTGGTGCCCGACCACAGCAGTTCCTCCCAGTAAACAACTTAGCATCACAAGCCCGGGCGGAGACCCGATCTGCCGACCTAGCGAATGCAAGGCCAGCGCGCTACCATTGTACTAGCCAGGAGGCCGTATATTTTTATTTATGGGAGATTTGTTTTCTCCCCCCTGAAAGCGGGTCACAAACCCCGTCTGAGATCAGGTACCTCATAACTGTTTGGTGAACAGGGACCACACACTTATAAGAGACTTAGTCCATATGTCTCCTACCTGGCGCGGGATCGAGCCCGCGACCTCTCGCTTGTGAGGCGAGCGTCCTAACCACTAGACCACCGGGTGTGTCTAACTACCTACTTAACTAGCACTACGTAGCGTCCTCCGGACAACGTGGGCTGATGCGTAATTTGCATCTACACCGCTGCAACCACTGTACCGAGGGTCAGTGTTATTGCCACTGTATCGTAGGTAAATGTTACTTTCTATTGACACCACTGTCATCACTGTACCGTTTCCGGAATCAACACTATCTTCTCATCTACTACTTTCTATCTACTTTCTATGCTGCCACCACGACACCCCCTTGGGCATCGACACTATCACTACTATCGACACTATCACTATTACTACTAGTAGGTCCTCCACCACCGGGGTTGAGATACGAAATGAAAAAGAATATAATAAATAAATGAACAGACTTCAATGATTAATAAATAAGAGAAGTACTCGCTATATCCGTGGTGGTGCTCTTACAAGTACTTATCCTACCACCCACGACACAAACATAAAGAAATATATTAACACATAAATATTCCTAGCTAAATCCTACCTAATAATACGTGAGGGAACTGATGGAAAAACTTGACCAAAATACACTCACGCCAATAATGTTTGCGTGTCACTTTGTCCTTCTTGCCGTCGTCCACAGCGAAAGGCAACTCCATATGCAGCCTTAGACACTTAGGAACCGAAGACAGTCATTTGCTGGTCCTCTCGGCAGCTGTATCCGGGAGGACAATTTAATGTTAGACATTAATCTTAACACGATGGTTTTTCAAGTGTTTGGCAATGTTTTAGGAACACTGGATTCTTACCTGACTGGAGCGGAGTCACGGAACACTAGTGACTGACTTTATTTTTATTTTATTTTTTTTTTTTTTTGGCCATCAGCCATGGCAGAGGCTATTAGGCCATATAAATTAAAATTTTGAACTTATTTTTTATTTATTTATCAAATTTTATTATTTTTTATTTTTTTATTTATTTATTTATTTATTTATTTATTTATTTTTTTTTTTTATTTATTTATTTTTTTTTTTTTGTTCCCTTTAATTTATTTACATATTTGTTTGTTTGTTTGTTTGTTTGTTTGTTTGATTTTTTTTTTTTTTTTTTTTTTTTTTTTTTATTCATTTTATATTTGTACATAGAAGAAAAAAAAATATATATATATATTCATACAATTCCAGTCACGCATCATGCATACACATTCATTCTTGGGGCCTGAACCTAAGGCAAAACTAAACTCATTAGTCAGGGTAAGTGGGGGACAAAAATGATACATACATATAATGGGGGAGGATACTTACGAATACGTATTTACAATAAATTTGGGGATAAGTGCATGACTTTCACGCTAGACACATAATCATTCATTCAAAACATATTTATAATAAAAGAAAGTGCAGTATATACAAAGTGTCAATAATAAAAAAGAAAAACATTGAAATACACAAGTAAGTCATAACTCTTTGATTAAGTTGGTCTCGGCCAGGAAAATCATCAGGTTATCGACCACATCCGGATGCTGGTCACCCAGAAGGGTGGTCTGCGTCATCGGAAGGCGGCGGGCCTCACAGCAAGCTGCGAGGGACCGTCGCGTCTCCCGATAACGCACACAGTGAAGCAGGATGTGGTCGATAGAAAGGGTAGTGTGACAGGTGATGCATTGGGGTGGGAAGGCGTGGGCGATGTAGGGGAGCATGTGGGTGGGTAGGGTGCAGCCCATCCTGAGGCGTCCGAGGACTACCTCCTGACGCCTTGTGGGGCGGTTGGAGGAAGCCCACTCGCCTAGGATGGGTTTTACTGTGGGAAGATGGAGGTTGTCCCAGTGACTTTGCCACAGGAGGTAAACTGATGATTTTGCAGCCGAGAGACATGACTGCAGATCGCGACGGAGGTTCCACGCTCCCTCGAGCTCTGCAGCGGACCTAGCCAGCATGTCAGCCTGCTCATTCCCGTAAATACGCGAATGACCAGGCACCCAAAACAAAGAGAAAGACTTACGGCGTGAATTTAACTTATTAATGATGTTGCCTTGGATTTCATTGGCATCCGTGCGCCCTGACTCTATCGCCTGAAGGGCTGACATAGAGTCCGTGAAAATGACAATTACGTTATGATTTGAATTTAGTGCATAATCTATGGCTTTATCAATTGCAAAAAGTTCTGAGGAAAAAACCGATGTATGGGAAGGTAGACGGAACCTGAGGGCACATTCACGCGACCAAACACTAGCACCCACACATTCATTCGACTTGGAGCCGTCAGTGTACAGGTGGAGCGTGGGAGGGAGCCTAGCGACGAGAGCCCGGAAGTGATATCCTATCTCCACCTCGGTCATGGCAGGCTTGTGCTTGGGTAGCCATTTTGTAATGATGTTGGCTTTGGGCTCCCAAGGGGCTGTTGTTGGTAGCACAAGCTGGTCAACACCGTCAAGGTCCACTTCACACTTCTGGCATAAAGTGTGAAGGCGGACAGCTAGTGGACGGTGTCGACCAGTGTGGAGATGGTGGTGCTGCTTAATAACAGTAGCTGCCATGAGACCGAGTGGAGTCTTCCGGGCCGTTGACAGGCCGTATGCCAGTAATAGGCCGTCCCGTCGCATACTTAGTGGTGGTATATTGGCCTCAACCTCCAAACGCCCCACGCGTGTACACCGTAGGGCTCCAAGACACATTCGCAGACATGCATTCTGAAATGGCGATGTGAATGTCCAAGAACACTCCTATCATGAATTCTTTTTTGGCGAAAGCCTCTGAAATGCAATGCTCCAGGTGCATTAAATGGTCCATCGTGCTTCGGTATTTACGAAAACCCGATTGTTGACCACTTAACACACCTTTTGCTTCTAAAACAAAAAATAGTCTTTTGTTAATCATGCGTTCCATGACCTTACAGAGACAGCTCGTGAGCGCAATAGGGCGAAACGCACTGGGGTCCGTAAGGTGGCCAGTCTTTTTGGGTATTGGGATAACGTGAGCAAAGTGCCAAGATTGGGGGAAGGTGTGAGTGGTCCAGATTCTATTATAAAGGGAGAGTAATTTAGAAAGTGAACTAGGGCCGAGATGTTGGAGCATGCTGTATGATATTTGATCTGGACCAGGACTGGAGCCTTTACAGGATTTCAGGGCAAGGAGGAGTTCATCCGGCGTAAACTCTGAGTTGTAATCAGTGTTTACGCCTCCTGTGGCAAAGTTTGGGACTGTTTGTTCTGCTGCCTCCTTCCGGGGAAGGAAGGCAGGGTGGAACGAGGCGGAGCTACTCGCCTGTTCAAATTGCCGGGCTAAGGTGTTGGCAATAGCTGGGGGGGTGTCTGTAACATCCCCGTTGGTGATGAGTGTGGTTATCGGAGTGGTTGTTTTTTTCCCGCTAAGGACATGGACTGTGTTCCATACCTGTCCTAGCGGGGTTGTACGGCTTACTGATGACGTGAACTCTCTGAAAGAGCCTCTCTTAGCTTGAAGGATGACTTTCCTTGCCTGAGCCCTTGCCTTTTTATAGGCTATGAAATTATCTTGACTGGGCTGCTGGCTGAAATACCTGTATCGCCTATTACGGTCACGAAGTGCTTGTCGGCAATCCGTTGTCCACCATGGAACTCCATGCTTTGTGTGAATTGTAGAAGTTTTCGGAATACATGCCTCAGCGGCGTGTAAAATGGATTGTGTTGCGTTGCTAACCATTGTGTCAGTGTCCTCGCCAGATATATCCATATCGGCGATCACACGGAAGGTTGCCCAATCTGCTTTCTTAAAATTAAATTTAGGTGGAGGAGGGATAGTGGCAACGTCGCGTGCGTAAGAAATGCAGATTGGTAGGTGGTCACTTCCGTGTGCGTCGTCGCTGACCTCCCAAGAAAAGTCAGAGAACATATTTGGCGAGGCCAATGACAAGTCAATGGCAGTCGCGTTACCTGTCCGATCGTCTACACGAGTCGCAAAACCATTGTTCAGAAGACAGAGGTTTGTCTGTAGGAGAATGTTAACAATCTGTTCCCCACGTACACTTGACCTCTCACTGCCCCATTGCTGATGATGGGCGTTAAAGTCGCCCAAAACCAGCTTGTTGCCTGGAAGCTGGCAAAATAACGACCTTAAGTCATCATCAGCAATAGGCGTATTGGGAGGTAAGTAGAGAGAACAGATAACCAGATACGTGCCATTGAATTTCACTCTGCACGCGACTGCCTCCAGAGTGGTATCCAACGTCACTTCTGTGTGTGGTAGTGTTTTATGTGTGTATACGGCCACGCCGTGACCGTCGTGTCTTCTGTACGCATGGTAGTGTTTTAGTACTGAAGGATCAGGATGATCCTCCAGCATCGTCTCTTGTAGGCAAATGTGTAAGTTCACTAAAAGTGACAAATATGGAAGTTTATTCCGAATACTTCTACAGTTCCACTGTAAAACGTTGAACGTAATGGTTTAAGAGTTACGATGGGGGCGGGTGTATTTCTTAGTTTTTTTGCGCTCGGAGGCGCTAGCCGGGGACCTCTCTCGGCCCTTGCAAGAGGAGATCTGCATCGGTTCATCAATAGTTAACTCCCCGGAGCTGGTCGAGAGGGAGCGAGCGTGAGAGCCCCTCCTCGATGGCGCGGGAGCTGGGATGACATGAGAGGAGGAATTGCGTTCTAATTTTGTGTAATTATATTTAATGTTATCCTTGTCATTCTTTTCTGTCTTCTTAGCTGGAGTGGTAGAGACAGCAGAGGCATATTTGGTATTAGTGGAGGAGGAGGAGGAGGAGGAGGAGGAGGAGGAGGAGGTAGAGGTGGTGGTGGAGGAGGAGGTGGAGGAGGAGGAGGGGGAGGAGGAAGAGGCAGGTGTGGTTGTTTTCATGATAGTAGGTGTTGGAGGAGTAGATGAGGTATTCGTAGTAAGAGAAACAGCTTGGGCAAGTGCAGCCGGCAGAGGCTCAGTCTGAATCGAAACAGACTTCATCACTGGACGCATCTGTACGCTTGCCGCGTATGAAACGCCTGGAGAAGGCGCGACGTGCGCCTCCTTCACTCGCTTCCTCGCGTCAAAGTACGAGATGCCTTCGACTGCCTTAACGGTACAGACCTCTTTCTCCAGCTTCCAAGCAGGACAATCCCGCGAGAAAGTAGAGTGAGCTTCTGAACAGTTACGACACTTCTCTACCAATGACGAACACTGTTCCGACGAATGACCTTCGCAAGCACACTTACCACAAAAAGAGTGAACCGAACGACAAGCATTTCCGTGGTGACCATAGAGTTGACATTTAAAGCACCGAAGAGGGTTTGGAATATAGGGACGAACGGAAACCCGCTCGTATCCTACATCCACTCTATCAGGCAACTTGGCAACAGCAAAAGTTAGAGTAACTGAAGCAGTGTTCCTTCTCGCGCCGTCAACGAATTTAGTGATCTTACGAGCCCCAATGACGCCCTGATCATACATGTTATCAATGATTTCGTCTTCCGTCATATCCACAAAATCGCGATGGGAGGCAACCCCCCGACACGAGTTCATGGATACTGGGATCGAAGCTTCAATCTCAATATCATGCATGCGTTGTAGCTTCATTAGGGAACTGACTTGTTTTGTGTTGAATGTTTCAATTAATAAATCTCCGCTTGCAAGTTTTTTTACATTGGCAACAGTACCAATGTTTACATCAATAACTTTTTTAATTATAAAGGAATTTACAGTAGAAAGGCGGGTCTGGGTCTTAGATTTCAGTGTCACATATCTAGCTTGGTCATAGGAGATGGGCCGTGTGTTCGTTAGGGGTGGTCGGTCAGGACCCTCCCTCCCCCTGGAGGGGCGAGGGGGGGAGGCGGCCTCAGCCATGGGGTACACCCCCCTCCTGCAGGAGGGGAGCGGGACACAAGCGGGAGGACACCAGGGAGGAGTTTCCTAGAGTCAGATTGTCTTGCCAAACCACTCTAGGGGGGCCGATCGGTGTTAATTCACCCCAAAAGCACGCTCACTGAGGCGGACACTTCGTAGGTGAGAGAGGAAGGACAATCTGACAACCTGACAACAGACACTTACTGTTGTCACTAAGGTGAGGACAATGAGGTAACAAACTCAGTACATGGGTAGAGGGACACCTATATTTATGTAGCTAACCTAGACCTGAGGGGCCGTCAAATTATATTAACCACCCGAAGGTGAAAGACAACAGCAGCAGGACCACGTGTACACAGTACCGTGTCTGGGCTCAGTCTGTCGTGTTGTCTGACCTTCCTTTTTTTTTTTTTTTTTTTTTTTTTTTTTTTTTTTTTGGCCATCAGCCATGGCATTGGCTATTAGGCCATATAAATTAAATTTTGAACTTGTTTTTTTTTTAGTATTATTTTATTTTATTTATTTTTTATTTGTTTATCAATTTATTTATTTTTTATTTATTTATTTTTTTTTTTCCCTTTAATTTATTTACATGTTTGTTTGTTTGTTTATTTGTTTGTTTGATTTTTTTTTTTTTTTATTTATTTATTTTTTTTTTTTTTATCCATTTTATATATGTATACAGAAAAAAAATATATATATATATTCATACAATTCCAGTCACGCATCATGCATACACATTCATACTTGGGAGCCTGAACCTAAGGCAAAAACTAAAGTCATTAGTCAGGGAAAGTAGGGGACAAAAATTATACATACATATAATAGGGTAGGATACGTACGAATACGTATTTACAATAAATTTGGGGATAAGTGCATAACATCCACGCTAGACACATAATCATTCATTCAAAACATATTTATAATAAAAGAAAGTGCAGTATATACAAAGTGTCATCAATAAGAAAGAAAAACCTTGAAATATACAAGTAAGTCATAACTCTTTGATTAAGTTGGTCTCGGCCAGGAAAATCATCAGGTTATCGACCACATCCGGATGCTGGTCACCCAGAAGGGTGGTCTGCGTCATCGGAAGGCGGCGGGCCTCACAGCAAGCTGCGAGGGATCGTCGCGCCTCCCGATAACGCACACAGTGAAGCAGAATGTGGTCGATAGAGAGGGTAGTGTGACAGGTGATGCATTGGGGTGGGAAGGCGTGGGCGATGTAGGGGAGCATGTGGGTGGGTAGGGTGCAGCCCATCCTGAGGCGTCCGAGGACTACCTCCTGACGCCTTGTGGGGCGGTTGGAGGAAGCCCACTCGCCTAGGATGGGTTTTACTGTGGGAAGATGGAGGTTGTCCCAGTGACTTTGCCACAGGAGGTAAACTGATGATTTTGCAGCCGAGAGACATGACTGCAGATCGCGACGGAGGTTCCACGCTCCCTCGAGCTCTGCAGCGGACCTAGCCAGCATGTCAGCCTGCTCATTCCCGTAAATACGCGAATGACCAGGCACCCAAAACAAAGAGAAAGACTTACGGCGTGAATTTAACTTATTAATGATGTTGCCTTGGATTTCATTGGCATCCGTGCGCCCTGACTCTATCGCCTGAAGGGCTGACATAGAGTCCGTGAAAATGACAATTACGTTATGATTTGAATTTAGTGCATAATCTATGGCTTTATCAATTGCAAAAAGTTCTGAGGAAAAAACCGATGTATGGGAAGGTAGACGGAACCTGAGGGCACATTCACGCGACCAAACACTAGCACCCACACATTCATTCGACTTGGAGCCGTCAGTGTACAGGTGGAGCGTGGGAGGGAGGCTAGCGACGAGAGCCCGGAAGTGATATCCTATCTCCACCTCGGTCATGGCAGGCTTGTGCTTGGGTAGCCATTTTGTAATGGTGTTGGCTTTGGGCTCCCAAGGGGCTGTTGTTGGTAGCACAAGCTGGTCAACACCGTCAAGGTCCACTTCACACTTCTGGCATAAAGTGTGAAGGCGGACAGCTAGTGGACGGTGTCGACCAGTGTGGAGATGGTGGTGCTGCTTAATAACAGTAGCTGCCATGAGACCGAGTGGAGTCTTCCGGGCCGTTGACAGGCCGTATGCCAGTAATAGGCCGTCCCGTCGCATACTTAGTGGTGGTATATTGGCCTCAACCTCCAAACGCCCCACGCGTGTACACCGTAGGGCGCCAAGACACATTCGCAGACATGCATTCTGAAATACATCCAGCCTCCTCAGTGTTGCGTCCGACGCTTACCCATACACCGGTGAGCCATAGTCTAAGTGAGAACGAATTAAGGACTTGTACACCATTAATAAAGATTTTCTGTCTGCTCCCCAAGAAGTACTTGATAGGTATTTTAGGACATTGACTTTTTTATGGCAACGAACTAGTAAATTGTTTATGTGTGTTTTCCAATTGAGTCTGCTGTCAAAATGCAGACCCAAGAACTTAACTGAATTTTGAAACGGTATCGGCTGACCTTGAAGAGAAATATGCAAAGCGGGAATTTTACGTTGAGTGAAAACTACACCGATACACTTTGGAACAGAAAACTTAAATCCCCACAGAGAGGCCCACTGTTGGACGGAGTCAAGAGCAATTTGAATCCGTCCAGCCGAGAACTGCGCATTTGGCGACGAATGCCATAACGCACAGTCGTCAGCATAGAGCGAGTATTTAAGATTTCTTGGGACAGGAGTTGATGACAGAATATCATTAATCATAACACAAAATAAAGTAGGACTAAGAACACTACCCTGTGGCACCCCATTTTCCTGGACATAAATGCCCGAGAATACGTTACCGGGAAGCTTGACAGAGAAAGTTCTGTCCTGTAAGAAATTATCAACAAAAATGGGCAAGTTACCTCTTAAACCGTGAGCATGGAGTTTCATGAGGATACCGTGTCGCCATGTCATGTCGAAGGCTTTGTGAATGTCCAAGAACACTCCTATCATGAATTCTTTTTTGGCGAAAGCCTCTGAAATGCAATGCTCCAGGTGCATTAAATGGTCCATCGTGCTTCGGTATTTACGAAAACCCGATTGTTGACCACTTAACACACCTTTTGCTTCAAAAACAAAAAATAGCCTTTTGTTAATCATGCGTTCCATGACCTTACAGAGACAGCTCGTGAGCGCAATAGGGCGAAACGCACTGGGGTCCGTAAGGCGGCCAGTCTTTTTGGGTATTGGGATAACGTGAGCAAAGTGCCAAGATTGGGGGAAGGTGTGAGTGGTCCAGATTCTATTATAAAGGGAGAGTAATTTAGAAAGTGAACTAGGGCCGAGATGTTGGAGCATGCTGTATGATATTTGATCTGGACCAGGACTGGAGCCTTTACAGGATTTCAGGGCAAGGAGGAGTTCATCCGGCGTAAACTCTGAGTTGTAATCAGTGTTTACGCCTCCTGTGGCAAAGTTTGGGACTGTTTGTTCTGCTGCCTCCTTCCGGGGAAGGAAGGCAGGGTGGAACGAGGCGGAGCTACTCGCCTGTTCAAATTGCCGGGCTAAGGTGTTGGCAATAGCTGGAGGGGTGTCTGTAACATCCTCGTTGGTGATGAGTGTGGTTATCGGAGTGGTTGTTTTTTTCCCGCTAAGGACATGGACTGTGTTCCATACCTGTCCTAGCGGGGTTGTACGGCTTACTGATGACGTGAACTCTCTGAAAGAGCCCCTCTTAGCTTGAAGGATGACTTTCCTTGCCTGAGCCCTTGCCTTTTTATAGGCTATGAAATTATCTTGACTGGGCTGCTGGCTGAAATACCTGTATCGCCTATTACGGTCACGAAGTGCTTGTCGGCAATCCGTTGTCCACCATGGAACTCCATGCTTTGTGTGAATTGTAGAAGTTTTCGGAATACATGCCTCAGCGGCGTGTAAAATGGATTGTGTTGCGTTGCTAACCATTGTGTCAGTGTCCTCGCCAGATATATCCATATCGGCGATCACACGGAAGGTTGCCCAATCTGCTTTCTTAAAATTAAATTTAGGTGGAGGAGGGATAGTGGCAACGTCGCGTGCGTAAGAAATGCAGATTGGTAGGTGGTCACTTCCGTGTGCGTCGTCGCTGACCTCCCAAGAGAAGTCAGAGAACATATTTGGCGGGGCCAATGACAAGTCAATGGCAGTCGCGTTACCTGTCCGATCGTCTACACGAGTCGCACAACCATTGTTCAGAAGACAGAGGTTTGTCTGTAGGAGAATGTTAACAATCTGTTCCCCACGTACACTTGACCTCTCACTGCCCCATTGCTGATGATGGGCGTTAAAGTCGCCCAAAACCAGCTTGTTGCCTGGAAGCTGGCGAAATAACGACCTTAAGTCATCATCAGCAATAGGCGTATTGGGAGGTAAGTAGAGAGAACAGATAGCCAGATACGTGCCATTGAATTTCAATCTGCACGCGACTGCCTTCAGAGTGGTATCCAACGTCACTTCTGTGTGTGGTAGTGTTTTATGTGTGTATACGGCCACGCCGTGACCGTCGTGTCTTCTGTACGCATGGTAGTGTTTTAGTACTGAAGGATCAGGATGATCCTCCAGCATCGTCTCTTGTAGGCAAATAACGGACGGCCTGTGTAAGTTCACTAAAAGTGACAAATATGGAAGTTTATTCCGAATACTTCTACAGTTCCACTGTAAAACGTTGAACGTAATGGTTTAAGAGTTACGATGGGGGCGGGTGTATTTCTTAGTTTTTTTGCGCTCGGAGGCGCTAGCCGGGGACCTCTCTCGGCCCTTGCAAGAGGAGATCTGCATCGGTTCATCAATAGTTAACTCCCCGGAGCTGGTCGAGAGGGAGCGAGCGTGAGAGCCCCTCCTCGATGGCGCGGGAGCTGGGATGACATGAGAGGAGGAATTGCGTTCTAATTTTGTGTAATTATATTTAATGTTATCCTTGTCATTCTTTTCTGTCTTCTTAGCTGGAGTGGTAGAGACAGCAGAGGCATATTTGGTATTAGTGGAGGAGGAGGAGGAGGAGGAGGAGGAGGAGGAGGAGGAGGTAGAGGTGGTGGTGGAGGAGGAGGTGGAGGAGGAGGAGGGGGAGGAGGAAGAGGCAGGTGTGGTTGTTTTCATGATAGTAGGTGTTGGAGGAGTAGATGAGGTATTCGTAGTAAGAGAAACAGCTTGGGCAGGTGCAGCCGGCAACGTCGCGTGCGTAAGAAATGCAGATTGGTAGGTGGTCACTTCCGTGTGCGTCGTCGCTGACCTCCCAAGAGAAGTCAGAGAACATATTTGGCGAGGCCAATGACAAGTCAATGGCAGTCGCGTTACCTGTCCGATCGTCTACACGAGTCTACGAGGAGATCTGCATCGGTTCATCAATAGTTAACTCCCCGGAGCTGGTCGAGAGGGAGCGAGCGTGAGAGCCCCTCCTCGATGGCGCGGGAGCTGGGATGACATGAGAGGAGGAATTGCGTTCTAATTTTGTGTAATTATATTTAATGTTATCCTTGTCATTCTTTTCTGTCTTCTTAGCTGGAGTGGTAGAGACAGCAGAGGCATATTTGGTATTAGTGGAGGAGGAGGAGGAGGAGGAGGTAGAGGTGGTGGTGGAGGAGGAGGTGGAGGAGGAGGAGGGGGAGGAGGAGGAGGGGGAGGAGGAAGAGGCAGGTGTGGTTGTTTTCATGATAGTAGGTGTTGGAGGAGTAGATGAGGTATTTGTAGAAAGAGAAACAGCTTGGGCAGGTGCAGCCGGCAGAGGTTCAGTCTGAATCGAAACAGACTTCATCACTGGACGCATCTGTACGCTTGCCGCGTATGAAACGCCTGGAGAAGGCGCGACGTGCGCCTCCTTCACTCGCTTCCTCGCGTCAAAGTACGAGATGCCTTCGACTGCCTTAACGGTACAGACCTCTTTCTCCAGCTTCCAAGCAGGACAATCCCGCGAGAAAGTAGAGTGAGCTTCTGAACAGTTACGACACTTCTCTACCAATGACGAACACTGTTCCGACGAATGACCTTCGCAAGCACACTTACCACAAAAAGAGTGAACCGAACGACAAGCATTTCCGTGGTGACCATAGAGTTGACATTTAAAGCACCGAAGAGGGTTTGGAATATAGGGACGAACGGGAACCCGCTCGTATCCTACATCCACTCTATCAGGCAACTTGGCAACAGCAAAAGTTAGAGTAACTGAAACAGTGTTCCTTCTCGCGCCGTCAACGAATTTAGTGATCTTACGAGCCCCAATGACGCCCTGATCATACATGTTATCAATGATTTCGTCTTCCGTCATATCCACAAAATCGCGATGGGAGGCAACCCCCCGACACGAGTTCATGGATACTGGGATCGAAGCTTCAATCTCAATATCATGCATGCGTTGTAGCTTCATTAGGGAACTGACTTGTTTTGTGTTGAATGTTTCAATTAATAAATCTCCGCTTGCAAGTTTTTTTACATTGGCAACAGTACCAATGTTTACATCAATAACTTTTTTAATTATAAAGGAATTTACAGTAGAAAGGCGGGTCTGGGTCTTAGATTTCAGTGTCACATATCTAGCTTGGTCATAGGAGATGGGCCGTGTGTTCGTTAGGGGTGGTCGGTCAGGACCCTCCCTCCCCCTGGAGGGGCGAGGGGGGGAGGCGGCCTCAGCCATGGGGTACACCCCCCTCCTGCAGGAGGGGAGCGGGACACAAGCGGGAGGACACCAGGGAGGAGTTTCCTAGAGTCAGATTGTCTTGCCAAACCACTCTAGGGGGGCCGATCGGTGTTAATTCACCCCAAAAGCACGCTCACTGAGGCGGACACTTCGTAGGTGAGAGAGGAAGGACAATCTGACAACCTGACAACAGACACTTACTGTTGTCACTAAGGTGAGGACAATGAGGTAACAAACTCAGTACATGGGTAGAGGGACACCTATATTTATGTAGCTAACCTAGACCTGAGGGGCCGTCAAATTATATTAACCACCCGAAGGTGAAAGACAACAGCAGCAGGACCACGTGTACACAGTACCGTGTCTGGGCTCAGTCTGTCGTGTTGTCTGACCTTCCTTTTTTTTTTTTTTTTTTTTTTTTTTTTTTTGGCCATCAGCCATGGCATTGGCTATTAGGCCATATAAATTAAATTTTGAACTTGTTTTTTTTTTAGTATTATTTTATTTTATTTATTTTTTATTTGTTTATCAATTTATTTATTTTTTATTTATTTATTTTATTTTTTCCCTTTAATTTATTTACATGTTTGTTTGTTTGTTTATTTGTTTGTTTGATTTTTTTTTTTTTTTATTTATTTATTTATTTTTTTTTTATCCATTTTATATATGTATACAGAAAAAAAAAATATATATATATTCATACAATTCCAGTCACGCATCATGCATACACATTCATACTTGGGAGCCTGAACCTAAGGCAAAAACTAAAGTCATTAGTCAGGGAAAGTAGGGGACAAAATTTATACATACATATAATAGGGTAGGATACGTACGAATACGTATTTACAATAAATTTGGGGATAAGTGCATAACATCCACGCTAGACACATAATCATTCATTCAAAACATATTTATAATAAAAGAAAGTGCAGTATATACAAAGTGTCATCAATAAGAAAGAAAAACCTTGAAATATACAAGTAAGTCATAACTCTTTGATTAAGTTGGTCTCGGCCAGGAAAATCATCAGGTTATCGACCACATCCGGATGCTGGTCACCCAGAAGGGTGGTCTGCGTCATCGGAAGGCGGCGGGCCTCACAGCAAGCTGCGAGGGATCGTCGCGCCTCCCGATAACGCACACAGTGAAGCAGAATGTGGTCGATAGAGAGGGTAGTGTGACAGGTGATGCATTGGGGTGGGAAGGCGTGGGCGATGTAGGGGAGCATGTGGGTGGGTAGGGTGCAGCCCATCCTGAGGCGTCCGAGGACTACCTCCTGACGCCTTGTGGGGCGGTTGGAGGAAGCCCACTCGCCTAGGATGGGTTTTACTGTGGGAAGATGGAGGTTGTCCCAGTGACTTTGCCACAGGAGGTAAACTGATGATTTTGCAGCCGAGAGACATGACTGCAGATCGCGACGGAGGTTCCACGCTCCCTCGAGCTCTGCAGCGGACCTAGCCAGCATGTCAGCCTGCTCATTCCCGTAAATACGCGAATGACCAGGCACCCAAAACAAAGAGAAAGACTTACGGCGTGAATTTAACTTATTAATGATGTTGCCTTGGATTTCATTGGCATCCGTGCGCCCTGACTCTATCGCCTGAAGGGCTGACATAGAGTCCGTGAAAATAACAATTACGTTATGATTTGAATTTAGTGCATAATCTATGGCTTTATCAATTGCAAAAAGTTCTGAGGAAAAAACCGATGTATGGGAAGGTAGACGGAACCTGAGGGCACATTCACGCGACCAAACACTAGCACCCACACATTCATTCGACTTGGAGCCGTCAGTGTACAGGTGGAGCGTGGGAGGGAGGCTAGCGACGAGAGCCCGGAAGTGATATCCTATCTCCACCTCGGTCATGGCAGGCTTGTGCTTGGGTAGCCATTTTGTAATGGTGTTGGCTTTGGGCTCCCAAGGGGCTGTTGTTGGTAGCACAAGCTGGTCAACACCGTCAAGGTCCACTTCACACTTCTGGCATAAAGTGTGAAGGCGGACAGCTAGTGGACGGTGTCGACCAGTGTGGAGATGGTGGTGCTGCTTAATAACAGTAGCTGCCATGAGACCGAGTGGAGTCTTCCGGGCCGTTGACAGGCCGTATGCCAGTAATAGGCCGTCCCGTCGCATACTTAGTGGTGGTATATTGGCCTCAACCTCCAAACGCCCCACGCGTGTACACCGTAGGGCGCCAAGACACATTCGCAGACATGCATTCTGAAATACATCCAGCCTCCTCAGTGTTGCGTCCGACGCTTACCCATACACCGGTGAGCCATAGTCTAAGTGAGAACGAATTAAGGACTTGTACACCATTAATAAAGATTTTCTGTCTGCTCCCCAAGAAGTACCTGATAGGTATTTTAGGACATTGACTTTTTTATGGCAACGAACTAGTAAATTGTTTATGTGTGTTTTCCAATTGAGTCTGCTGTCAAAATGCAGACCCAAGAACTTAACTGAATTTTGAAACGGTATCGGCTGACCTTGAAGAGAAATATGCAAAGCGGGAATTTTACGTTGAGTGAAAACTACACCGATACACTTTGGAACAGAAAACTTAAATCCCCACAGAGAGGCCCACTGTTGGACGGAGTCAAGAGCAATTTGAATCCGTCCAGCCGAGAACTGCGCATTTGGCGACGAATGCCATAACGCACAGTCGTCAGCATAGAGCGAGTATTTAAGATTTCTTGGGACAGGAGTTGATGACAGAATATCATTAATCATAACACAAAATAAAGTAGGACTAAGAACACTACCCTGTGGCACCCCATTTTCCTGGACATAAAATGCCCGAGAATACGTTACCGGGAAGCTTGACAGAGAAAGTTCTGTCCTGTAAGAAATTATCAACAAAAATGGGCAAGTTACCTCTTAAACCGTGAGCATGGAGTTTCATGAGGATACCGTGTCGCCATGTCATGTCGAAGGCTTTGTGAATGTCCAAGAACACTCCTATCATGAATTCTTTTTTGGCGAAAGCCTCTGAAATGCAATGCTCCAGGTGCATTAAATGGTCCATCGTGCTTCGGTATTTACGAAAACCCGATTGTTGACCACTTAACACACCTTTTGCTTCAAAAACAAAAAATAGCCTTTTGTTAATCATGCGTTCCATGACCTTACAGAGACAGCTCGTGAGCGCAATAGGGCGAAACGCACTGGGGTCCGTAAGGCGGCCAGTCTTTTTGGGTATTGGGATAACGTGAGCAAAGTGCCAAGATTGGGGGAAGGTGTGAGTGGTCCAGATTCTATTATAAAGGGAGAGTAATTTAGAAAGTGAACTAGGGCCGAGATGTTGGAGCATGCTGTATGATATTTGATCTGGACCAGGACTGGAGCCTTTACAGGATTTCAGGGCAAGGAGGAGTTCATCCGGCGTAAACTCTGAGTTGTAATCAGTGTTTACGCCTCCTGTGGCAAAGTTTGGGACTGTTTGTTCTGCTGCCTCCTTCCGGGGAAGGAAGGCAGGGTGGAACGAGGCGGAGCTACTCGCCTGTTCAAATTGCCGGGCTAAGGTGTTGGCAATAGCTGGAGGGGTGTCTGTAACATCCTCGTTGGTGATGAGTGTGGTTATCGGAGTGGTTGTTTTTTTCCCGCTAAGGTCATGGACTGTGTTCCATACCTGTCCTAGCGGGGTTGTACGGCTTACTGATGACGTGAACTCTCTGAAAGAGCCCCTCTTAGCTTGAAGGATGACTTTCCTTGCCTGAGCCCTTGCCTTTTTATAGGCTATGAAATTATCTTGACTGGGCTGCTGGCTGAAATACCTGTATCGCCTATTACGCTCACGAAGTGCTTGTCGGCAATCCGTTGTCCACCATGGAACTCCATGCTTTGTGTGAATTGTAGAAGTTTTCGGAATACATGCCTCAGCGGCGTGTAAAATGGATTGTGTTGCGTTGCTAACCATTGTGTCAGTGTCCTCGCCAGATATATCCATATCGGCGATCACACGGAAGGTTGCCCAATCTGCTTTCTTAAAATTAAATTTAGGTGGAGGAGGGATAGTGGCAACGTCGCGTGCGTAAGAAATGCAGATTGGTAGGTGGTCACTTCCGTGTGCGTCGTCGCTGACCTCCCAAGAGAAGTCAGAGAACATATTTGGCGGGGCCAATGACAAGTCAATGGCAGTCGCGTTACCTGTCCGATCGTCTACACGAGTCGCACAACCATTGTTCAGAAGACAGAGGTTTGTCTGTAGGAGAATGTTAACAATCTGTTCCCCACGTACACTTGACCTCTCACTGCCCCATTGCTGATGATGGGCGTTAAAGTCGCCCAAAACCAGCTTGTTGCCTGGAAGCTGGCGAAATAACGACCTTAAGTCATCATCAGCAATAGGCGTATTGGGAGGTAAGTAGAGAGAACAGATAGCCAGATACGTGCCATTGAATTTCAATCTGCACGCGACTGCCTTCAGAGTGGTATCCAACGTCACTTCTGTGTGTGGTAGTGTTTTATGTGTGTATACGGCCACGCCGTGACCGTCGTGTCTTCTGTACGCATGGTAGTGTTTTAGTACTGAAGGATCAGGGTGATCCTCCAGCATCGTCTCTTGTAGGCAAATAACGGACGGCCTGTGTAAGTTCACTAAAAGTGACAAATATGGAAGTTTATTCCGAATACTTCTACAGTTCCACTGTAAAACGTTGAACGTAATGGTTTAAGAGTTACGATGGGGGCGGGTGTATTTCTTAGTTTTTTTGCGCTCGGAGGCGCTAGCCGGGGACCTCTCTCGGCCCTTGCAAGAGGAGATCTGCATCGGTTCATCAATAGTTAACTCCCCGGAGCTGGTCGAGAGGGAGCGAGCGTGAGAGCCCCTCCTCGATGGCGCGGGAGCTGGGATGACATGAGAGGAGGAATTGCGTTCTAATTTTGTGTAATTATATTTAATGTTATCCTTGTCATTCTTTTCTGTCTTCTTAGCTGGAGTGGTAGAGACAGCAGAGGCATATTTGGTATTAGTGGAGGAGGAGGAGGAGGAGGAGGAGGAGGAGGAGGAGATAGAGGTGGTGGTGGAGGAGGAGGTGGAGGAGGAGGAGGGGGAGGAGGAAGAGGCAGGTGTGGTTGTTTTCATGATAGTAGGTGTTGGAGGAGTAGATGAGGTATTCGTAGTAAGAGAAACAGCTTGGGCAGGTGCAGCCGGCAACGTCGCGTGCGTAAGAAATGCAGATTGGTAGGTGGTCACTTCCGTGTGCGTCGTCGCTGACCTCCCAAGAGAAGTCAGAGAACATATTTGGCGAGGCCAATGACAAGTCAATGGCAGTCGTGTTACCTGTCCGATCGTCTACACGAGTCTACGAGGAGATCTGCATCGGTTCATCAATAGTTAACTCCCCGGAGCTGGTCGAGAGGGAGCGAGCGTGAGAGCCCCTCCTCGATGGCGCGGGAGCTGGGATGACATGAGAGGAGGAATTGCGTTCTAATTTTGTGTAATTATATTTAATGTTATCCTTGTCATTCTTTTCTGTCTTCTTAGCTGGAGTGGTAGAGACAGCAGAGGCATATTTGGTATTAGTGGAGGAGGAGGAGGAGGAGGAGGTAGAGGTGGTGGTGGAGGAGGAGGTGGAGGAGGAGGAGGGGGAGGAGGAGGAGGGGGAGGAGGAAGAGGCAGGTGTGGTTGTTTTCATGATAGTAGGTGTTGGAGGAGTAGATGAGGTATTTGTAGAAAGAGAAACAGCTTGGGCAGGTGCAGCCGGCAGAGGTTCAGTCTGAATCGAAACAGACTTCATCACTGGACGCATCTGTACGCTTGCCGCGTATGAAACGCCTGGAGAAGGCGCGACGTGCGCCTCCTTCACTCGCTTCCTCGCGTCAAAGTACGAGATGCCTTCGACTGCCTTAACGGTACAGACCTCTTTCTCCAGCTTCCAAGCAGGACAATCCCGCGAGAAAGTAGAGTGAGCTTCTGAACAGTTACGACACTTCTCTACCAATGACGAACACTGTTCCGACGAATGACCTTCGCAAGCACACTTACCACAAAAAGAGTGAACCGAACGACAAGCATTTCCGTGGTGACCATAGAGTTGACATTTAAAGCACCGAAGAGGGTTTGGAATATAGGGACGAACGGGAACCCGCTCGTATCCTACATCCACTCTATCAGGCAACTTGGCAACAGCAAAAGTTAGAGTAACTGAAACAGTGTTCCTTCTCGCGCCGTCAACGAATTTAGTGATCTTACGAGCCCCAATGACGCCCTGATCATACATGTTATCAATGATTTCGTCTTCCGTCATATCCACAAAATCGCGATGGGAGGCAACCCCCCGACACGAGTTCATGGATACTGGGATCGAAGCTTCAATCTCAATATCATGCATGCGTTGTAGCTTCATTAGGGAACTGACTTGTTTTGTGTTGAATGTTTCAATTAATAAATCTCCGCTTGCAAGTTTTTTTACATTGGCAACAGTACCAATGTTTACATCAATAACTTTTTTAATTATAAAGGAATTTACAGTAGAAAGGCGGGTCTGGGTCTTAGATTTCAGTGTCACATATCTAGCTTGGTCATAGGAGATGGGCCGTGTGTTCGTTAGGGGTGGTCGGTCAGGACCCTCCCTCCCCCTGGAGGGGCGAGGGGGGGAGGCGGCCTCAGCCATGGGGTACACCCCCCTCCTGCAGGAGGGGAGCGGGACACAAGCGGGAGGACACCAGGGAGGAGTTTCCTAGAGTCAGATTGTCTTGCCAAACCACTCTAGGGGGGCCGATCGGTGTTAATTCACCCCAAAAGCACGCTCACTGAGGCGGACACTCCGTAAGTGAGAGAGGAAGGACAATCTGACCACCTGACAACAGACACTTACTGTTGTCACTAAGGTGAGGACAATGAGGTAAAAAACTCAGTACATGGGTAGAGGGACACCTATATTTATGTAGCTAATCCTAGACCTGAGGGGCCGTCAAAATACAAATAACACCCGAAGGTGAAAGACAATAGCGGCAGGACAACAAGTACACAGTACCGTGTCTGGGCTCAGTCTGTGCTGACTTTTTTTTTTTTTTTTTTTTTTTTTTTTTTTTTGGCCACCAGCCATGGCATTGGCTATTAGGCCATATAAATTAAATTTTGAACTTGTTTTTTTTTTTAGTATTATTTTATTTTATTTATTTTTTATTTGTTTATCAATTTATTTATTTTTTATTTATTTATTTATTATTTTTTTTCCCTTTAATTTATTTACATGTTTGTTTGTTTGTTTGTTTGTTTGTTTGATTTTTTTTTTTTATTGATTTTTTTTTAATTTTATCCATTTTATATTTGTACATAGAAAAAAAAAAAATATATATATATATTCATACAATTCCAGTCACGCATCATGCATACACATTCATACTTGGGAGCCTGAACCTAAGGCAAAAACTAAAGTCATTAGTCAGGGAAAGTAGGGGACAAAAATGATACATACATATAATGGGGGAGGATACGTACGAATACGTATTTACAATAAATTTGGGGATAAGTGCATAACATCCACGCTAGACACATAATCATTCATTCAAAACATATTTATAATAAAAGAAAGTGCAGTATATACAAAGTGTCATCAATAAAAAAGAAAAACATTGAAATATACAAGTAAGTCATAACTCTTTGATTAAGTTGGTCTCGGCCAGGAAAATCATCAGGTTATCGACCACATCCGGATGCTGGTCACCCAGAAGGGTGGTCTGCGTCATCGGAAGGCGGCGGGCCTCACAGCAAGCTGCGAGGGACCGTCGCGCCTCCCGATAACGCACACAGTGAAGCAGGATGTGGTCGATAGAGAGGGTAGTGTGACAGGTGATGCATTGGGGTGGGAAGGCGTGGGCGATGTAGGGGAGCATGTGGGTGGGTAGGGTGCAGCCCATCCTGAGGCGTCCGAGGACTACCTCCTGATGCCTTGTGGGGCGGTTGGAGGAAGCCCATTCGCCTAGGATGGGTATTACTGTGGGAGTGCTGACCCTTTTTTTTTTTTTTTTTTTTTTTTTTTTTTTTTTTTTTTTTTTTTTTGCCATCAGCCATGGCATTGGCTATTAGGCCATATACATTAAATTTTGAACTTTTTATTTATTTTTTTTTATTTTTTTTTTTTTAGTATTATTTTATTTTATTTATTTTTTATTTGTTTATCAATTTATTTATTTTTTATTTTATTTTTTTTTTTTTTCCCTTTAATTTATTTACATGTTTGTTTGTTTGATTTTTTTTAATTTTATTTATTTATTTTTTTTTTATTTTATCCATTTTATATTTGTACATAGAAAAAATAAAAATAAAAATATATTCATACAATTCCAGTCACGCATCATGCATACACATTCATACTTGGGAGCCTGAACCTAAGGCAAAAACTAAAGTCATTAGTCAGGGAAAGTAGGGGACAAAAATGATACATACATATAATGGGGGAGGATACGTACGAATACGTATTTACAATAAATTTGGGGATAAGTGCATAACATCCACGCTAGACACATAATCATTCATTCAAAACATATTTATAATAAAAGAAAGTGCAGTATATACAAAGTGTCATCAATAAAAAAGAAAAACATTGAAATATACAAGTAAGTCATAACTCTTTGATTAAGTTGGTCTCGGCCAGGAAAATCATCAGGTTATCGACCACATCCGGATGCTGGTCACCCAGAAGGGTGGTCTGCGTCATCGGAAGGCGGCGGGCCTCACAGCAAGCTGCGAGGGACCGTCGCGCCTCCCGATAACGCACACAGTGAAGCAGGATGTGGTCGATAGAGAGGGTAGTGTGACAGGTTATGCATTGGGGTGGGAAGGCGTGGGCGATGTAGGGGAGCATGTGGGTGGGTAGGGTGCAGCCCATCTTGAGGCGTCCGAGGACTACCTCCTGATGCCTTGTGGGGCGGTTGGAGGAAGCCCATTCGCCTAGGATGGGTTTTACTGTGGGAGTGCTGACCCTTTTTTTTTTTTTTTTTTTTTTTTTTTTTTTTTTTTTTTTTTTTTTTTTTTTTTTTTTTTTGCCATCAGCCATGGCATTGGCTATTAGGCCATATACATTAAATTTTGAACTTTTTATTTATTTTTTTTTATTTTTTTTTTTTTAGTATTATTTTATTTTATTTATTTTTTATTTGTTTATCAATTTATTTATTTTTTATTTTATTTTTTTTTTTTTTCCCTTTAATTTATTTACATGTTTGTTTGTTTGATTTTTTTAATTTTATTTATTTATTTTTTTTTTATTTTATCCATTTTATATTTGTACATAGAAAAAATAAAAATAAAAATATATTCATACAATTCCAGTCACGCATCATGCATACACATTCATACTTGGGAGCCTGAACCTAAGGCAAAAACTAAAGTCATTAGTCAGGGAAAGTAGGGGACAAAAATGATACATACATATAATGGGGGAGGATACGTACGAATACGTATTTACAATAAATTTGGGGATAAGTGCATAACATCCACGCTAGACACATAATCATTCATTCAAAACATATTTATAATAAAAGAAAGTGCAGTATATACAAAGTGTCATCAATAAAAAGAAAAACATTGAAATATACAAGTAAGTCATAACTCTTTGATTAAGTTGGTCTCGGCCAGGAAAATCATCAGGTTATCGACCACATCCGGATGCTGGTCACCCAGATGGGTGGTCTGCGTCATCGGAAGGCGGCGGGCCTCACAGCAAGCTGCGAGGGACCGTCGCGCCTCCCGATAACGCACACAGTGAAGCAGGATGTGGTCGATAGAGAGGGTAGTGTGACAGGTGATGCATTGGGGTGGGAAGGCGTGGGCGATGTAGGGGAGCATGTGGGTGGGTAGGGTGCAGCCCATCCTGAGGCGTCCGAGGACTACCTCCTGACGCCTTATGGGGCGGTTGGAGGAAGCCCACTCGCCTAGGATGGGTTTTACTGTGGGAGTGCTGACCTTCCGTCCAGACCGGTATATATATCCTCTCACTTCCAGTGACGTCACGAGTTTTCCCATCATCCCCTCTATCTAGTTGTCCCTACTCTAACAATAACAAGGTGTTTAACGAGTGTTAAGAATACGAGGATTTACTTGTGATTCCGTAAAGGAATCACCGTAATGATAGTTGGCCCGTTGTACTCGGTACATATATATTATATATTTGAAATATGGTTAAGTCAAAACATATTCATTTCATATAATTTATTTGTTTCTTAACTTTCCTAACTTTACTTGAGTGTGCAGTTTCATTATGGAAATATATATATATATATATATATATATATATATATATATATATATATATATATATATATATATATATATATATATATATATATATATATATATATATATATATATATATATATATATATATATATATATATATATATATATATATATATATCTGATAGATAAATATTAAATGAAAGAAAATAGATAATATGTTTGTTTGTGTGTGTGTGTGTGTGTGTGTGTGTGTGTGTGTGTGTGTGTGTGTGTGTGTGTGTGTGTGTGTGTCTCTGTGTGTGTGTGTGTGTGTGTGTGTGTGTGTGTGTGTGTGTGTGTGTGTGTGTGTGTGTCTGTCTTTCCGTTTATCTGTCTGTCTGTCCGCGATATACTACGGTATAGCCAGATGTTCCGCAGCAATATTATTACTCATTTCAAAAGTCTAGCTTGCAACATTGTACCCTACCGTCTTCCCTGACAATGTCAGTGTTTTATTTTATTTTATTTTATTATATTTTGGCACTATAAAATTGGCAACTTTTCTTTAGCTGTTTTTCGTACATTGAAAGCCAGTGAAGTAATTGTTAGTCTCTTCAATTATGGCCTGAAACTGAAGTCCACACCGAAACCACAGACTGTCACCATCAGGAAATGTGTTAGGCTACTTGCCAAACCAATGGTGCTTTTGGAAAATCTGGATATTTGGTCCGTGTCACGTACAAAAATGAAACTCACATATCATGTAGAAGACTCGGTAATCGTGCCATAAACGTTAAAAAAAAAAAAAAAAAAAAAAGAGGTGCCCGCTTCTAGCGTGGCCGTAATAGCACTGGAGGGTGTCGCGAAATTCAAGTTTCTAAGTCCAGCGAGCTCTACACCAAAGTAAACATTGAAATGATTTTTTATTGTTCATGACTGGGATTTGTGGGTAGCAGCATATAAGGATTTCATATCATGGTTTGGTTAATGTCCTAGCGGGGGATCTAGGATGGGCACAGCCCCACCGACTAGATTAGGTTAGGTTAGGGAGATTCAAAATTTTCAGGGAAATTTTCTTAGATTTTTGAAGGCCCATATTTCGCTTATATTTCTTTCCCCCCCCAGCAGACCAGTTTGGTGTCCCCAAAACAACATTAAAGCATAGACATAAAGACGGAAACAGGTTCTCTAAGGGCTCATCAAAATCACTTGGTCGCTACAAGACTTTTTTTTCAAGAGATACTGAGACGGAACTTGTGTGGTATGTCTTGACTCTGGAATAGATGATGTTTGGTGTGACTACTGTGGACATCTGCCACCTGGCATATCAGTTGGCTGCACAGAATCATATCCAACATACATTCAAGAATGAGACTGCTGGAAGAGACTGGCTGAGAGGTTTTCTTTTACGATATAAAGAGCTTTCCATTCGTCAGCCTGAAGCAGTTTCTGCTGCAGGAGCACATGGTTTTAATCGCACAGCTATCAACATGTTTTTGACCTTTTGGAAGCTCTGATGAATGTACACAAGTTTCCACCTGATAAAATCTACAATGTTGATGAGACTGGTATAACTACTGTGCATTCCAGACCATTAAAGATTGTGGCTCTACGAGGCAGGAAGCAAGTTGGCTCACTAACATCAGCAGAGCGTGGGGTTCTCGTTACAATAGAAATTTGTATGTCAGCAACAGGATAATTTGTTCTACCCCTCTTCGTGTGACCTAGAGTAAGGATGAAACCGGAATTAATGGATGGAGCTCCACCTGGTTCAATTTGTGAGTGCCATAAGTCAGGATGGATGCAGACTGATATTTTCACAACAGGGTTTCAGCATTTTGTGAAAGTTTCTGGAGCTTCAAAGGAAAATAAGGTGCTTCTTATACTGGATGGATTCTAGACACACTCAGTGTTGTGCCTGAACACTGCGCTTACTCACAGTGCTTACAGTTTCTTAGGGACAAGGAATAACGGACTATTCCAAGGAGAAGTCGACTTTTCAACAACACCATCAGCAATCATTTCCTGCACTTTCTGGTCCGCAACATTACGTAAGCTATGAGGAAGGCGGTAAGCAGGGATGTACAAAGGACGGGCGTCTGGTGAAAGGTCGATTTTATGTTCTGAGAGATGTGTGCACCCTAGTGGTTGACCAGGCAATGCGATTGCACTCGAGTGTGAAAACAAAAGTTTCAACAGACGCGACTCGTACTCAGGGTAATCGGAAGGTATGAATGAAATTTTAACTTTACCTTCGAAATCATGAAATGCACTATGATCACCCGCATGCGTTAACGGTGATGCAAAAAAGGACTGTGGAAATTCGCTTTCCCGTATGGGCGCGGGATACACGAGCGTCTCACCGAGACATGTACCTGATTGCAACGTGAGAGAACCACGAGTCACATTATGAATGAGTATGAACGTGTGGCCATCACGAGCATGAGCTACTCCTGACTCCAGTAACGTACCTTTGACTCTAACCGACTCTGACAAAATGAGAATATCCATATCCTGTGACATGCCACTGAAACGAACAGGGACCTTAACCACTGAATGTGGCTCTAAAATGCTGTGGGTATTTAAAACCACACTTACCGCAAGGGAGGATGAAGGATGAGAGCGAGCAGGGCTGTTAGATGCGCAAGGATGGCTCGTGAGGGAGGAATTTGAGTCAGAACGGGACGAGGGATGCGAAAGTCTCCGTAAAAGAGAACAAGGACTTGGCATGGCAAGGCACCTGTGTTTGCGATAGGTAAGGTATCCATCTTTTGGATAAATATCCACGCTCAATGAACGAAGCGTAGGGAAACCCAATAATGCGTCAGCAGGTAATGCAAAATCAGACAAGACATGAAAAGCAACAGGGACAGGCTTACTGCGCGGAAAAAAAACGAATGGCGAGCGTTACAACATCGCTGCTTTGAAAAATTTTATTGTCCGCACCCTGAATATTTATCTGTGCATGCTGAGTGAGAAAGGCAAGGTACGAATCTTGACGCAAAGCGGTTAATGAACTTTCAGCAATTAGGTTGATCTCTGCACCTATGTCAATCATGAGAGAAAGGTGATGAGAAATGACTTCCGCTTCGATAACCATAAGGCTCGCTGCGTAATTATCGCTGTGGAGTGACTCAACACGCTTAGTTTGTGAAGGCGAGGTGCAAAATGGCTTCTCGTCCTGTAGGCGAGTACTGTGCGAATCACTGATACGCCACTTACCACCAACATTATTACAGTTATGTGGCTTAACTGTAAGGGAGGGCGTGACGCTAAGTTCTTCCTTATCTACTGAAAATGCTGTTGTGAGCGTTGATAAGCCAGAAATCTGCACTGCGATGAATCATGCAACTGAGTTTTGTGATAATAACACCACGAAGTCGGTGAGGGACTTTGGCGAGGGTGAGAGGGAGAGAATGAAACGTGATGGTGTGGTGTGTGGAGGGAGGGTGCATGACCAGATGTTGTATGGTAGGGAGGGGAAGGATGATGAAGCATAGGAGGTGCGGGAGGAGGAGGAGGGGGACGGGGAGGAGAAGGAGGATGGGAACCAGAGGTGGAGGGAGGAAGGTGGGTGAACGAACGTGGTAACGGGGGTCCATAGGGACGGGAGGAGGGTCGGGGATGGACGGTAACGCCTACATGAGAGGAAAGATCATGAGCGGGTGTGAGTTTGGATTCAATTTCCACCTTGAGATCATGAATTGTGGAGGAGGGATGGAAGGGGATGTCACGTGAAATATGAGATGCGTCAGGCGTGAGTGAATTGGAAAAAGTAGATAAGACATGAGATTCAGAAAATTATCCTTAGACATAGTATCGCCATTCATCCACTGTGAATTTTTGAGGGAGTAATCCAATTCAGTCCTAAGTCTACCAGGTAACCCAGCAGCAGTCTTAGGGGATAAGGTGCCGTGAATCGTGAGCAAGAGGTCTGAGAAGTTACGCAGGGAGGTTAGACACAGGTCCCTGCTGGAGCAAGCAAACTCCTTAATGAGGTCATCACAAAAAGTCTCAAAGTCAGTGCAATTGGAATAAAAGTCGTCCTCGAGCGCCGCTCCAGCCGGAGTCAAAGGGCTGAGGGACATACATTGTCTTGCAAAGGTCACACATTGTTCACTGTTAAAAGTTGTATGAGAGAGATCATCACGGAGGTGACGAATGAACATGAACACAGGGTACTGAGGATCGTCGCCTGACCATTGGGGCACTGACGCTGGCGAGAGGGACACATGGTGCACAGGGTGGGTAGTGGAAGGAGGGGAGGGAGTGGAGGAAAGGGATCCCGCGGTAGCGGTCAGGGATTCTGTGGCGTCAGCCATGTTGAGAGATGATGAATAAATGACACCTGAACGAGTGTGTAATGGGGAAAAAGACATACAATAAATACAATAATACACAAAAATACATAAACAAGAGGTGGGAGACAAAATCAGATACGTGAAAAACACAGAGAAAAATAAACCGACGCTAATGAACCGCAAAACCTAAAATAAAAATTAAGTAGAGGAGAAAGAGAAAAAATAGAATAAAAGAGGTATGTAATAAGCTAGTGCATGTGTCTACGTTAGCCAACAGCGAAACGTATCCTTGGTAGAACCGCTGAACTGGTCATTATGGAGGAGGCCTTCGTCGGCAGGTGGTTGGGGTGAAGGCGGCGGGAGTGATGAGGGACGGGGTGGTGAAGGACGCCTGGCAGAGGCGTGTAGAAGATGACTGGGAGAGGCGTGGAGAATGACGGCGATGCAGAAGGCGGCAGGAGGCGATCACAGCAGCACCAGCCAGAGACAGTAGGTAGATGATGAGAGGCGGGGTGGGGGTCACGCCCGAGTGAGCGAGCGAACGAGTGAGAGGGTGGTGAGTTTTGAATGAGGGACCGTCGTGAGGGACCGTCTTGAGCGGCACACTAGCTGACAGGCAGGGATACACACACACAGGCACGCGGGCGGAACTTGAGAGAGGCGTGGTTGACACGACGAAACTTGAGCTGAGAGGAGCTTGGCGAAGGGCGTGAGTGTTGCGTGCGAGGTGTAAAACTTGTTCACTTCAGAAGAGAGGGGAGTCACTGCCGTTTGTTTATGTGTGTTCACCTCAGAAGGAGGAGAACCGCTGCAATAACTTGTTGACTACTGCAGAAGGCGATGACGGAGAGACACTGCTGCCATCACTTGTTGTGCCTGAACACTGCGCTTACTCACAGTGCAAGCTGAAGTCGCTGCCACCACCCTGCAGATTGCAAGCTGCAAGGAACTTAACTATGGTAGTGTGTCGAGGACAAGGCGGGTGGATCTATTTATTCTCCTTCTTGCTTGTCGCGTTCTCGTAGTCGTTTGCAGGATTGTAGGATTGTAGGATGTCAGCGTGATGTGTGTTACGTGTTCATTGCAATAGTTCACTCACTCACCTCAAACTCTCACTCACTCTGGTTAAATAGTAAGCTTGTATCACTACATGTTTATTTGAGTAAAAGTAGGTACACGTGGTGTCACCGAATCAGGACGTCTGCTCTCGCCCAGAGCCAAGACTGAAGTGAATGACATATCTTACAGCTAAGTTCCAGAGCTGGGCGCGTCACTCGTTTGGGGGCATTGCGTCAACATTAATCCGTCATTGCCGGGGGGGCATTGCGTCGGCGTCAATCCGTCGTTTTTTTTCCCAAAAAGTTGCGTCTTTTTTTTTCGCGTCATTGCAACATTGCGTCACTGGCGGATACGGTAATCTTAACTAATGAATCTAATTTACGTGAAACATCATATATATATGATAGAAAATACTATAAAATAGATATTTCATAATTCAATTGATTTTTTATTTATAGTTGATTTATTTTAATAATTTATTAATTTGTTTTTGATATTATTTGGATTATTCAATTAAAAGTAAAACTCAGCCTGATGAGAAGGAGAAGCGAGATAATATGTTAATCCCTTGGCCCATGGGACAGGGGATGCTTCGGTGGGAAAGCTGAGAACTATGCAGGTGTCCGTGGGCGGTGAGTCAAGGGGATTAGCGCGGTCAATGTCTTATACCCACACCTGGGTAAATCTTTGTAGCTATCTTCGGACACCTGTGTCAACACACTAACATACAAAAGTATTGTAAATACATGCATACATACATATTAATATATTAAATATAAGTTGTAATCAAGGATCATTTACTGTAAATGATCCTTGGTTATAGCAGACGACACTCGTTCGCAGGTTTTTTGCACCAGCCTGAGCCAGCCTCTTCTCAGAAGTTAATATTGATATATACCTCCAATAAAACAGTGCATATATACGAGGAAGATAGTAAGCGGTAGAGAAATGTTGTAGAAATGTTACTGTAGGCACAGAATTGTATAATAGTGGTGATGAATATAAAAAACAAAGGAGATATATAACAGCAGCCTCTTCTCGGAATCTATTATTAATATATACCTCCAATAAAAACAGTGTATATATACGAGAAAGATATTAAGTGGTAGAAAAATGTTTCAGAAATACTACTGTAGGCTTAAAATTGTATAATAATGGTGATGAATACCAGAAACGAAGGAGATATAACAGCAGCCTCTAACCGGATTATTTATTTTCTTTGAATTTTGATATATACTCCCAAGAAAACAACTTACTTGTACGTGAGAGATTAAATGGTACAAAAATTCTGCATAAATGTTTGTGTAGGTACAATAATATGTATAACCGTAGCATATGAATAGTTAAATAAGATATCCCTAAAGTTTATTTTGGTTAAGGGGAAGCTGTACTCTACATTGATATACACAAATGATTCTGACACTCATTACCGTCCCAAATAAATAGTTAATAAGATATCCCCATTCCCCATCTTCTCCCAATAAACATGAGGACATGTGGGAATGTAAGGTTTTTTGGCTGGATGTAAAAGTAAAGTTTTACCCAAATCTAACCTAACCAGGGAAAGCCTATCGGCGCTACAGATTAGACATATATAAAAATAAGGGGTATTTCTTTACAACTACTGCTCCACCTCTTTATTATATATATGAAGTCTTACATACTATACATAGTGTACTCAACACATCTGTGAAGGTTTTAGGGGGGGCTTATCATTATTTACCTCGCAAAACGTCTTTGAAGTTATGTTATGTTGGTTAAGTTATGGTTAAGTTAAGGTTGTTAGGTTAGTTTGCGGTTATGTTATGGTTATGTTAAGTTAGGTTTGGTGCAGTTCAGTTAGGTTCGGTTACATAAGAGTTTTACATTTTAATACCCAAACCCCCCAAAAAACTAATTTGCGAACCCTAACTTCCGGGTGATAAAATGTAAAAATCTTATATAATCGAACCTAACTGAACCTAACTTAACCTAACCATAACATAACCGTAACCTAACAACTTTAACATGACCATAACTTGACATAATCTAACCAACGTAACATAACCTATCATAATTTCAAAGAAGTTTTGCGAGGTAAAAAATGGTGAGCACCGCCAGAAACTTTCACAGATATATTGAGTACACTATGTATCGTATATTTATAATAAAGAGGTGGAGCAGTATTTGTAAAGAAATAATAGGTGTAACATTGTCAAGGTTAACCTTGAGGTTCATCAGACTTGAATCTACTTTTCAAGAATCTAATGGTGTTTTCAATAACACATTTAGTTATATAAAGATTTTTTATTGTACAATAAGCAGGTTGGTGATAATTAGGGGTGCCGCTGTCACCCTAAATGCATCAGGAAATGAAAGTTGTAACTCTCAACACTTCCTCGGAGAAGTGACTAGTGTGACGGCTGGGCAGCGACTGGCCTCTCATTGTTATTGTTTTGATCCAGCGAATCCAAAACAGATTCTGCTGTTCTATTTGCACCCAATTAATCCAAAACAGATTCGGATTCAGAGCAGAATCCGGAGTAGATTATTGAAAACAAATAGAAGAGGCCTTTGCACCCAATTAATCAAAAACAGATTCGGATTCAGAGCAGAATTCGGAGTAGATTATTGAGAACAAATAGAAGAGGCCTTTAACATTTATATATCAGAGAGAGAGAGAGAGAGAGAGAGAGAGAGAGAGAGAGAGAGAGAGAGAGCGCGGGAACTGTTGGCGGTTGACCGTTACGTTACCCACCACCCCTCAAATTATCAACGTAGTTAACTTGTCTTTTGTCGCGTAAATGTTAGTCGTACAGAAAAAATGCACTTATGCTAATTGATGTACTTTAATCTAAATTTACGCCAACAACTTTTTTTTTATTTGCTTTCATTATTTATAAACTGTTTACGTGTTCTGATGGTAAAAAAAAAAAACTTTTATTTCCTTACTTTAATTATTCAAAGATTTTTTGACGTAAACTCCATAGTTTTCGTTTCTACAAAACAAAACGTTAAATACTAGTTTGACAAAAATTATGTTCAATAGTTATTTTCTTACCTTCAAAAGGCCTTTCAGCTGGTGTAGTCTGATTTTGATTAACGCTAATAGTTTAGGAAAAAAAAATTTTGATGGTGTAGGATATTCACTAGTTGGCGACTCCCTCGCCTTGCTTTGTGAGGTGTTGGCGCCAACCGCCAGTTCCTGCTTGGCGCCCGTTAACATAAGTGTGCTCTCGCTTAATTAGTAAACACTACAAGGAAGACTGTGTTTATCTCACACCCTTGATGGCGCAGTGAGTGGTCGTTCCTACGCAAAATGTCGTCCCGACACCCACCCAGGTTCTCAACACCTCTGAGGAGCCGACAGACGAGGGCAAGACCATCCTCCGCCCTCTCCGTTGCAGAGTCTGCCCTGGCCATGCTGCAGGCCAACATGGCGTCGATGTCTACAACACGGCAGCAAGCCAGCCACAAGCCTCCAGCCGCCGCCACACCGGAGAAGTGTGGGATGGATATGTCGTCTGCGGGCTTCAGAACGTGGCGCCGCTTGGTGGAGTCTTGGCTACGCCTGGCAAGGTGGGCAGACGAGGAAGCCGTGCTCCACATACGCTTGATGTGCGTTCCAGCCCTGCAGTGTGCACTAGACGCCAGGTTCAGCGTGGAGCAGTGGGAACTGCTAACACCCAAGGATGCGTTGGACGCTATCGCTAAGCTAGTGCTGCGGGCATCGAACCAGGCAGTGCGCTGGACTGAGTTCTTTGGTGCCTGCCAAACGCCGGGTGAGTCAGTTAGTGCCTATATGACGCGGTGTGGCCAGGAGGCCATGGATTGCGGCTTCGAGTGCCCACAGTGCCATAGTAATCTTACAGAGTACATGCTCTTGCGAAAAGTGGTGGTTGGCCTGAGTGATCCTGCTCTAAAGCAGGAAGTGTTCCGTCGTTGCGATACATTTAGTGATATCGACGGCCTCCGGGATTTCTGTGCGTCATTCGAGGCCGCCCAGCGTGATGCTACCTCGGGCGGGAAGTTTGCGCGGGAAAGTGCAGTGGCGGGGGCGGATGTGTTGTCATATGACGTCAACGAGGAGCCAGAGAGCGCGCCACTGCAGGAAATCGCCGCAGCTCGCCGGCCCACCGCCTCCCAACACCCCGCCAAAGCCTCGCGCAGGTCTTGTGACTACTGTGGTGAAAAACACGACCCCGATAAGACGTCGTGCCCTGCTAAAGGCCTTACTTGCTTCGTCTGTGGGAAACGGGGGCATGTACAGAAGGTGTGCAGACTAGCTAAGAAGCAGGGAGCGGGAAAAACAGTGAACGGTGTGACCGTGGGCGCTACAGCGACAGCGGAAGAGCAGCCGCTACTGAGGGTCGAGGTGACTCCTCAGGCAGGCGGCGCGACACGGGCAGTCAGGGCCGTCGCCGATACGGGGGCTATGGTGTGCGTTGCTGGTCCCAGCCTTATGTCCTCGCTGGGTCTGAGGCCTGCGCTGTTGCAGCGTCGGGCCGGCTTACGAGATCTGGCCAAGATCCCGCTGGCCAGCCTGGGCGCGGCTCCGTGTCATATTAGCCTCCCAGACCGCTCCACCGTGCAAGAAGTCTACTTTGTCAAGTCAGTGGAGAGTCTGTACTTGTCACGCAAGGCCTGTCTGGAACTGGGTCTCATCCACAGCGACTTCTCACATCCCCTTCCCCTGATCGCCGGCGCAGAGGTGATACAGGCCGAGGACGGTGGCTTACCGGCCAGACCAGCCACCATACCACTTCAGCCACTGGAGGAGAACGTACCACGCCTAGAACAGTGGCTTCTGCGGCAGTTCTCTTCCTCCACGTTCGACACTGAAAGGTACCCACTTCGGGTAATGGCAGGCCCGCCCCACCGCATCCACCTAAAGGAAAGCTCCCGGCCCCACGCCTGTTACACACCAGCCGCGGTACCCAAACACTGGGAAAACAGAGGTCAAGCAGCAGCTCGACGACGACGTGAGAAGAGATGTCATCCGTCCCGTCCCCACAGGAGTTGCCACAGAATGGTGCGCCCGCATGGTGGTGGTGGCCAAGAAGTCTGGTAAGCCCCGCAAAACTGTCGACTACCAGAAGCTGAATGCCAGCTGCCTGCGGGAGACACACCACACACCTGCTCTCTTTGACATGGTGTCAGACATACCCTCACACTCGTACAAAACGGTAGCTGATGCACACTGGGGGTTCCACCAAGTCGAACTAGCAGAGGAGAGCAGGCACCTAACAACCTTTATCACACCATGGGGGCGTTACCAGTATTGTCGCACACCTATGGGGCACTGTTCGGCCACGGACGCGTATACAAGACGTGTTGATGATGCTGTCAGCGACTTCCCCCGCATGCACAAGTGTGTCGACGACACGATCTTCTACGATGCCAGTGTTGAAGAAGCTTTCTGGCACACATACAACTTCTTGGAGTTATGTGCCAAGAAGGGTATCACCCTCAAGCCAGAAAAATTCAGATTCTGCCGCAGGGATGTGGAATTCGTTGGCTTTCATCTTGACTGGAGTGCGTACAAGCCAACAGAGGACCGCCTAGCAGCAATCAGGGAATTTGCTATGCCTGCAAAGCCATCAATCATTGACATAAGATCCTGGTTCGGTTTTGTGAACCAGTTGGCACCCTTCCTGGCCACCGCACCGATTATGGCACCCTACAGAGACCTTCTCAAGAAACCCAGTGGGAGCAAGATCTACTGGGACGAGCAGCTGCAGCAGAAGCTACATCAGGCCAAGGAGACGATCTGCCAGTTAGCCAAGGATGGTTTGGCCTACTATAACCGCACCAGACCCACCATCGTTATGACAGATTGGAGCAGAGAGGGGATTGGCTTCGTAATCCTCCAGCAGTACTGCTCCTGCGTGACAGCCGAAGCACCTTTCTGCTGCAAGGGAGGGTGGCGCCTGGCCCTCTGTGGCAGCCGCCACTTAACAGCGGCCGGCAGAGGCTGGTTACGCACCCGTGGAAGGAGAAGCACTGGCGGTCGCTTGGTGTCTGCGGAAGGCACGCCTGTTCCTCCTTGGCTGCCCTAACCTATGTCTGGTGACCGACCACCGTCCGCTGGTCGGGTTGTTGGGTGAGAAGGCCCTGACTAGCATAGCAAATCCACGATCATTCCGCTTGAAAGAAAAAACGCTGCTGTACAAGTTCACCATCCGCTACCTGCCTGGGAAGAGAAATTGTGCTGCCGACTTCCTGTCTAGGTACCCATCCATGAGAACGACACCAGATGAGGCTGACGAGGACCAAGATGAGGAGCTATCATCGGCCGTGGCAGCAGCAACAGTGGCGGCTCTGGACCTCAATGAACGCATCACCCTGGATGAAGACACGGTCCTCCAGGAGTCACAAGACGACCCGGCGTACCAACTATTGTTGGCGAAGGTGCTAGACGGCAACTGGCACCAACAGAGGTCCCAAGAAATAGCATGCCTGCGACCATACTACTCCGTCAGAGAAAGGCTGGGCGTGTCCAGAGGCTTGGTGACATATGCGTTTGATCAGAGCCACCTTCGCCTAGTGATCCTCGAGAATCTTCGCCAACGGGTAGCCACTCACTTGCACGCCGGCCACCAAGGCATAGACTCCATGCTCAGGAGGGCGAGACAGACGGTATACTGGCCGGGCATTGAAGGCGACCTGCGCCATCACTGCTCTACCTGCGGCACATGCAATACACAGGCGCCATCACAACCCCCAGAAACTCTGCTGCTCACACCGGCCCCACAATACCCCTTCCAGCAAACAGTGGTGGATATATATCAACTGGAAGGGCACGCCTACCTGGTATATGCGGACAGGTTAACCGGATGGCTTGAGGTCACACACCTGGCTGAGGGCACGGTGTCAGGTGCAATTATGGACCAACTACGACGCCACTTCATCAGATGGGGCGCGCCAGAGCAGCTATCAATGGACGGGGGCACAAACCTCGTCAGCGAGGACATGAAGGCATTTTTGAATAGATGGGGAGTGACGGTGCGTCTGTCATCGGCCTACTTCCCACAGTCGAATGGCAGGGCCGAAGCAGCTGTAAAGTCGGCCAAAAGGGTGCTGCGAAACAACATTGGGGTGGATGGGAGCCTGGATAATGATAAGGCATCGCTGGCACTGCTTCAGTACCTCAACACCCCACTTCGCGAGATCGACAGGTCCCCCGCCCAACTGGCCACAGGACGCCAACTACGTGATGGCGTGCCATCGGTCAAAGGCAAACTCCAAGTTGACAAGTACTGGGGGAGCACTTTACGCGCACGGGAGCGACAAATGGCTCGGCACAACGCCAAGGTGCTGGCCGACCACAACAATCCTCGCTCCCGCCCCCCTCCCTCTCCCGCTCCCGCTCCCGCTTGATTAGTAAACACTACAAGGAAGACTGTGTTTATCTCACACCCTTGAGATGGTCATTTATCATTGAGTTTCATTTTCAATAGAATGAAAAGAAAGCTTGTTTCATTTAATTTCCCTAATTACTCGTAGTCATTTTACGTCAATTTCATAGTTTTCGAGTTATAAGGAAAACACATTAACGATTAGTTTGACAGAAAAAATGCACCTATAATCATTTAAATAATTTTAAAAGGCGTATCATCTAGTGTAGTTAGATTTTTTATTTTACTTACAGGTAATGAAAAAAATATTTCCTTCATTATATAAAGAGTAATTTCATTTTTAAATGTCGCAATAGAAAGTTTGGTTCATATTCAGTTTTTGTCTATTCGTAGTCATTGTATGTATACCTTATAGTTCTCGAGCTATAATGAGAAAATCAGTTTTGTGTAAAAAAATAAACTATGGAAAAAAATATACTTGGTTAGTATAACACTTACACTGTATGAAAGACACGTTTTGAGACATAAGTTCAATAGTTAATTTGACCTCTTAAGATTATCAGATTGTCTTCATTTACCGATATGTTGTAGGGAATATTGTAGTGTACATTCCACATCATTGGCCTGCCATATGCACCATATATTTTCTGCATTATTCATATATATGTGTTTTATGTGTTGAGTTACCCCTCTTTGCTAGAGGGCAAAGCACTTGGAAATACAGATTTCTTTGTTAACTTGAAGGGGAAACACAATTATTTTACTGTATCATTTCAATAACTAGGCCTCATACTCGTAAGTATTATAATCATTATCATTACTATAATTATTAACAATCGGTAATCATTGCATTTTGTTAGAAAATTGCAAAAATATGAAAAAAACTAGAAACTTAAACATAAACGGCTCTCAAACAGCTCTCTAACGGCTCTCAAGGCAAAGATTCGGCTCTTATCGTTCATCTGGAAGAGCCGGCTCTATGAACAGATTCGTTCACGAACGACACATCACTAGTGTCAGGGTGGGTGTCCGCCGCTGCCAACAGGGTGGGTAGGTCGAAGGTGTTTACGTTCAGGGCAAGAAGTTGGTTGCGTAGTAGTACTCGGTGGGAGTGGAAGCGTGGGCACTGTAGCATGAAATGATCTACGGTCTCCTCAGTAGTCCTGCACCAGGGGCAGTAGGTGTCGGGAGCCAGGCCCAGGGGGTGGAGGTGTGCGGTGAGTGTTGTTTGGCCGACGCGAAGACGCGTGAGGGCCACATCCAGCACGCGGGACTATTGTCTCACATAAGGTTGCGGCAATGAATCGGTGCGATACTGGTCCACGTTGGTGTTGAGGAGGGTGTTACTGAGGGTGTTGTCCTAAGTTGATCGGCAGGTGCGGAAAATGAGGCGTTTAGCGGTGGAGAGAGAGAGAGGAAGCGGTGTGATGCTGTCCTGTGAGAGGGCCATCTTGGCAGCAGCATCCACAACATCATTCTCTCGTATGTTGGCGTGGGAAGGCACCCATTGGAGCTTGGTCTCTCAGCCCTGAGAGTTAAGATGGATAAGGGTGTCCTGTGTGGCGTGGACGAGGGGCGTTACTGATGTTGGGTGCTGTCAGAGAGTCTGTGCATATGACAGCCTTACCCTTGGCGTGGGTGGTGTCAAGGTATGTCAGGGTTTGGTGGTGGGCGTAGAGCTCCACTGTCATTACATATGTCTCTGGAGGCAGCCTCCACGCCCTGCAGATGGATGTGCTTGGGTCGTAAATGACTGCTGATGTGGCCAGGGATGTTAGGCGGTGTGAGCCATCTGTGAACAGCCTCAGATGGTGGTGGTAGAGGGATCTGTCCAGCTCCAGGAACAGAGGTACTGCGAGAATGTTTGAGTCAGGCTTCAGAGGGAGGCCAGAGATGTGGAGGGTAAACTTGAAGTTCAGCCGGGGTGGTATGGGAGAGTGCAGTCTGAGAGATTGTGGTGGTGGCAGAGGCAGGCTGAGGGTGTTGAGGGCCTGCGAGGCCCTCACCAACAGAGGTTATCTTGAGCCGGGGAGCCATACAGGTGCATGCTGCTCCAGACCTGCGAGTTATTGTATAGAGTGATTAGTGGATGGAGACGTGGTAGACTCATGTTGCGGTGTAGATGGTGGCATAACATCTCTCTCCTGTGGGTGGACAGGGTGTGGATGTCAGCCTCTGCGTAAAGGGAGATGACTGGAGAGGATCTCGTGGCTCCCATTGAAATCCTCAGGGCAGCATTTTGGATGGAGTCCAGCTTGGCTAGGGTGGTGGGTGCGACTGACCCGTAGATGCTGCTGCCATCTTGACCCTGGTGGTGGCGAAATAGTACTTTAGGAGCACTTCTCGGTTGGCTCCCCAGCAGATTCCTGCAATCCTCTTCATGACGTCCAGCCTTTTGGTGCAGGACGTCTTCAGGTACTCCATATGCCTGGCCCAGGAGAGGCGGGGGCCATCCAGTCTCAGCCCCAGGAAGGTGTGAGTGGTGAAGTATGGGACGATCACTACGCTCAGGGTTATTGTCGGGGGGCTTGGCAGTCGCTTCCGGATAAAGCACATAATTGTGCTTTTGGAAGCATTGATGGAGAAGCCCCAGGATGATATCCAGGTTTGCAGGAATGTTGTGGCTGCCTAGAGGTTGTTCTGTGCCTGGGCCAGGGTTGCTGCTCTGGTGACGATGGTGATGTCATAAGCGTACACGAGGAGATGTGAGTGTGGTGGAGTGTGAAGGTCCGAGAGGAGGACGTTGAAGAGGAGTGGGCTAAGGATGGATCCTTGCGGCACGCCTTTTCGTATAGGGTGTGGCGGTCATGTGGAGCCTCTCACTGCGATACACTATGACCTACCGGTGAGGAAGTGCTTTATCCACGTGAGGGTGGATCATGTGATCCCCATGTTGGCCAGCTTGTAGAGGATCCCTTGATGGGATGCTGTGTCAAAGGCTCCTTCCAAGTCGGCAAAGAGTACCACCATGACCTATCGCTGCCGATATGTGTCATAGATGTGGTATTCTAACTGTGCCAGCACATCCATGCTGCTTCGGTGGAGGCGAAAGCCACACTGCTTCTCCTTTAGCAGGTGCTTCTCCTCCAGCCACCAAGTGAGGCGGATGGCCATGTGTTAGGGGGTTTGTGGAGTCGACTAAGTCCCCTGGGGTTAGTCAAACGACCCGTCACACAGAATGAAGTTTATTGTATTAATATCCTGGTAGAGTAGCGAAGGAACTGTCGTGTATGAAGGCAGCTCTTTGACTGGCTGAGCTGCGGGCTCACTCCAGAGACTCTGCCGGCGGGGGAGTTGTCATGGCAACGGTTGGGGTTGCCAGTAGCTACTTTTAATTAAATGTACCTAGTGTAATGTGTAAATATGTAATGTTTATGTGACTTAATACACTGACACATTGCTCGGCCACCAATGACTGTGCCCACACAGGTATAAAAAGAAACAAAGTGTAAGCTAAACGTGTGCAACAAAACATCAAATTCATGTAATAATAAATGTACAAATATATACATATAATAAATGAAATACATGAAAATGAAATGATGTTTGTAACTGGATCCTGGTAATAATATAAATAACTGTAATTGAATTTTTAAGAAAAAAAAAAGAAAGACAGTTGCTCACACTGGATGATGTTAAGGTTGAGAAGGAGGGATAGGCACATAAACATTCTTCAAACGATCAACATGAACAAATTCAGCAGTGTGAGTGTCGGGGTCCATGATCTTAAATTTATTGCTACGAAGGGTCGAAGTAACGATGTATGGTCCTGAAAATTTAGGGGATAATTTAGATTGGCGCTCAGGACAACGCTTCATGACAGTCACCTACGGCAAGGCTAACAAGCTTAGCTTGAGAGTGCTGTTTTCTTATCATCTCCTCACGGGAAGCCTTGAGCCTCTCACGGACAGACTGGTGAACGCATTGAAAGGCATGAAGTTGCTGCTTGGCATAGTCGTCCAGTGAATACACAGGAGTGGGAGACTGTAGAAGCACATCGTATGGCAGACGTTTGTCTGTTATGAAGTGAGGTGTCTTACCTGTTGAGGAATTTATAGAACCATTGATAGATGCTGCAACTTTGGGTAACCAGTCTTCCCAAGATTCATGAAAGTTGCCAGCAAAATGACGTAAGACATCCAAATTTTTCTTATTGGTTCGTTCGACCAAACCATTGCTGGCCGGGTGCAAGGCTGTAATGAAAGTCTGGGTTATGTTGTACTGTTGGCAGATGTTAGCCAGAACTGCATTAGAAAACTCTCTACCATTGTCCGAAAGAAGAACTCTGGGAGTCGTGTAAGGACAAATTAGATGAGAAACAATGGCATGAGCAACAGTAACAGCAGACTTGTCAGGCAATGGAACTAAGATCACGAACCGACTGAAGTGATCAACGCAGACAAGGACATACGACGAACCTTGATGACTACGTGGAAGCTGGAGGAGGTCAATGGCTACGGTGTCGAAGGGAGCATCAGGCAATGGGTATTCAAGGATAGGAGCTGTCTGCGTAGTATCCTTAGTCTGAGCGCAAGAAAGACACCGAGCGACATAACTCTTTACGTCAGCTCGCAGTTTAGGCCAGAAAAATTTGTGACTTGTGGCAGCTAAAGTCATGTCACGTCCTGGATGTCCAGCCTGAGGTGTGTCGTGCACAAGTTTTAATACCGTCTCTACCAGTGGAGGGGGGATGACAGTGTCACCTTCAATGGATACTCTGCGACACAGAATGCCATCCCTGAGGAAAAACTGGGAGAAGGGTACAGGCAATTTTGGTCCAACATGGTTATCACCAGATTCCAGAACATATATCACAGTCGACCACATGGGATCATCCCGTTGTGACCTAGAAAGCTCTGTAAGAGAGAAATTATCAATCTCTTGGACAGCAGCAACAGGGATGTTACGTGAGAGAGCATCAGCTGCTGTGTTAGCACGTCCCGGTAGGTACTTGAGAGTAGGGTTGAACTGCTGAATGGTGATGAACCATCTGGCCAGTCGACCGGTAAGGTTCCTGGTCTGAAAGAGAGATGTTACAGCAGAGTAGTCGGTGTACACTGTAATATCATACCCAAAGATGATATCTCTGAAATGCTTTAGTCCCCAGATCAATGCCAAGGCCTCAAGGTGTGTCACTGAGTACTTACTCTCAGCTGAGGATAACACACGACTAGCATAGGCAATAAGTTATGGGTGATGGCCTTCTTTTTGCTGCATGAGCACAGCACCAATCCCAAGGCCTGAAGCATCAGTGCACATAATGAAGGGGATTTGGTAGTCTGGAAAGGTCAAAACTGGAGCATGAGTAAGGCATGTTTGAGTGTATCGAAACTCTGTTGGTGCACGTCGTGACACTGAAATGAAACGTCCTTCTTCAGAAGGCGAGTGAGCGATGAGGCAATCGACGCAAATCCTCTTACAAAGGCGCGGTAGTAATCGGCCAAATCAAGGAAGGAACGTACTTTGTCGGTGGTCGTGGGTGTGGGAAAATTCTTGACAGCTGACACTTTGGCGTCAGAAGTGTGGATTCCATGCTGATCCACAATATGTCCCAAGAATTCAATACGAGACCTGAAAAATTTACATTTTTGTAAGTTGAGTTTAAGTCCTGCATCTGAGAGTTTGTCAAAGACAAGAGTCAGCTTTTCAAAGTGACTATCCACATCACGGGAAACAACAATAAGTTCGTCCATGTATACAAAGAGACCATTCCCAATGATACCAGAGAAGAGGTGATAGACCATCCGCTGGAATGTAAGCGGTGAGTTGCGCAAGCCCATTGGGGTGCGAAGCCATTTATAGTGACCGTTGTGTGTGGAGAAGGTAGTTATCTCCCTAAACTCTTCGTCAAGGGGAATCTGGAAAAAACCGCTAAGCAGGCCAAGACTGGTAAACACGGTATTACCACTGCCAATAGACTGGAGGAGGTCACAGGAAGTGGGTAATGGTCAGGGACCGTAGCAGCATTCACTTTCCTGAAGTCAATCACTGGGCGATAAGATCCGTCTTTTTTCTTCACAAGAAAAAGATGTGAATTCCAGAGTGAGTACGACTCCTGGATGACTCCTTGTTCAAGGTAATCGTTCATAAGTCCCTCAACTACAGCTCGCTGGCTATATGGTTGGCGATAAGAAGGGACGTAGGACGGTTGAGCATCTGCCTTGAGCACAATGCGGTGTTTGGCAGTATGCGTAACACAAAGGTTCTCCCTGGGTAAGGCAACGGCACTCCTGTGTTTGGTTAGGAGGTCAAATAGACGAGGCTTAGCCTATGGGTAATCTTGAGCCACCACAAAAGAAGCAAGCCTGTCCACGGAGGCAGCTGCAGTAGGCATGGTTACTTCACTCTGAGTGGAAACACCAGCAATACCTTGTGGGGCATCCTCCAACGACAAAGGGTCATGCTGATCAAAGTTGCCAAGCAAAGTTCCATCCTTGAGAGTTATGGGGGAACCGGTGACATTAGTGACAAGTGTATCGCATATATTACCCTCGCGCACTGTAGAAAGTGTACCTTCCAGTGCAAGGCGATGGATGCGAACAGTGTCAGGTGAGGACACTACACAACTGCCGACAGGGGCGCCTTTGAGACGAACAGTAAGTCGTGAAGCAGAAGTAGATCCAATGTACTGGTCACCTATAACAATGGCTTGTACAGGGCACATGTGGAGGGAACAGCAGTTTGCGAGCCCTCAGTGATAACCTGCTGTGGGTTCGTCGAAGAACATGCCGCTTGTACAGCATTGACTGGAATGTGAGATACAGGTTTAAGCAATGGTGTAGGTGTTTGCATAGCCTGAATGAGTTCCTCTGTAAATATTGCATTCTTGCTAGGGTAAACATCAATGTTGTGAGTGCAAAGAGAATCTAGGCCAAGGAAGCCGTCACAAGACAATGCAAACTCTGAAATGATGTGAAATTTAAGTTTAAGGACACTGAAGTGCTGAGCAAATCAAATGGGAAGAGTTACAGTACCCAAAACAGTTAATGAAGAGCCTTGAACACTACTAAGTGAAATGTCTGAAGGACACAAGTTAATATCATGGTGTTCTTTTAAGACTTTGAATGCAGTTAAACTTAATAAATTGCAAGAAGCACCAGTGTCTATCCCTAATGCAATGGGAGTATCATGCACATAAGACTTGATAGTCATCAGTGAGGAACAAGTAGCAACAACTGAAGGTATACAAAACTGCTTGGATGAAGTGCTTGTAGCTGTGGTTAGGGTGGGTTGTTTAGGGGTGGGTGCGAGGCTTCCCCCGAAGGCTTATGCAAGCCAGCCGTTGCAACCTGATTGTGTTTCAGCCGCAAAATGGTGTAACACTCCTCTGTGGTGTGATTGCAATACTCGTGAATGTGGCAATATTTAGGCACAGGCTGCGGAGGAGCCAGCTGCATTGTAAGGGCATGAGATGCTCTAGAATCACGAATATTTTTGGACGGTGCGACTGAGTGGTGCGACGATGGCTGAGAAGTAGCAGCAGGCGCACTAGAACTTCCAGAAGATGGAGAGAGGTGCCTAAATGCTTCCTTGGCAACCTGCTTTTTCCTCTGGAAACACTGAAGAAACTTATGTCCTCTTTTACCACAAAAGGTGCAGAGTGGTGGGGAACGAGTCGACTGACTACGAGTGGGAGGACGAGTCCCCGTTGAGCCACTAGAAGGAGGTGGAGGTGAAGAGACTGCATTCTCTACCTTGACAGGAGCAACAGGTACAAGTGGGGCTTTAGGAGAGTCCCGGAGTTTCTTGCTGACTTTGGACGCGAAGTCCATCAGAGACTGACCTGGCTTGAAATCAAGAGTAGACGCGATGCGTCGTTCCTGTGGAGCAAGGTACATTATGTAGTACTGAAATTCAAAAACAGTATGTAGCCTGTCAAAAGATATTTTTCCATTCTCCGACCAGTTAGCTGATTGAAGAGCTGCTATAGCCTCGTTAGCAACGTCAGCAGCATGAGCTTGACCTCTTAGAATCCCTAAATTACCTAATTCAGTGGTAAGTGAGTTTGCAAGTCTGAAAGACCACTGAAGTGAAGCGCGTCGGCCTGAGAAATGCCAAATGTAATTAAAAAGTTTTCTCCGAATTTAGCATAAGAACATCCTATAACAGTAGTGTTGAAGGAATTAGCACGCATCATTACCGTCGCCAAACTGTCCTGAACAAGTTGTGACCTAATAAAGGAAACTTTATCAGCATCCTGCACAATACTTGAATTTCTCATAACATCCTCACACTGCTGTATAAAGGCTAACGGAAAGTGAGCTGAGTCCTCTTCGGAAAAGCGTTTTAAGGAAGGTTCCTGATGGAGAAGCTTAATAGTGGGAGTGTTGACAGCAAGGAGAGATGAAGAAGTCTGAGGCAGGTGTATGAATGAACCAGAGACAGGTGGAGATGATTGGCGAGACATCCTGATGGTGTGAGTGTGAACAACTGCCTGATAAGTTTTTTTTTCCAGAACAAAGCTGGTGGTTATACATACGCAATACACAAAATAAAATAAAAAAATTTGCTTAGTCACAGGTAAAGTTATGACACACAAAGTTACTGTAAAATAAAAGACGAGAAAAATTATTATTACCAGAGACCAGTTACTCACGGATCAGTGATTCGATGAGTGAAGGTAAGGTAGAACATTTCAGCACAAGGATAACACAAGGTTTCTTGTTTGCAGACTTAAAAAATGCAGGTGACGGCACAGGTCTGTAAGCATTGTTTACAATAAGTACATGTATATAGACAAGTCATCCTTAAAATCACATAAAGAAAATGGTAGTTTCTATGATTTTGTATGTTCAATATTTATGGCTAATTTATCTTGTTTGTGTTAAGTTGTGAGTTTGTTGTTTGTTTGAGTAAAATGTATGTTTGTGCGTAATGTATCACCGATGTATGAGTGAGTATCATGTAGATGTTAACACTCATATATTTATGTGTACACAATGTGTTTTGTTTGTGGAAAACACTTCAAACATATATGTAGAAATGTGGAAAAAACGCTAATAAATACACACAAAAGGTAAAGTGCATAGAATCAAACACAAAAAATAGGGGTGATACACTAGCAAGTATGCGGTAAGTTTACCCATACACAAAAAATATAAATAATTTCACAGGCAAATAAGTGTCAACAGCCAATGAGAGTGTGTCTGTATTTATGACTGTCGTGACCATAATTATGTGATATGTGAAGGTGGAAGATACATGTGGAATAGTAACCACTTGGCTTGGCACCACGTGGTAAGGAAATGTAAAGATTGGAGAGGAAATCAAATACAAACTAAGATTATGGGTCAGTCAGTGGCGAGATCAAAACAACAGGTGTTCCATATCAGAACGCCAGGTAAACACGCAGATAATCCATATACAGGAAATTAAATGTACAAGGGAATATGGTCTAGATATCAGCATTCAGACTAGATAGTGAGATAAAAGGGAAGATATATATGTTAAGTAGGAAGCTCAAATGTTGTTACACACATAGCCCTACAAATGTAATGTTTACTTATGACCAGAGGGCAAAAGACAAACGTAATGCTTACTTATGACCAGAGAGTCAGATAAATGGGAAGATAAATTTTGTGAGACGGAAGTGATTTTATGAGACGAGAGTTCAAATGTTGTCCACACAGAGGGAAAACAAGCCTAAGGATTAGCCTAACAACAATGTCATAGCCGTCACTGATGTACTATTCATTTCCTAGTATTGTAAACCTAACAATTAGCCTTAAACCAATATAGGAACTTCCCCAAAGGCTGTGTCTGTAGAGAATTGGTAACTGTCTAGATTTTGGAAATAAAAGAGGCTTACTCGCCTAGAGAAGCAGCATTCACTCAGACTTCTACTCAGGAAGTAACCAACTCAGCTCAGAATGGAGCTGTTAAGATATTGGGGTAAGTGGAAACTTGTTCTAATGCAGTCTTGAAAGCAGCTGTAGGATATTAGTGTAAGGATATTTTATGTAGGATTTGTGATTTATTATGTATTGCTCCGTGATTATGAATATTTTGTGTTGCTCCATGATTATGAATATTTTTATATGCTCCTAGAAGAATTACTTATGTGCTGATTATATATGTGTCAAAGCAAGAAGAAAGAATTATGTTATTATATGACAGAAGGAGCATGATGTTATTATATGACAGAAGGAGCTGATGTTAGTATATGATAAAAGGAGCAAAGGAAGATTATTTGTTAATTAAAGTTATAGAAAACGGAAAGATTTTTTAATGAAAATCATTTTAGAAATTAGTGTTCTGTACCCCGTGATCAAAGTATAAGTTGATTAGCAGAACACGAAAACGTTGCAATAACAAGCGACGAAATTACGTCAAGGCACGAGGGAACGCTAGCCTAGAGGCCGCCAATCACTCACTCTGGCAAGGAGTGACGTCAGAACGACAACAGCCAATGGTGACTAGGCCTGAGAGGTGACGTCAGTGACGCCAGCCAATCACAACACAACACTGCGGGGAGGAAGGCGAAATGCGCGCCAAACTCCCGAATAATGGCTGACACAAAATAAATAAGTGCCCAGAAATTTTTTTTTTTTAAATCACAGAAAAAAATAATCTGGGTCACACAAAGCACTGAGTGAAGTTTACTTATAACTGTAAGAGTACTTACAATTTTCTCTGCAACCTGTTACCCAAAGATGACGAAACGGCGGCATGAAGTTGACACTCGGAGCTATCACCATCACAGGCGGGTTAGAAGGTCAGAGGCGGTGCTAATTGAGACGCCGAAAAAAACGACACTGGAGCCAGACACAGCGCAAGGCAAGGCACACTTGTTGTGTAGACTTGACGGCTACAGCGATGACCACGGTGTGCTTGAGTGAAGAGCCAGCCGAAAGAAGACGTCTGGAAGCAGGCGATGTGTCTAGTAGCTGGTGGTGTGTGGTTGCTGACCTACAATGCAGTGGTCAGCAGGTGAGTGAGTCAGGAACAGTCAGAACACAGCAGTGAATGAGGCGAAGAGTGTGAAGAATTACAGCGTGGTGGTGTGGAGGTCCAGATGACGCCACCGGCTGCTACTTTGTCTTCAACTCATCTTTCGTCCTTTTTTATTATTCTTGGTTCGTGGGTCTGGGGCTGCCATCATGTGTGTTAGGGGGTTTGTGGAGTCGACAAAGTCCCCTGGGGTTAGTCAAACGACCCGTCACACAGAATGAAGTTTATTGTAGTAATATCTAGGTAGAATAGCGAAGGAACTGTCGTGTATGACTATGAAGGCAGCTCTCTGACTGGCTGAGCTGCGGGCTCACTCCAGAGACTCTGCCGGCGGGGCAGTTGTCATGGCAACGGTTTGGGGTTGCCAGTAGCTACTTTTAATTAGATGTACCTAGTGTAATGTGTAAATATGTAATGTTTATGTGACTTAATACTCTGGCACAGCCACCATGCGCTCCATCAGCTTGTCCACACAGGAGAGGAGTGCGATGGACCTGTAGCTCGATGGATGTGCTGGGTTCTTGCCAGGCTTCGGAATTGGAATAAGGGTGGAGTTTTTCCAACATGTTGGAAATTCTCCTGGCAGCCAGCTGAGGTTGTAAATGTTGAGAAGGTGGTCTTGTAGGGGATGTGTGAGATGGTTGAGGAACTCGTAGGAATTGGGATCAGGTCCTGGTGTTTTCCCTGCCTTTAGGGGGTGTGTGGCCGCCTTGAAATTCTCACGTGTGTAGGTCTGTGTGAGGTTTGGAGGTCCTAGGAAGTTAATTGCCTCCTGGATGACTGTGCTAGGATCTTGCGGTGGTTGTAAGTTGGATGGGAGGCCAATTATTTGGTGGTAGTGGGTGGCCATTAATGCTGCCTTTTGGGTATCGTCCAGTGCTGACTAGGTGTTGTCAATCAGTGGCATGGTGTGATGTGCTTTGTACTCCTCCATAGCACGGAGAAAGTCCCACGTTCGCTTGGTGGAGGAGGAGAGCGAAAGTGAGGAACAGTGGGAGTCCCATGACTTCCTCTTTGCCCTGATGATGGTCCTGGCACAGATGGCATCCAGGCGGCGGTATTCTTCCTCGGCTGTTGTTAGTGATGCCTTACACCACATCTTGGGGATGACTTCATCCTTGGTGGGAGATGTGATGATAGTGATTGGTGGTCCGTGTTCTGGTGGTTGCGGTGTTGGTGGTCGTATTGGCTGGCTGTTGTATGCTGGCAGGGGGTTGATGGTATGTTGGGCTGTGTTGCCACTTACCATTCCTTGCCTGTGTTTGGCGGGGGGATGGTGGATCTCTGCACGGGTTGTGTCCTGTTGCAAGTGAGATGAGGGAGGTTGAGGGCTGTGGAACCTTCCCTGGAGGCCCGCTGGGTTGTTTGCACTGGCGACTGCGTTGGATTTTTGGTGGCAGTGCTGCAGCGCTAAGAGTCTGGGTGGCCGGAACGGAAGCTACAGGTGGCGAAGGCACTTCAGGTGGAACGGTATCAGTGGCAGTAGTTGGTGTGTTAGTGATTGAGGGTGCGTCAGGGTTGGTGGGAGTGAGTACTGGGGTTATTTCAGTTTCTTCCTCCTCCTCCTCCTCCTCCTCCTCCTCCTCCTTCTTCCCTCCTCCTCCTCCTTCCCGGGGTCTTGCAGGTTAGCAAATCTGTTGGCTGTAATAATGGATGAGTATGACAGGCCTGGATGGTCGGTGCGTGGGCGAGGCCAGATGATGGTTGCCGGGAGTGAGGTGGACTGTGGCCTGTGTCGTGGTTGCAGATTAGGGTAAGGCAAGTCTCTTAACCTTTGATTAATGTGCTGCAGGGACTTACCATCCTTTACTTGGGCTGTGTATAGGTCCTGGGCTTGTTTGTTGTTGGGGCAGTGCACAGACCTGGGACCATGTGGTCCCCGACACTGGAAACAGTGATATGGTCTAGTGCAGGTGTGGTTGGCTGAAAGGGTGAGGACCACTGCATCGTGTGCATCTCTCATGTGCCCTGCAGGTGTTGATGGAGTGGCCGATCTTGAGGCATTTTGGGCAGCGCAGGAGGGGCAGGAGGTAAGGTCGTGGGAAATAGACCAGCCCACTGATGGTCACCTTGGTGGGGATGTGGCCCCTAACCTTTAGGCGCAGCCACCAAGATGATGTTCTAGCACTCAGTGTTGAGGTGGAGGAGGATCCATTGTGTTGCGTTGACGAAGCTCGTGGATGAGGCTGGGTGGCGGGAGAGGAGGAGGGGGAGTAATGAGAAGAAGTCTGTGTACACCACGGCCTTGCCCTTAGTGTAAGAGGTGCAGTGATGTGTAAGGGCTTGGTGGAGGGCGTAAAGCTCCGCTGTCACCACATTTGTCTCCGATGGAAGCCTCCACATCCTGCAGATGGAGGCGCCAGGGTCATAGATGGCTGCTGATGTAGCAGGGGGTGCTATGGATAGGGAGCCATCCGTAATTATTTTTAAATGGTTGTGGTACAGTGTCCTGTCCAGCTGCTGGCTGGAAGAGGGGTGCTGCTAGGGTACTGGCAGATTGCTTAGGAGGAAGGACAGGAATATGCAGGGCAAACATGTGGGAGATGTCCATTCAGGGAGGTAAAGGAGAGTGTGGACTGGTGGGCTGTGGAGATGCTGGAGTCAAGCTGAGGATGTTATGAGTTTGCTGGGCTTTCACCAGCAGGGGTTGTCTAGCTCCAGGATGCCATAATGGTGTGTGCTGTGTCACTCCAGAGTTGGTGTAAAGAGTACTGAGTGGATGGGAGAGTGGTAGGCTCATGATGCGGTGGTAGTGGTGGCATAGTACCTCTCTTCTGTGTTTGGCCAAGGCAAGAGTGTCACTCTCAGCATGGAGGGAGATGATTGGAGAATGGGCCGTTTTGTCCCAAGGGCAATCAAAATGTAAACAATATCCTCAACTGAATGATGTGGGAGCAGATAAATGTTTTAGTGGTCAGTCGCAGTCACAGAGCCACACCTAAAATTCAATGCTATAGTACATGAAATTATTAGTCACAGTATTCCTACAAACACAATTTTATCAGACCCTCACCAATAGATCATCTGGTGATGAAATATTCTGGGGCGTTTCACACAAAAAATATGTACTATTGCAGCCTATATTTATATATTTGTATGTATGTATGCATGTATTCACAATACTTTTACACTTGTATGTTCGTATGTCTTGTTGTCACTTTTCCCGAGATAGTTACAAATTGTTTACCCAGGTGTGTGGGTATCAGATTCGCTGACCTGCCGCCATGTACAGCTGCAGGGTCGGGTTTTCTTTTGATGTTAACTCGCTTTTCCAAGGGAATCTCATGCCCCATGGGCCCAGGGATTAAGAGATTATCTTGCTTTCCTTCTCATCTTTCATGCAGCTCACCTTTTCTCCATTTTGTTTCCGCTATGTCCTTCATTTCGTCATCATCTCCCATTGTTAGTTGTAAGATATGTCATTCACTTCTGTGTCGGCTCTGGGCGAGAGAGGACGTCCTGATCCGGTCACACGCGTGTATCTACCTTTACTCAAATAAACATGTAGTAATACAAGTTTACTACTTAACCAGAGTGAGTGAGAGTTTGAAGCGAGTGAGTGAGCTATTGCAAAGAGCATGCATACACACCCAGCTGTCATCCTGCAAACGTCTACTTAGGAAATGCGAGGACAACGGAGAATGGATTCACATGCCTGCCCTCGACACTCTAACGTAAGTTAAGTCCTTGCTGATTGCGTTGAATTGCAATCTGCAGAGTGGTGGCAGCGACCTCAGCTTGCACTGTGAGTAAGTGCAGTGAACAAGCACAAAAAATGGCGGCAGCGGTGTCCCCGTCATCGCCTTCTACAGTAGTCAAGAAGCTATTGCAGCGGTTCTCCTCCGTCGGCTCCTTTTTTTTTAATTTTTTTTTTTTATTATTATTATTATTATTTTTTTTTTTTTTTACATTAAAAGGGTACCGGCTAGAGGGGAAAAAAATTAAGTATAAAAAAGTCCCGCTTGCCGCCAGACCCTGTAAAGAAGACAGGAGGAAATTAAAGATATATGCCAGACTCTATCGAAGGCTTTCGATATGTCAAGGCCGACAGCAAAGGTTTCACCGAAGTCCCTAAAAGAGAATGACCAAGATTCAGTTAGGAAAGCAAGAAGATCACCAGTAGATCGGACTTTATGGAAAACTATACTAGCAATCAGATAGAAGATTGTGAGCTGATCTCATTATCTTCTTGTTAAGGACAGACTCAAAGGCTTTAAAAAGGCAGGAAATCAAAGCTATAGGGTAGTAGTTAGAAGGATTGGAGCAGTCATCTTTTTTAGGGACAGGTTAAATGTGAACAAACTTCCAGCAAGAAGGATAGGTAGAAGTAGAGAGACACAGACGAAAGAGTTTGACTAGGCAGTGAGCGAGTTCGGAAGCTCAGTTTTTGAGAACAACAGGAAAGACTCCATCCGGACCGTAAGCCTTCCGAGAATCAAGGCCAGAGGGCCTGCAAAACGTCATAATAAAGAATTTTAATTTTAGGGATGAAGTAGTCAGAGGGTGGAGGAATAGGAGGAATATGCCCAGTATCATCCAAAGTAGAGTTGGTAGCAAAGGTTTGAGCGAAGAGTTCAGCTTTAGAGAAAGAAGAGACAGCTGTGGGGCCATCTGGTTGAATTAAAGGAAGGAAAGATGAAGAAGTAAAATTGTTAGATATTATTGGCTAGATGCCATAAATCACGAGAAGAGTTAGAGTTGGAAAGACTTTCACATTTTCTATTAATGAAAGAGTTTTTAGTAAGTTGGAGAATAGATTTGGCATGATTACGGGCAGAAATATACAGGGCATGAGTTTCAGCAGATGGATGGCTATGGTACCGTTTGTGAGCCGCCTGTCTATCATTGACAGCACGAGAACAAGCAGAGTTAAACCAGGGCTTTTTAGCTTTAGTATTAGAGAAAGTATGAGGAATGTATAGACCCATGCCAGAGATAATCACCTCCGTTATGCGCTCGGCAGAAAGACAAGGATCTCTGACATGGAAGAAATAATCATCCCAAGGAAAATCAGAATAGTACTGCCTCAGGTCCTCCCACTTAGCAGAGTTGAAATGCCAGAAGCATCTCTGCTTAGGCGGATCCTGAGGCTGCACTGAAGTGATAGGACAGGTAACAGAAATAAGATTGTGATCGGAGGAGCCCAACAAAGAGGAAAGTTTAACAGAGTAAGCTGAAGGGTTGGAAGTTAGGAAAAGATCAAGAATGTTGGGCGTGTCTCCAAGGCGGTCAGGGATATGGGTAGGGAACTGCACTAGCTGCTCTAGATCATGAAGGATAGCAAAGTTGAAGGTTTGTTCACCAGGCTGGTCAGTGAAAGAAGATGAAAGCCAAAGCTGGTGGTGAACATTGAAATCCCCTAAAATGGAGATCTCAGCATAAGGAAGGTGAGATAGGATGTACTCCACTTTGGAAGTCAAATAGTCAAAGAATTTTACATAGTCAGAGGAATTAGGTGAGAGATATACAGCACAGATGAATTTAGTTAGAGAGTGACATTGAAGTCCTAGCCAGATGGTAGAAAATTCTGAAGATTCAAGATTGTGGGCACGAGAAGAAGTAATGTCGTTACGCACATCTGCGCAACTGCCAGCTTTGAATTGAAAATGAGGATAGAGAAAGTAGGAGGGAACAGAAAAGGGGCTGCTGTCAGTAGTCACAGACAACCGTGTTTCAGTTAGGAAGAGAAGATGAGGTTTAGTGGAGGAGAGATGGTGTTCCACAGATTGGAAATTAGATCTAAGACCACGAATGTTGCAGAAATCGAGAGTAAAAGTGTTAGAGGAAGTGTCAAGCAGAGGGGCAGTCCGACCTGGGGACATTTGTGGTCCCCTCCCCAGATGGGGACTCCGAGGCTGGGTGTGAAGCAATTTTTAAATTTTGATTTGAAGAGAGTGTAAAAGTATAAGGTGTAGTAATGTTATGTAGGTTGTAGAAGACGTTGTCTTTAGAGGGCAGGCTGAAACTGCTCTCTTCTGAGGTAAACACACATATAAACGGCAGTGACTCCTCTCTCTTCTGAAGTGAACAAGTTTTACACCTCCGCACGCAACACTCACGCCCTTCTCAGCTCAAGTCTCATCGTGTCAAGCAAGCCTATCCCAAGTTCTGCGCGCGTCTCTCTCTCTGTGTGTGTGTGTGTGTGTGTGTGTGTGTGTGTGTGTGTGTGTGTTCCTGCCTGTCAGCTAGTGTGTTGCTAACCACAGTACCTCGATAACGCCCTCACCGCTCCCTCACTCGGGCGTGTCCACTCGCCTCGAATCATCCATCTACTGTCTCCGGCTGGTGCTGCTGTGCTCACATCCCGCCGCCTTCTCCATCGCCGTCATCCTCCACGCCTCTCCCAGGCATCATCCTACACGCCTCTCTCAGGTGTCAAGTACCACCCTGTCCCTCATCACCTCCGCCGCCTTCACCTCCACCACCTCCTGACGAAGACTTCCTCCGTCGCGACCAGTTCAGCTGTTCTACCGAAGATACGTTCCGCTGTTTGGATAACGTAGAAACACATGCACCAGTTTTCTTACATACCTCCTATATTTTCTTTTCCTCTTTCCTCTCTACTTAATTTTATTTAAGGTTTTTGCGATTCATCGGCGTCGGTTTATTTTTTTTCTCTGTATTTTTCAATTATCTGATTTTGCCTCCCATCTTCTGTTTATGTATTTTTGTATATTATTGTATTTCTTGTATGTCTTTTTTCCCCATTTCACACTCGTTCAGGTGTCATTTATTCATCACTTTTCAATATGCCGCCACCGCCATCGGTGGTCCCCCTTCCCCCACCCCCCCTCCTCCTTCCACTGCCACCCCTGTGCATCATGTGTCCCTCTCGCCAGCGTCCGTGCCCCAATGGTCAGGTGACGATCCTCAGTACCCTGTGTTCATGTTTATTCGACGCCTACGTGATGCTCTCTCTCATTCATCCCTTACCAGCGAGCAATGTGTCACCTCAGCCCCTTGACTCCGGTTGGACTAGCTATGGAAGACGATTTTTTTTACTAAATGTGCTGCTTTTGAGGCTTTTTGTGATAACCTCATTAAGGAGTTTGCTTGCTCCAGCAGTGATCTGTGCTTAACCTCCTTGCGTAATTTTTCGGACCTCTTGCTCACGAATCACGGCATCTTATCCCCTAAGACTGCTGCTGGGTTACCTGGTAGATTTCGGACTGAATTGGATTACTCCCTCACAAATTCACAGTGGATAAATGGTGATAATATATCTAAAGATAATTTTCTGAATCTCATGTCTTATCTATTTTTCTCCAATTCACTCACGCCTGATGCATCTCATATTTCACGTGACATCCCCTTCCACCCCTCTTCCACAATTCATGCCCTTAAAGTGGAAGTTGAATCCAAACTCACACCCTCTCATCCTCCTTCCTCTCATGTTCATGTAGGAGCGACCATCCATCCCCCGCTCTCCTCCCGCCCCTATGGACCCCCGTTACCACGTTCGCTCACCAACATTCCTTCCTCCACCTCTCGTTCCCGTCATCCTCCTCCTCCCCGCCCCCTCCTCCTCCTCCCGCACCTCCTAAGCTCCGTCACCCTCCGCCTCCCCACCATACCACATCTGGTCATGCACGCCTCCGTCAATCACCACACCATCACGTTTCATTTTCTCCCTCTCAGCTTCGCAAAGGTCCGTCAACGTCATCGTTGTGTTATTATTATAAAACTCAGTTGCATGACGAATCGCAGTGTCGATTTCTGGCTCATCAACGCTCACAACAGCATTTTCGGTAGGTAAGGAAAGACTTAGCGCCGCACCCTCCCTTATAGCTAACCCACATAATTGTAATAATGTTGGTGGTAAGCTGCGTCTCAGTGACTCGCACAGTACTCGCCTACAGGACGAGAAGCCATTTTGTACCTCGCCTTCACAAACTAAGCGTGTTGAGCCACTCCACAGCGGTAATTACGCAGCGAGCCTTATGGTTATCGAAGCGGAAGTAATTTCTCATCACCTTTCTCTCATGATTGACACAGGTGCAGGGATGAACCTACTTGCTGAAAGTTCATTAACCGCTTTGCGTCAAAATTCGAACCTTGCTTTTCCCACTCAGCATGCACAGGTAAATATTCATGGTGCGGACGGTAAAATTTTTCAAAGCAGCGGGGTTGTAGCGCTCCCCATTCGTTTTTTTTCCCGCGTTTTTTTTCCCGCGCAGTAAGCCTGTCCCTGTTGCATTTCATGTCGTGCCTGACTTTGCATTACCTGCTGACGCATTATTGGATTTCCCTACGCTTCGTTCATTGCGTGTGGATATTTATCCAAAAGATGGATATCTTACCTTTCGCAAACATAAGTGCCTTGCCATGCCAAATCATCATGCTCTTTTGCGGAGAGTTTCGCGTCCCTCGTCCCGTCCTGACTCACATTCCTCCCTCGCAAACCAATCTTTTACCGTTCACTCTGATACGCGGGAATTTCCCCAGCAGCCTTGCGCGGCTGATAGCTCTGCTCGCATTCATCCCTCATCTTCCCTTGCTTCGTGTTTACGTGCAGCGCCAACGGTGAATGTGGTTTTAAATACCTGTAGCATTTTAGAGCCACATTCAGCGGTTATGGTTCCTGTTCGTTTCAGCGGCATGTCACAGGATATGGATATTCTCATTTTGTCAGTCGGTTAGAATCAGAGGTACGTTATTGGAGTCAGGATTAACTCATGTTCGTGATGGCCACATGTGGTGCCTGGGACACTTTTTGGGTCACTATTTCAAGACTTATATGGCAATTTTCGGATATTACTTTGTTTGGTTATTTTTAACATTTAATGGTCATTAATTTTTTATTGTTTCCCTGTAAAGATTCAAATACGCTGCAACCACCTTAAGAAGTTGTGAGGACTTGAGGATCCTCGGAGAAATTTTGATTTATTCCTTAAGGGGAAGTTAGGTTAACTCAAAAAAAGAAATAATTATAACTAGGGAAATATGTATATGTGACATATATACTGCTGGTAGAGTGGACTGCGTCTTAATAAGGCACATGAGTACGTTGGATCTTTTTCATATCCTCTCCAAGAGAGTTGAGCACTTAACTAACACTTACCTTGCAACACCAGAGGAGTTAATAGAAAACGGGGCAAAATCTTTTGTTAACTAAAGTTATTTATTTACAAAGAATTTAGTGGTACTTGCTGGACATTGAATTTATACCGATAATGAGCTAAGGCACCAGAAAACTTATCTTTTCATAACAGAGAAAGAAAGAAAAAATGATACACAGAGTTGGCATTTCTTTATCTCATTCCGAGACATCAACTCTTCCCAATTTTAAGAATTATAACTCTTGACTCCCTTCCCTATTTAATTCACCCTAGAAAAATTTTTGTAATTTGGTAACTGAGCCTGAGAGTGGTTAATTAACCTTCTCTCAGAGAAGAACCTTCAGTCCTCCTTGTTTTCCTAAATGGGGGTGAAATAACCACCTTGCTACACTGACTTTTGTTTTCAGGATTACATTGTAAAAACTTTCTTCATCTCCCAACACCGAGATTTAACACGAGATCTCTAAACCTAAACTTACTAGCTGGATCTATTAGACCTTCTTACACAAGGACACATGATTTACGTTTTATGAATGGAACACCACTGATGTTGGGTATTTGTTTCTTAGCCACCAATTACACTAAAGGAAAGAGAAAGGGCAAGAAGTGTTTGGTGTATAAGGTGTGATGGGGGCCTCCACATTCCTGTTGACAGAGCAAAGGTGGTGTAGCGTCTGTCTATAATTCACTTTCCACAAACTCAAAAGAGATAATACATAAACACTATAACATGAAAAGTACTGCGAAAAGGATATGTTATAAACAATGAAATATTTCTAAGGGAGAAAAAAGGCCATGTGGTTTGAGATACTTGGTCCTTCCTTAAAAGAGAAGAAAATTACTATTATTCACTTATGATGGATCTTAAAAAGGGTTTAGATGATTTAACATGTTAATGGGGAAAGTTATTGGATATATAAGAATACTGAAGGGCACCAGATTTAACAAATATTGAGAAATTTTACGGAAGGGCGACACTGACGATTCTAGGACCAAAGTACGTATGGTAATAGTTCGTATGCATAAAGTTCGTACGCAATTGTTCGTAAGCAAATGTTCGTAAGGGATAAAGTTCGTTTGAAAAAAGTACGTACCAAAAAGTTCGTACGCTAAAGTTCGTATGCAAATGTTCATATGGTACGTATGTACCTATGTAAAATATTCATAACGACCTAACCTAAGCTAACCGATCCTAACGCGACGAACATTTTTCTAACGAACATTGGCACGACGAACATTTAACCTTACGAATTTTTTTCAATTACGAATTTTACCCATTACGAACTTTTGACATGACGAACTTTATACCCTACGGCCTACGTACTTTATCCTGACGTACTTTAGGCAAACGAACTTTATCTTACGAATTATTGCCATACGAACTTTTTCTATACGAACTTTTGTCCGGAACCCGACACTGACCTGTTGACAGAGCGAAGGTGGTGTAGCGTCTGACGCTATCGCAGGAAGAAAAAAAAGGCGGGAATGAAAAAAGAGGGGGTAAGGGGGGGTTTCGAGAATTTTCCACCTTTGATCTTTTTACTAATAGATTATTGAGATATGAAAATATTATTAGCTTATATAAAATTTATTTTGATGTGGAACAAGCATAATTTTGAAATCTAACGAATTTGATTTTTGGTATAATATATGGGAGAAATTCTGACTAATCGCTAACTCGATAATAAATTGGCGCGAAATATGTGACGATTACCTCATATGGGGAGATATTGCGTCATCTTTCTTAATAAAAGCTGGTGAAAGGATAGCTAGTTAAGTTAATTATTTATAAGATATGGAGTTTAGTTTTAATTGTAAATGAATATTAATTAATCGAAAGTAAGGAAATAATTTTCTTTTCATAGAAAACTGATTTAAGAAATGGGGGGATGACTGTTCGAGACTTGAAAATGTTTTGGGCATTACAACATAAGATAGTTATACCACTACACAGTACAAAAGATTATAGATGATGTGTGAGTAAAAACATTTACAGGAAGAAGTATAATCTTGGGGAAGTAGAACCTTAGGGTATATCACTATTTTCTGGGGCTACAACAGAAGTTAGTTTCTGCGTCAATCTCAAAACAATAATAAAGAAAGACACATTCAGAGCGCTTGGTAAGGCCGATGTGAGATCAACTCATGGCATCACACACACGTTCATACTCATTCATAATGTGACTCATAGCTCTCTCATGTTGCAATCAGTTACAGTCCCCTGGAAACTGTACAAGGCTCTCCCTAACCTTAACACTGATCGCAGGGAGAGTATACCAGGCTCTTCCTAACCAAAATACCGAATCAGGCGACATGTGTCACCTCCTTTTTCATGGGATCTGTCATTGGCTGACTTCCAGTGACCCGTCCTTCATCTTAATCCTCAAATATTCCTCCTCTCTCTCACTCTCACTCTCATTCTCACTCCTCTGTTCCTCTGTCAGCGGCGTCGCTGTCAGCGGCTGTCAGCGGCATCTCTCTCTCTCTCTCTCTCTCTCTCTCTCTCTCTCTCTCTCTCTCTCTCTCTCTCTCTCTCTCTCTCTCTCTCTCTCTGTCTGTCTGTCTGTCTGTCTGTCTGTCTGTCTGTCTGTCTCTCTCTCTGTCTGTCTCTCTCTGTCTGTCTCTCTCTCTCTCTCTCTCTCTCTCTCTCTCTCTCTCTCTCTCTCTCTCTCTCTCTCTCTCTCTCTCTCTCTCTCTCTCTCTCTCACACACACACACACACACACACACACACTGTCCGCTAGCGTAGTGGTTAGCGCACTCGGCTCACAACCGAGGGGCCAGGGTTCGATCCCCTGGGCGGATGGAGATTATTTGGGCGAATCTCCTTTGACGTGTAGCCTCTGTTCACCTAGCAGTGAGTAGGTACGGGATGTAAGTCGAGGGGTTGTGACCTCGTTGTCCCGGTGTCTTGTGTGTGAGTGGTCTCGGTCCAACCCAAAGATTGGTCACTATGAGCTCTGAGCTCTTTCCATAGGGGGACGGCCGACTGTCTCGAGAGAGACCAGCAGCAGACTGTGACAATGAATACAGTGAACACACACACACACACACACACACACACACACACACACACACACACACACACACACACACACACACACACACATACCTATTTGTATATTTAGATTTTATATTATATGTTGCTTTTGATATATAAAAAAAACAAGCATAATGATTGAAATATATTAGGGAAGTTGTGGTAAATAGCGACATGTTGGCCTCTAACCTTGGGGAGGAGGGCGGGGCATGTGTAGTTTCATATCAGGATATATTTTCGAATAAATTGCAGGTGTTATTAGGTAAGAATAACTGCATAGAATGTAATAATATATTTTACTGTATTTATTTAATAGTAAAAGAAGACAAGGCAAATGTTGTTATTGGATATTTAGAAAGGATAAATATGATGCATTATCGTACATAACACTTATGTTATTTCATGTTTGGCTCGGTAGATTAACCTCGATGTATGGATATATTGATGTATCGTTACAGATAAAAAAAAAAAATATAGCAGCTTTTATACACTATAAACACCATTATAATTTAATAACATCATTATTACGTGTGAATTAGTATGTGAAAATATAGTACAAGCAATGAAATGCTTTATCGAGGTAAGAGGAAATGAGCTTTGCCCTAAGAGGCCATAACTCCGCCCATTCAAGAGGCTGTAGCTCCGCCCTCACGTTCATCTTTCTGTCAGTGGCTCGGTAGATTAACCTCGATATATGGATATATCGATGTATCGTTACAGATATATAAAAAAATATAACAGCTTTTATATACTATAAACACCATTATAATTTAATAACATCATTATTACATGTGAATTAGTATGTGAAAATATAGTAAGAGCAATTAAATAAATAAATAATAATGCTTTATCGAGGCAAGAGAAAATGAGCTTTGCCCCAAGAGGCCATAACTCCGCCCATTCAAGAGGCTGTAGCTCCGCCCTCACGTTCATCTTTCTGTCAGTCGCTCGGTAGATTAACCTCGATATATGGATAAATTGATGTATCGTTACAGACGAAAAAAAATATAGCAGCTTTTATACACTATAAACACCATTATAATTTAATAACCTGTGAATTAGGCTGTGAAAATATAGTAGAAGCAATAAAATAAATAAATAACAATGCTTTATCGAGGTAAGAGGCCATAACTCCGCCCATTCAAGAGGCTGTAGCTTCGCCCTCACGTTCGTCTTTCTGTCAGTGGCTGTCAGTGACTGTCAGTGACATTGAGCGAACGAGAGAGAGAGAGAGAGAGAGAGAGAGAGAGAGAGAGAGAGAGAGAGAGAGAGAGAGAGAGAGAGAGAGAGAGAGAGAGAGAGAGAGAGAGAGAGAGAGAGAGAGAGAGAGAGAGAGAGAGAGAGAGAGAGAGAGAGAGAGAGAGAGAGAGAGAGAGAGAGAGAGAGAGAGAGAGAGAGAGAGAGAAAAAAATAAAGAGAGAGAGAAAATAAAGAGAGAGAGAAAATAAAGAGAGAGAAAAAAGAGAGAGAGAGAGAGAGAGAGAGAGAGAGAGAGAGAGAGAGAGAGAGAGAGAGAGAGAGAGAGAGAGAGAGAGAGAGAGAGAGAGAGAGAAAAAAAAAATAAAGAGAGAGAGAAATAAAGAGAGAGAGAAAATAAAGAGAGAGAAAAAAGAGAGAGAGAGAGAGAGAGAGAGAGAGAGAGAGAGAGAGAGAGAGAGAGAGAGAGAGAGAGAGAGAGAGAGAGAGAGAGAGAGAGAGAGAGAGAGAGAGAGAGAGCGAGAGAGAGAGAGAGAGAGAGAGAGAATTAAAGAAGTAAGAGGAAAACTGTTAGCATCAAAAGTAAATTCACTAATATATGTTTTATATATCCACACACACACACACACACACACACACACACACACACACACACACACACACACACACACACACATACCTTAATTCCGAAGGGTGGCTCGCCATGAGATTGAGAGAGAGAGAGAGAGAGAGAGAGAGAGAGAGAGAGAGAGAGAGAGAGAGAGAGAGAGAGAGAGAGAGAGAGAGAGAGAGTGTGTGTGTGTGTGTGTGTGTGTGCGTGTGTGTGTGGAGGATTATTTGAGGATTAAGATGAAGGACGGGTCACTGGAGGTCAGCCAATGACAGATTCCATGAAAAAGGAGGTTGACATATGTCGCTTGATTCGGTATTTTGGTTAGGAAGAGTCTGGTATACTCTCCCTGCGATCAATGTGAAGGTTAGGGAGAGCCTCGTAAAGATTCCAGGGGACTGTACATGTTTCGGTGAAGCGCTCGTGTATCCCGCGCCCATACATGAAAGCGAATTTCCACAGTCCATTTTTGCGTCGCCGTTAACGCATGCGGATGATCATAGTGCATTTCATGATTTCGAAGGTAAAGTTAAGAGTTCACTCATACCTTCCGATTACCCTGAGTACGAGTCTCGCCTGTTGCAACTTTTGTTTTCACACTCGAGTGCAATCCCATTGCCTGGTCAACCACTAAGTTGCACATATCTCTTAGAACACAAAATCGACCTATCACCCGACGCCCGTCCTTTGTTCATCCCTGCTTACCGCCTGCCCCATAGCTTACGTAATGTTGCGGATCAGAAAGTGCAGGAAATGATTGCTGATGGTGTTGTTGAAAAGTCGACTTCTCCTTGGAATAGTCCGTTATTCCTTGTCCCTAAGAAAGATAGTGATTACAGGCCAGTCGTAGATTTCAGGCGTCTGAATCAGTGTACTGAAACGCAGCGGTATCCATTACCTATTATGACAGACCTTTTGCAATCTTTAGGCGAACATAATTCGGTATTCTCTTCGCTCGACCTCATGTCTGGTTTCTGGCAAGTATCTTTAGCGCCAGAGTCTCGCCCGCTAACTGCTTTTTCTACTCCATCAGGTCACTTTCAGTATCTGAGACTTCCCATGGGTTTGAAAAATTCCCCTGTAGTTTTCTAGCTTCTTATCAATTAATTTTTTTCAGTGGCTTGCTCAGTAACGGTGTTTTTGCATACTTAGATGATGTAATTATTGCCTCAAAGGATATGACGTCACAATTTGCGCTGCTGAATGAATTTCTCACACGACTCATTTAACGCTGGATTATAACTTAAGCTTTCCAAGTTTCACTTTCTGAAGAAGAAGCATGTTTTTCTAGGTCACACAGTCGACGCTAATGACCTTCATACTTCAGACGATAAGGTTCAAGCAGTACGCGATTTTCCACGTCCTTGTTCAGTCACGCAACTCAAGTCGTTCCTTAGTATGTCAGGATACTATCGTGCGTTCATGCGTAATTATTCCACAATCTCGGCCCCCTTTTTGAGTCTACTCAAGAAAGATGCGCCATACATCTGGACAGATGAACACGAACACGCTTTTAGGACGTTGAAACGTACCCTAACCTCTGCCCCTGTTCTCGCTTTCCCAGACTTTAGTAAGCCCTTTAAACTTGCAGTTGACGCGAGTGGGAAGGCACTGGGAGCCTGTCTGATGCAAAGTGATTAAAGAGGGAAAGACAGACCAATCGTGTACGCAAGTCGTAGAGTTAATGGCGCTGAGTCACGTTACTCCATCACGGACCTCGAATGTTTGACGATCATTTGGGCATTAAAACATTTCCGTGATCTCATTTATGGATATGAAATTACTGTGTACACGGATCACAAAGCGATTAAGGACTTGTTCAAAGGTCGTAACCTCACTGGCAGACTGGCTCGTTGGATGGTAATATTGGAGGATTATCGACCAACAATAGAATACGTGCCTGGTAAGCTTAACCATGTCGCTGACGCACTTTCACACACTGTAAACGCTCCTCTCATAAATGATGCTCAGAATGCATTCTCAGACGAGGAACTCATGCATGCGCAACGTGATGATCCTTTATTGGGTATGTATCATATCATATCTGTATATCATTGTCAATTAGTTTTAAGATATTCATTGTTTTTAGCCGAGAGAGAGAGTGTGTGCGGGTAAGGGAATTTTCCATTCCCCCCCCTAGAATTCACATGCCAGTCAGAGGCCACACATGCCGCTTCCAATCAGGAACGCTCTGTGAGTTGACGTCATCACAGGTCAACTCAGGCCAATCATAGTCGCGCATTTTTAACCGCGCGAACCCTTGGCTCCACCCACTGTTACTCCCAGTCGCCCGCCAGCACCACTTCTCATTCTCACTTCTCTTCCGGCCTCGACTCTGTCAAGTAGCTCATCATCTCTCAGCTCGCTACCACCATCAACAAGTCGTTTCGTCATCTCTCTCAAGGCAGGCTAAGGTCATAGTCACTGTATATTTCTATATCTACATCAAGTGTGTTTTCAATATATCATCTATATCAAGCCGTGTGTGTTTCAACAAGACCTCCATCATCCACGCTACCTCTACTCTTCCAAGCCACGTGGGGACCAGGCCAGGTACCCAAAAACACATCTATTCTAATACAATTGGTGGCTACGGGTGGCAGAACAAACATCCATTCTAATACAATTGGTGGCAGCGGTGGGATTCGTTCTTCCAAGCGACGAATTATCAAGATTCAGCCTCCTCCGTCATCAAGTCTCTATCCTCACCACGTGCATCGTTCTGCCAGTAAGTGACTACACACACGCCCTTGCCTCGCCCACCTCGTGTTCTCCTCTACGCCCTGCAGTCGCTTCCTTCGTCGCCCTTCTGCAGTAGCATCTGTTCCGAGTGAGTACAAGCCTCCTCGCCCTGCTGTTCAAGACGCCCATCACCTCTACCTCCATTTTGTTCGCGGCGCGCCATCTTCGCTGCCCACGCATCACCACGTGGCGCCCTCAAGACGCCCTCAAGACGCCCATCGCCCTTCACCACGTGTCCCTTCAAGACGGTCATCACCCATCACCACGTGGCCCCTCAAACAAGTTTTCCACGCCCTCACCACGTGTCTCCGCCCTCAAGACGCCCATCGCTCTTCACCACGTGTCGCAGCCCAGAAATACGCCCATTCACCACGTGACCAGTCAGCGCCCACGTGTTCCACCTCCTTGGTCCTCTGCTAGTTAAGTACCTTAGTTCTTATTATATTTTTCTCTTTATTGTGCTAGTTATTTTACATTTTTTGTGTACACTCAGTGTTTCTCTATTTCCTTGTGTATTTCCTCAACGTGATCGCGATGTCTAACGACCAGTCACCTCACACACCCACACCTCAGGTTACTCTCATATCTGATAATGTCTCAATTCCTCCTTTTTCTGGTACTAACTCTGAATCAGTCCAAGCCTATGTCCGGCGTGTAAAGGATGAATGTACACGTCGCTCAGCTCATTCTGATGTGGAAAAATTAGCCATTTTAAAATCACGGATTTGTCATGACCCATCTAGTCTTGCGGGAAAACTCATAAAAACCGATAAATTCCTCAGTTTTTCTACATACGATGAACTCACCACAGCATTAATCTCTCATTTCTCTGGTCACTCAAAATTAGGTGCAACTCATTCCTTCCTCAAAATTGCTCAAACTCTCACTAATATTGCTCGTTCTACTCATGATGTGTATAAGGCAGAGAATATTGCATCCTCTCTCAGTGCTGAGTTAACAGATCAAATGAAATCCTCTCAGTGGATCGACACAGACGGCAATATATCTTCTACTGATTTCAAACGCCTGATGTCATATTTCCTGTTCCTTGTTCAGCTCGATTCACCAACCTTCACCGTTGCAAGCGACATTAAATTCAGTAAGGAAGATTTCTTGTATGATCTGTGCAAGAAAATATCAGAGAAATCGCCACCTGTTCCTCAGCCAGTAAGTTTAGTTCAGTCCCCGCATTCCTTAATCAAGCCCCCATTTTCTCAGTACCGAAGCTCCTCCCCTCAGAGCCCATCCCCACCTTCAAACATTCATTTGTCACGTTCTGATCAACGCTTTCATTCTCGTCACCGTTCATCCTCCCGTGACTCGAGAAAGGTAACATGTTACCGATGTGGACTCAAAGGTCACGTCTCAGCGGACTGTCGAGTAATGCTTGACGAAAGAGGTTATCATAAATTCAACAGTAATGCCTTCTGCTCCCTTCATAATAAACGCGGTCACTCACTTGAGGAATGTCGCCTTTTCCAGCAACAAATGCAGTCTTCTCAATCTTCGGGAAACGATTCGCGCCAGAGCCTCGCACCTCCTCGGTAACACTCAAGTCCATTCTAAAGACCGCAGGTAGTAAGTCATCTCATAAACGTGTTGTTTTCGCGGATGCACAGACAGTGCCTCTCCCATGTGTCCCTGTTAAATCCTCCGGATTTTTCCAAGGTCTGACTGCTGACGTCAAATTAGCCTCTCACAAATGCCGTGCATTTTTCGATTCTGGTGCCTCAGTCAACATCATTAAAATTCATGTTTTTGAAAAACTCTCTGCCGCCTCAAGGCACAAGTTTCAGAGTTATTCGCCAGACATCACTGTTAGTGGTATTTCTGGAAACGTTGTCATACCTCATAGAAAGGTTCTCCTCAGTATCTGTTTGTCTCCACTTGAACCTTCTATCTCAGATTTTTTCTATGTCATGGATGATGTATGTTTTGCAGCTGAAATATTGATAGGATACCATACAATGTCTCACTTCAACATCTCACTTTTCCCTTCTATTCATCAAATCGCCCAGAATGGCACCTTCATCTCTGCCTCACCCTTCCCTGAGTCACCGCCACCATCTGATGTCTACGTTGTCATGCACACGCCTTCTCAGGACTCATCTCATGTCCCTCCCTCATCGCTCGAGACACCCTCAGTAATCCCTGATCCTGTCTTATCATCTACGCCAGCCGACTCGCCTAGCGTAGCGCTGCACAGCGATACCGACAATCTCTTTTCTCCTACAACACTGTCACCTCATCTCCTTGTCACACATCCATGTCTTCACCAACTGCCTCAGATTCTCCTCCTCCTCTTCTTGACCAGCATATTGGTTATGTTGATTTTTCTGAAACAAAAACAGATTTACTTGCCCTCTTATCGACTTTCAGGTCATGTGTCTCTCTTCCGGGTGAACCTCTGGGCAAGACCAATGCTGTTCGTCATTCCATCCACCTCACCCCAGGCTCGACACCCATCTACGTCCCGGCTTATCACATCCCACACAGCCGCAGGACGTTAATGGACGACGCTGTCAGAAGCATGCTGGACGAGGATATCATAGAGCCAGCGGCTCTAGTTCCTAAGTCCAATGGTGAGTGGAGAGTAGTCGTCGATTTCCGTGGTTTAAACGCCGCGACGATACCCGATCGATTCCCTATGCCAATCTTGTCTGATCTTCTCCAGTCAATAGGTGATTCAAACAGTGTATTTTCCACCCTCGACCTTCAGTCTGGTTTCTTCCAGGTCGAGCTAGAAGAAAGTTCACGGCACTACACTGCTTTCACCACATCATCTGGCCAGTACGCTTTCAAACGTATGGCCATGGGTTTACGTAATAGTCCCTTAACTTTCATGCGTCTCATGAACTCAGTTCTGTCTGGCCTCTTAGGCTCTTCGGTGTTTTGTTACTTAGACGATGTGATAGTCGCATCAAAGGACCTTCCCGAGCACCTCGAAACCATCTCAGACGTTCTGTCACGTATTGCAAAGGCTGGGTTAACTCTTAAACTCAGTAAATGTCAGTTCCTCAAACGTGAAATCAAATTCTTAGGCCACAAAGTTGACAAAGATGGCATCCACACTCTTGACGATAAAATTCATGCGATATCACAGTTTCCTACTCCTAGTTCTGCTGATGACGTTCGTAGTTTCATTGGCCTTGCAGGATTTTATCGGCAATTTATCAAAGATTTCAGTAAAATCGCTCAACCTCTCACATCATTGTTTAAAAAGAATGTAACATTCGCATGGACGGACGAGTGCGAGAAAGCATTCGCTACCCTCAAGCAAGCCTTATGCAACGCTCCTGTCCTCGCATTTCCTAATTTCAATAAGGAGTTTATTCTTTGCACTAACGCATCAAACATCGGTATCGGTTCTGTCCTCATGCAACGAGATGAAAATGGTAAATCACGCGCAGTTGCCTTTGCCAGTCGTCTGCTCAATGCTGCTGAGCGCAACTACAGTGTCACTCACCGCGAAGCTCTCGCAGTCGTTTGGTCTCTTCGTCACTTCAGAGACATCATACTCGGATATAAGATCCACGTTCTAACCGATCATTTTGCTGTCACAGAGTTATTCAAAGGAACCAGTTTAACCGGAAAATTTGCCCGTTGGCAACTCACTGTTCAAGAGTACAATCCTTCATTCGCGTACCTCCCAGGTAAAGCTAATTCTGTCGCTGACGCTCTGTCCCGTCATGTCGCTCCTGTCAGTCTGCTCACAACCTCACAGTCACTCTCCACTCTTGAGGAAGTCAAATCCCTTCAAAGGTCTGATCAATTCTGCAAACGTCTCATTTATTATCTTGAATCAGGTGATGCCAGTAACCTTCCAAGCTTGCCATTCTCCCCAGATTCCTTTTTGCTTCGAGACGATGTCCTCTATAAATCTAGTTCTGTCATTTCTGAGGACGATTCATTATATCATGCATCTCAGCTTGTCATTCCAGAAGCTCTTGTCCCTATTATCTTGTATCACGTTCATGACTCCCCTCTTACCGGTCATCCAGGCAAAGATAGAGCATTCAAACAGGCTCAAAGATCATATTTCTGGCCTTCCATGAGGAAAGACATCACCCGTCATTGTCTCTTATGCGCTTCATGCGCTGAGCATCGTCCCTCTCTCCATCATGAGTCTCCGAACCTCCCATATCCTATCCCTCATGCACCTTGGGACAGTCTGTCAGTCGATATTTTGAAACTCCCTCTGACGGAGAACGGTTTTCACTATTTGCTCGTCTGTATCGATAGTTTTTCACGCTTCAGCATCTTGGTTCCTCTCAAAGACAAATCTGCACGTTAAGTTGCACGAGCACTGATAGATGAAGTCATATGCCGGTATGCATCTCCTAAAGTACTTCTATCAGATAATGGCACCGAATTCAACAATGCCATCCTCAAAGCTGTTTGCGAGTCATTTCAAATTAAAAAGTGCAACATTGTTCCATATTCGCCTCAAGCGAACGGAAAAGTCGAGAGAGCAAACCGTCGAATTCTCGACATCTTACGCTTCATTGCCAATTCAAACTCTTCATGGGATGATCACATTCCCCTAGTCGCATGCTCTCTTAACGCTGCGATTCACTCATCGATCAACGAGTCTCCACATTTCATTTTATATGGCTCTGACAAAAGACTCCCATATGAGTTTCTCTCCTCTGACCCTCGTCCTCTATACAACGTTGACGATTATGTTCAGAATCGCGTTTCAGCTTTCCAGCGCATTCATATGTCCGTCCGTGACAGACTTACCGCCTCTCAGGAATCTATGCTGCATAAACAGCATCAGCGCGCTAAACCGCATGACATCGAGGTTGGTGACATCGTGTTCACCAAAGTCCAAGACCGCCACTCTAAACTCGATCCCCGATTCAACGGACCTCACCGTGTAATCGAAAAGATGGCCGGTAACAAGTTCAAACTCAGAAACCTAAGTTCAGGCAGTGAAAACTTTGTTCATAGAGACCATCTCAAACGGGTTGATCGTGGTTTCGATTTCGAACCTACCTCTCCACTACCAGAAAGTGCTCCTGACATTGTTGAAAGTCAGCCACCTTCACCCCCCATCTCATCTTCACCTAAATATCAGCTCCGGTCTCGTCCAGTCTACTAGCCATTTCTTTCATCTTTCCTCTCATTCCTGTCCAACTGTATAAATTATGTATATATATGTATCTATGTAAAGGCTACATCCTGATCTTGTTCATGTCTCATGTATTTTTATTATGTCTTAGTCTTATTGTGTATTCTATATTGTATTCAATGTATTTCATCGTCCCCCCCTCTCTGATTGTATTCTTTAGCTCGACATACGAGGACGTATGCTTCCAAGGGGGAAGTATTTGTATCATATCATATCTGTATATCATTGTTAATTAGTTTTAAGATATTCATTGTTTTTAGCCGAGAGAGAGAGAGTGTGTACAGGTAAGGGAATTTTCCATTCCCCCCCTAGAATTCACATGCCAGTCAGAGGCCACACGTGCCGCTTCCAATCAGGAACGCTCTGTGAGTTGACGTCATCACAGGTCAACTCAGGCCAATCATAGTCGCGCATTTTTAACCGCGCGAACCATTGGCTCCACCCACTGTTACTCCCAGTCGCCCGCCAGCACCACTTCTCATTCTCACTTCTCTTCCGGCCTCGACTCTGTCAAGTAGCTCATCATCTCTCAACTCGCTACCACCATCAACAAGTCGTTTCGTCATCTCTCTCAAGGCAGGCTAAGGTCATAGTCACTGTATATTTCTATATCTACATCAAGTGTGTTTTCAATATATCATCTATATCAAGCCGTGTGTGTTTCAACAAGACCTCCATCATCCACGCTACCTCTACTCTTCCAAGCCACGTGGGGACCAGGCCAGGTACCCAAAAACACATCTATTCTAATACAATTGGTGGCTACGGGTGGCAGAACAAACATCCATTCTAATACAATTGGTGGTAGCGGTGGGATTCGTTCTTCCAAGCGACGAATTATCAAGATTCAGCCTCCTCCGTCATCAAGTCTCTATCCTCACCACGTGCATCGTTCTGCCAGTAAGTGACTACACACACGCCCTTGCCTCGCCCACCTCGTGTTCTCCTCTACGCCCTGCAGTCGCTTCCTTCGTCGCCCTTCTGCAGTAGCATCTGTTCCGAGTGAGTACAAGCCTCCTCGCCCTGCTGTTCAAGACGCCCATCACCTCTACCTCCATTTTGTTCGCGGCGCGCCATCTTCGCTGCCCACGCATCACCACGTGGCGCCCTCAAGACGCCCATCGCCCTTCACCACGTGTCCCTTCAAGACGGTCATCACCCATCACCACGTGGCCTCTGAAACAAGTTCTCCACGCCCTCACCACGTGTCTTCGCCCTCAAGACGCCCATCGCTCTTCACCACGTGTCGCAGCCATTCTAATACAGGTAAAATAATCGGTGCTCTCGAAAGTAACACGTTACCATCTTTGCCGTAATTACCTGTCTCCCTTTCACATCTTTACCTGCATGAGGGATTGTTAATACGACGCCCGCCGGCGGATAACACATATAATAAGGCGGTTACGCAACTCGTTATCCCGCGTTCACTCGTTCCCCGCGTCTTATCTCTCTCATGACAGTGTCCCCGCTGCACACCCAGATATCGACAGAACTCTTAGATCAGTGTTACAGCGTTATTGGTGGACGTTAGTAAGAAAAGACGTGTCTCATCACATAGCTCAGTGTCTCTCATGCGCGCGTCACAAGAGTCACCCCTCACGCCCTGTGCCTATGCATCAATACGCAACTCCAGCTTGCCCTTGGGATACAGTTGGCATCGATCTTCTCAAGTTGCCCCGTTCGACTTCCGGTCAACAGTATCTGTTCGTCTGCGTTGATAATTTTTCACGTTATGTTGTCCTGGCACCGTTGCAAGATAAGTCTGCAGCCTCAGTTGCAAGAGCGCTTGTAGAGCATGTCATTAACCCATTTACCACCCCGCGCGTGATTATCTCAGATAACAGTGCAGAGTTTCGGAATGCCATCATTGCAGAGTTGTGTGCAACTTTCAACATTAAGCAGACTTTTGTCATTGCTTATTCGCCTTTTCAGAATGGTGCTACAGAACGCGCGAACGGTAAGATCTTATCTGCGATCCGACACATCGCAGACGGCTTTACAGATCAATGGCATAAGTGGATCACTCACATAGCGGCTTCCATTAATGCGTCGTACAATGCCAGTATTAACGAGTCGACTCACTTTTTTATTTTTGGCGTGGGCAATCGATTGCCATACGACATCTTGCTTGACAAGCCTAAGCCTCTCTATAATCCTAATGATCAGGCAAAGCTGCAACTAACTAATTTTCCGCGGATTCATCAGGCAGTGCGCAGTCACTTACTAAGCACCACATGATAGCTCGCCAACACCAAACAGCTCAGACACCACGATTCGTTGTAGGCGACATTGTCTTCATCATCAATCATACACGTGACACAAAACTCCATCCCCGTAACATCGGTCCCTTTCGTATCATCAGTAAGGACGAAAACAAGTACACTCTTTTGAACCTCAACACTCATCAGACACAGACAGTATATGCTTGCCACACTAGGAAATGTGCCTATCAACAAGCATCTCCACACATCCCACACACACACCACACATTCAACACATATCTCGTAATTCACATGTGTCGCAGTCCACTACTCATCCATATTTCACCCGTTCTCGTGTGTGATCTATTTCATAGTATGTATTTTTGTATATATAGATGTAGATAATATTTTTGCTCATCCTTAATGTGTATTTTTATTATTTATCTTTGATTTTGTAGTTTATTATTATGTTCCTATGTACTTCTTTTTTCTACTTTCCTACGCTGTCTATCTGTTTTTGTAACATAGTTAGGTACACATGTATATTGTTATTTTTGGCATTGTGTAGTTTTTAGGAGTCAACTGAAGACAGTTGAAATAGCGTGGCCGAGCCTTTGTACTATTGCAACCTATATTTATATATTTATATGTATGTATGCATGTATGCATGTATTACACTTGTATGTTCGTATGTGTTGTTGTCACTCTTCCCGAGATAGCTACAAATTGTTTACCCAGGTGTGTGGGTATCAGATTCGCTGACCTGCCGCCATGTACAGCTGCAGGGTCGGGTTTTCTTTTGATGTTAACTCGCTTTTCCAAGGGAATCTCCTGTCCAATGGGTCCTTCACGCGTCCAGGATCGGCCTCTCACTGCTGTCTCTCTCTCTTGACCTCCTTCTCCCCTCTCCTAATGCCTTACAGCAACTTATATAATTTCGGCTGGCCTCTGATAGGCTACCCTTGCTCCTTCCCTCCTTCCAACAACCAACCACATCTCCCAAACACACCCCACCTGCGCATGGCTGAAACACTCAAATATGTAGGTCACCTTATCTTGACACCTGTCAACGCTCACACGAACCCTTACATCCCCAGGGATCCCCGGTGACGCCGCCGCTCCCTGCCCAAACACAACTACATTTACATACTACAATAACTGCACGGTCACACATGCTAAATGCGTCGCCGCAACTCTATCAATTTAAAAATTGGCTTAGCTACAAACCATGATGGAAACATATGATTCATCTCACAAATTGTTGCTAACACTATATTGTTAAAATTATTGGATTGTTGTTCCCTCCTAAACCAGAATTTTTAGGTCTTCATAGAGCTGCTATTCGTGTTTTACATAAGACTGCATTAAATGGACTGAGTTTATTCATGCTTACTCCCCTCAGAGGAAATCCCACAGACACTTTTGATGTCTTAAGAATGGCTTCCCTACCATATCCTATTCCACATACTAATGTTTTCATGTTACATACTAGGCTACATCAAAGTATTATCTGGTTATTAATGAGTCTAGGACTCATTATTTTTTAGTGAATGATTTTAATGTATGTAGAAAATATGATGATATATTAATATGTCCACATCTGGGGCCGCCTATTTATAATAAAAATACAGAATGTTGTGAATTAGCTCTTTTTTTTTTAGAAAAATTCTGTATCTAAATTTTGCAAAGCACAAATTGTTAAAGATTTTCCACTTATATTCATTATGAATGTTCAAGGATAGATTTATGCAACCAGTAATTTAATTGATATTAGTTTGAATTGTTTAAACTAAACTATTCCAAAATCCAAGTATATGTAATGGCACTGGCACATTAGAAGTTGAACATGGTTGTAGTATCCGTAGCGATATTCCGGTTAAACTAAGGCATAGACTACACAATACTTGACTGGACACTCGAAATCGGACCTTTTGCAAACTGGTCCTACGGCAGATTTTTTAGAAAAATCAAATAAAATACTTTGAATTAAGATAAGAACCTCAAATAAAAAGCAAACACTTCAGAGTGATGTAAAGAATATGTTTATGAGCAACAAAAACAAGTTAGTCAACATACATCATCGGTGGGCGACAATTATTGAGTCCTAAGAAACCAAGAAAAACACAAAATTTGCAATAAATTCCAGGAATATTGGAATTTCAATCTGAAAACACTTACATGCATAGCCCATGTAGTCTATATTAATATGCAATACCATAGAATACACCATAAGTGACTGTGCACTCGAAATTGGGTCTTCCGCAAATGGGTACTGAGGTGATATTTTTTGTTTTATTTGAATAAAATACTTAAAATCATCATAGAAACCTCAAACAAAAAGCAAACACCTCAGAGTGATGTGAAAAATATATTTATGAGCAACAAAAACAAATTTGTCAACATACATCATCGGTGGGCGACAATTATTCAATCCTGACACCAATAAAATAAAAAAAATTGCAATAATCTCCAGGAATATTGGAATTTCAATCTGAAAACACTTACATGCATAGCCCATGTAGTCTATATTAATATGCAATACCATAGAATACACCATACGCGACTGTGCACTCGAAATCGCGTCTTTCGCAAATGGGTGCTGAGGCGATTTTTGTTTTGTTTTATTTGAATAAAATACTTAAAATCATCATAGAAACCTCAAACAAAAAGCAAGCACCTCAGAATGATGTGAAGAATATGTTTATGAGCAACAAAAACAAACTAGTCAACATACGTCATCGGTGGGCGACAATTATTAAATCCTAAGACACCAATAAAAACACCATATTTGCAATAATTTCACCCAAGGACATCCTGCCCAGGTACCCCGAGAAGTGCCATGTAGCTGCCGCAAGCAGGTCTTCTGTCGGTTCAGGGTCCAGGTCAGAGAGCTCTCCAATCAACATCTGAACCACCCGATTGTCCTCCATGACCAGCTGTTCCCTGGCGGTCTGCATCTCCTCTGCCACCTCCTCTAAGGTGTATCAAGAAAGACACACCAGGTTGACATGCCTGACGATGGCCTCACTCTCAAAGAATTGGCGTACTTGCGTCCAAAGAGACACAAGTCACTGTCTTGCAGGGGAAGAAATATCTTTGTTGCACAGAAGAAAAAAAACACTGTCTGCAGTAGCAGTAAGTATAACTCCCTTGAAAACCCCCCCCACAAATCACTGTCTTGCAGGGAGATAAATATCTTTATTGCACAGAAGAAAAAAAAACCACTGTCTGCAGTAGCAGTAAGTATAACTCCCTTGCAGAAAAGCACAAGTCACTGTCTTGCAGGGGGAAAAATATCTTTGTTGCACAGAAGAAAAAAAAACACTCTGCAGTAGCAGTAAGTATAACTCCCTTGAAAAAAAAAAGAAGCACAAGTCACTGTCTTGCAGGGGGAGAACTATCTTTGTTGCACAGAAAAAAACCCCACTGTCTGCAGTAGCAGTAAGTATAACTCCCTTGAAAAAAAAAAGCACAAGTCACTGTCTTGCAGGGGGAGAAATATCTTTGTTGCACAGAAAAAAAAACACTGTCTGCAGTAGCAGTAAGTTTAACTCCCTTGAAGAGAGACACAACTCACTGGCTTGTAAGATGCAGTCATTATCTCCCCATCACCTATTTTTTCTGCCCTTGGAGCTTCTGCCTTTTCATTTGGTCATGGCTTTTAGTATCCATCACACAGTCGCCGGTGGCCTGGCGTTTGAAGGGCAACTTGGCGTAAACATCAGAGTTTGTGTCCCTGCACAAATTGGAGCCAAAACCATTGAAAAGGTTGCCGCCCACGACGGGGATAATCTTGGTGATTACATTGTGCCCATTACAGCACTGTGCCACCTCAAACTCTGGGAACTTCCTGGCCAAGCCAACAAGGATCTGCAGGAATGTGTCCTTATGGTTGTCACAACCAAAAAACCTGAAATAAAATGTGAATGTTAGCACATTACAAGTGAACAAAAAATTATACAAATAAAAAAAAAAAAAACATCCGAAAAAAAAAGAATAATTCAGAAGTACAATTAAATGTATAAATTAATAGATTAATTCCTATAGTTATATTACCTACTAGTCTGTAGCATCCATTCGTTCGAAGAATGTAAAAAAAAAAAAAACCTAATGCATGTGTGTAAGCACTCACACAGTAAGATAATGGCATTTAAACATATCAAATATGTATGTATGTATGTACCGATGCTGTTTACCCCATCGAAGGAAAAAAAAAATGATACTGTAATATAAATAAACGACTTACTTATTCCTCCTCTCCTTGTTGTTGATTAGGGAGTCCCAGACACTCTAGGCAAAGCAAGTAATTTGGCACAAAGTTGGTGAAGGGTAATGTAGGCCTTCTTCCCCAACGTCTAGTGTCCTCCTGTCCAGCAGGCGTGTCAACGTATGGAACTTCTCGGGGTCCCAGCCCTCAAAGGTGGGCTGGTACTTTTCCTTGCTATCCCAGAAGAGCTCCTCCTGGCAGGGAACACATGGATATGGCAGTGTCAGTGGAAAAAGAAATCATGCCCATGACCACACCAGTTATAACAGAAACAGAGATCAAATCAGTTATACAAAATCTAAAAAATAAGAAAGCTCCAGGACCTAACACATGTAAACCAGAATTTTATAAAGCCTTATTATATAAAAAGTTAATGTATGAAAACAATAACAAGATGCTTAAATAATGTACTGGAAAGTGGAAACATACCACAAGAATGGTTAAGATCACATACCATAATGATACCCAAGAAAGCCAAACCAACAGCAAAGGACCTCCGCCCAATTGCATTAATAAATTACATATATAAAATATTCATGGCTGTGATCTGAAACAAAATTGAAGACCATCTTAGGATTAATGAAGAACAAAAAATAGTACAAGCTGGTTTCACTTCAGGAGCAAGAATAGAAGACAACATCTTTATACTTCAATATTGTGTAGAAATGAGTTACAGGGAAAACAAAACGTTAATTATCACATCTATTGACTTCTCAAAGGCGTTTGATTCAGTGAAGAGAGCTAAAATAGTAGAGGCCTTGATTAAATACAAAATACCTCCACTAATCATCACTGCATTCGCTAACACCTACCAAGATGACATAACAAAACTCAGCATCACTGAAGACCTAACCACAGAAATGAAGGTAGCAAATGGGATCAGACAGGGCTGTACAAGTTCCACAACTATCTTTAAACTCATCATTTATTTAATTCTTCAAGAAATGGAAAAGAGAAAGGGTTTTACTACTAGAGGCATGAACATCACCTTAAGCTACGGTCACACTAGGTATGACTTCCGTTTTCCCTGGCTTGACGGCGATACGACTAGCAATCTGGTCACACTCACAAGTAGAACCACTCGCCTTGCGGAATCAGCTGATCATAACAACAACACAAGCCGTTATGGAGGAAGCACTTTTCTTCTTCTTCTGCTTATGAACATTTTCCATGAGACTTATAATAGCGTTACAAGAAGCTTGTGATAACATCAAAACACTGATGTAAATAAGCAAGGAATATGGCATGGAAATAAAGAAAAAAAATGCTAAATAATCATACACAACGCAGAACACAAACCAGAGAACATTGAGGGAATCCGTGTGACTAACAATATTAAGTATCTAGGTGTTATAATAACAGACAAGAGGGATATATTTAAGGAACAGAAGAATAACATGATTATGAAGGCACAAAGATTGGCAAACCTGACCTACTCAATAATAGCAAAAAGCTGCCACAAAATCATTATAGATAAGACATACTGGAAGAGTGTTTGTCTACCAATTATTAAAGGAAATCCTGAGAAGAATCAAATGTGAATACTTTAACTGGATGAAGACAACCAGAAAATACTTAGACTGCACCAAGTTAACATATAACAACATTGATAAGTTGCAAACTATCCTACTTTATTACCCATGTGTGTGTGTGGCGAGGGGTGCCTGGTGGGTGGGATGAGAAGTAGGTAGCTAGATTCGAATTTTGAATTAACGGATTTAATTTGTTTTGAGGTGACCGTGGTCATCAATCATGGTCTAACTAACTTGGTTAGACCATGACCGTGATATGTATCTATTTGTTAAATTCGCACGGTCATTTTTAAATACATAACAGTGGTGATGGTAGCCATGATCAAATAATGACCGCTACTAAAGTTTCATCATCCACCGTTCTACGTTCAATTTCTACAGGGAGTTTTATATGAATTTAGTACTGAAATGTTCCTAAAATCTTATAAATCAGACATTACAATAACCAAATGTTGCATACTTACTGCTAAAACGAATCCGGTGTCCAGCTAGTAGCTACAGTAGCACGTCCGTCTGGTTCCAGTGGCAGTGGGTGACTGACTCTTCATACTGACCAACGAACGTCTCACCATCACAATCAGCTCAGCTTTCTCAGCTACGCGCCACGAATTGTTGTGAAAAATTCATTCCCAAGCCGATATAACGATAATATGACATTTCATTACAATCAAATCATATTCAGGAATGGTGATTTCACAATATGTGATGCTTTATTTCAGAAATTATAGCCAATTTGCCTGAAATTTTTGCTGTAAACAATATGCTTTATACACAACTCCCACACGGTTTTCACTCATTCTTGTAATCTTTATGTTAATTTCCTATTTGCACAAGTTATAAAATATTTTTTTAGGTTCAGCAATGGTTCAGCAATCATTACTGATTGTAAAGACATGAGATACAATGTCCTAAGTAGAATATGAACTGATAAATGAAGTATTATCTGTCATCACTCATAGCAGCGGAATCAATAGGACCGAAATGTAATATCGTCTGTCAGCGATTGTCGCGAGTGTCCAGTCAAGTATGGTGTAGTCTATGACTAAGGTTATACTAAAGAACCTTTAAAAATCAAGCTGTGCCTCTTCTCGTTGCCTCTCCCCTTCACCACATGGGAGTTGATTTTTCATGAATGTCACAATATCATCCTCCCCAGCAGTACTAGATTGGAGCCATTACCTCTCAACACCTACATTGACCAGTTGCAGCCATTATTTAAACAGCAAACTACCGATGCAGGACTTCCGAGATGGTTACGAATGAGTATCACGGTGATAATCACCTTGCTCTTCGTGATACTGGCTGTTGGATTCAAACGGGCGCAAAGTTGGTGGTTCGCTTCTCGGTTACCCAAACAACCGAAAGCCATCCAGGAATTTCATGAATTGATGACGCACCCTCAAGCTTCGACGTCGACGTGTCAACATCATTAGTATGGTGCCCCCAGGAATGTGCACTTGAAGGTGGGATATGTCGTGACCATATATGTTAAGGTGGAATGACCATATATGTAAGTTGGAAAAGACCACGTGTTCAGAGGTGGATAGTGGACTGTTTGTGACAGAGCCATGAGAAGCAGCCAGGGGAGTAAATAAAAGTAATCTATACAGGTCATAAACCAAGGACTAGGAAGACAGCCATGGTAGGACAATAAAAGTAATCCCTAATATTGACTTTTGAACCAGAGTCAGAGGGAGGACTAATATTGTAAATACAAATACGTGTTAGGGTAAAATTTTGAGGGAAAATAGCCCCTATGGTTTGACGGGCAAGACAAACTTGAAAAATTTAGATACGTTGGAAACTATCAAAGTTAAGCATACTTATACAGACATTGGAGCCTCAGTACTTTACTTCACTCTGGGGACTTCAAAGCTTGGGAAGGATAAAAAAAAACTCTCAGTTCAGATGGAGGCTCTGATCTTTCTGGTAAGTAAAAGTTCATTCTGAAATGCAGTTTTGAAAGACTGATATGGATGTTAAATTAAGGATATCTTTATATGTAGGAAGTGTGTCCTGAATATGTATTTCGCTCTACGGATCTGATTGTATGAACAGAAGTTATTCGCTCTACGGGAATATTAAGTAGTGTAATATATATGTAACTATGTTAAAATGGGAGTCATTGTTATCAATTGACGAGTCAAAGCAAGTGATAAAGTTATGTTGATTTTTTATCATAAAAATTGTAGAAAACTTAAACAGTGTTCCATAATCAATTGACAAAAATTGTTTTAGTATAGGAACACGAAAGCGTTGCAATAACAGGCGATGAAAAAAGTGATAATGGCAGTGTTGGTGAATTACAATGAATAGCCATGAGAATGATAATACTACACGCAGCAAGTGTCAACGTGTCACAGTGTTTCCCTCAATGGGCTACTTTAAGTCCATCAAAAGTACATGTAGAAAATAAGGCGATATCTTGGCAAACACAGAGCAAGGCCGGCGGGTTGGTCAAGGAAAACAATGGCAGCCCTTTCGTATCTGGTGTATTTTCGTGAAAAACGACATACAAAAAAAACAAACTTGGTATATACTGTACCCCATGTTAGGCAGGTAGTATTACTTATATTTTTATTCCTATATATCTCATGTATTATGCAATTAATGTTATTATAATTGTTGAGGTATATATGTAGTAGGTTCTCGAATGTCTTGTGATGTGAGGCGGCGAACGTTCGGAAGCAGTCTCGTGGTGTCTGGCCGCCATCCGGTCAGAGAGATGCTACATAGGTCAGCAAGAAAGGAGGCTGATGTCACCTTTTGACAGGCGTCTCGGCAGGGTTGCTCCACCGCCCAGCTTGCCCGGCTTCCTCAGACCGACCCGCGCACCTACAGCTATACGTCTCAAGTCACCTACAGCTCTAGTTTCAATCGTACTTCGTGTGTCCGGACTGACCGTTATTTACTGACATTAACGTGTTATTACGAGTGCCCTAAAAACTGTCGCTGAAGTATTATATTGCTCAACCCTCACTTTATAACCAAGTGAGGAGATACAGTGCCCCCAGTGACATACTTTTATTCTATGTGCATAATCCTGCTTGCTTAAACTACAAATAAAAACAGTGAGACTTTATTATATGTGTGATGCCTCCAATTTGATCTCAAATAGGCCTTACTGAATGTGCCTTTTTGTTTTGGTTATGCCCTTAGATCCTGTATTCCCAAGATGATACTGCATTATATAAATGTTTTTACTCACATATCATTCATAATTTTATACTATATATTTATATTATTGTTTATATTGAAATTGTTCCCTCCAAACTTCCAAGTCCTATGCAGTCATCCCCCCACAAGACAGTTTTCTATGGAAAGAAATTAGTATCATAATCTAATCACTATTAATAGTCATTAACTTGTCAAAATGCTCTCCATAGTCTAATATAATTAACCTACTTAGTTATCTTCTCACAAAACTTTGTTAAGAATGACGTAATATTGCTTCATGTGAGGTGATCACGCCCCGGGCCTGTCGATGTGCGATCAGTCACGTCCGCCCAAAATGTTCCCCTATATAGTAATCCAGAAATCAGGTTCAATAGATATCAAAATGTTACTTATTTAACGTCAAAATTAGTTTCCTATAAGCTGGTAACCATTTCATGTTTCAATAATCAATTAATAATAAGATCAAAGGAGGAATATTCTCGAGAACCCCCCCTTCCCCCCTTCTCATCTCCCGCGTTTTTCCCAGCGAGAGCGTCATTATACTCACTGGACACTAAGCCTTGATCGCGTCAACAGGTGAGTGAGATCGCTCTCGAAATTTCTCAATATTTGTGAAATCCAATGCCTCTCACCATTATTATATAGTCCATAATCTTCCCCAGTAGCCTGACAATACATGTAAACCTCTGTTGAGATCTATTATAAGTGGATAATACTAATTTCCTTCTCTTAAAGGACAACGTGGTCTCAAACCCACATGGTCCCTGTTCCCCCCTCAAAATAATATTTCATGGTGTACAATATATATTTTTCATGGTAATTTCTATGTTATTGTGACTATGTATTAACTTCTGAGTTAAGGAAGTGAATTATACTGACTGGACACTAAGCCTTGGTCGCGTCAACAGGGAAAGAATGCCTCCACGACACCATACACCAATTTCTTATTTGCTCTCCCTTGTCTTGTAGTTAAATGTACGGCTAGAAAGCCAATGCCAAATCCCTGAATTAAGCCTTAGGGAACTATGTGTCACGTAGGACGGTCTGATAGACCCAGCCCATTTATTCAGGAGTAGGAATCGCGTATTCCTTACTTAGTGAAGAAGAATTATACTATGTCTGCATAACCAGAAACAATGAGATCACCTTAATTTCGGAAATCCCCTGAGAAAAGGTTCTTTAACTATTCTCAGGCCCAGTTACAAAATTATAACATTTTCTTTAGGGTGATATTTTTCAGGGAAGGGAGTCAAGGGTATATCTTGTAATGTGTGAAGAGTTTGGTATCTCGGGGTGAGATAAGTATTGCCAACTCTGTGTATTTATTTTCTGAGGAAGTTTATCTCTGCCATGAACAATTAAGTTGTCTGATACTTTAATTAAGCTGTGTTGTAAGACTCAATGGTCAACTTGTGATATCCAAAGTATACAGTAAATAAATAACTCAAGTAAAATCTGAGGAAGTGATTTCGTGTTATAATAACCTCCGTTGGTGTGGTAAGGTAAGTGTGGGGAAGTGCTCAACACTCTTGAAAAAGGAAATGAAACAAATCCACGTACCCATGTGCCTTATTGAAACTCAGTCCACTCTACCAGCTAAATAAATAGTTAAATTAGTCCCCTTTTCTTTGTTGGTCGCCTATATTTTCCCTGATAGTAATAATTTTCACTTTCGAGTATTTTAACTTCCCTTTTAGGAAGAAACTAAATTCCCTGAGAATCCCCTAATTCTCATTAAACCTTTGGGGGTGGTGGCAGCTTTCTTTTTTTAATATTCAGGGAAATAACCAACATCAGGGATCATCATTAAATATAATTAAGGTAAATAACTGGTTAATTGCCATAAGAGTCCCCCATTAGAAGTTAATTTAATGACAAGGCACCACATTGGTGGTTCTTCAGCAGTGAAGTGAAAGTAAAACAAATTAAGTAAAGAATTAATCAATCAATACAATTATTAAATAAATAACGTGTCCCTGTTACCAGCCCCCCTCCCTCAGAGCACCACATATGTACCAGTGTACTGATCATGTTATACTATAAATAAAACTATATATAAGTACACGTATTTGGCTAAACCGCTCGGGCCACTATCTCACATAACACTCGTTACCATCACCACGGTAACACCTGGTAGCACCAAGGTAACATATGGTGGTAACATATGGTGATAACAAAAGGGTAACATTATGGTGGCTGTGGTGTGATAAATAACAACCATCACAGCAGGTAACATTATGGTTGTATCGGTGGTAACAATAGTTACCACCGATACCACCATAATGTTTTCTTCAATAATACTAATAAAAAGGACTACAAAAATAATACAGATATTCCTCAACACCAATCGAAGAATCAAAGAAATCTTGTAAGCTTTATGGGAAGCTGAACAACAATAACATGACTTAAAAGTGCATAATCATCAATGGAGCAACTATATTCTTAACATACTCCCCACCATACCAACTAGAGAAACAATCATACCTTGTATCATAAATAATAAGTTTGTTCATAGAGTCTGTAACAATACATAAGCTAAAACTAAAACTAAACTTCACAAATCATGTAAAGTACGGGGCTTAACCACACGCCCACTCCTTGATACTTTCACTTGTTCAAGATTTCCAATTTCATCAATCTTCCCTACATCAACTTCATCCTTATCTTGTATAGGGCACTCCACAGGAACTTCTAAATGTTCTTTAGCACTGTTTACATCATAGAAAGTCATGTAATTTCTGAACAGGTCTACACAACACTTCTTTTGCAGTTTTTACATTGACACACCTTACTATACCATCCCTACCAGGAAATAAATCAGTAATCATGCTTAGAGGCCAGTTCATTCTAGGCATGTTATTTTCTCTCAACAAGTCAACCGAACCCTTCTTCACATTGCAGTTAGATTTCAATCCTTTCACTGTAGGAGGCAAATTCTTCAAATAGTCATTACTTCACATTTTCCATTTAGTAGGATTACCCTTTATCCAAGACAAAGCAACTTTATAATCTGTCCGGTAAACTAATCTTACACGATCATTCAAATGTAAAGAAGATTTTATAAAATGAATGAGACGAGCACTCAACAAGACTCCAAGTAGGTCCAGCCGAAGTAAAGTAAACCGCTTGATAGGAGCTACTGATTGATTGATTGATTGATTGATTTAGTAGCAGTACAATATACAATGTGAACAGATACAAAGCACTAACAATCAAGTGAAAGTGAAATATACCCAAAAAGCATGAAAACTCCCACAAGGATAACCCAACAAAGTTTATAAAACTTATTTCCAGTGGGGTCCTTATTGAAGGCAAGACTGTGCGGGCACAGAGGAGTCAACATTACCATTTAGTACCAATCATTCACCATACTGCAGTCACCATCCCCTTACACATTGAGATATCTGGTACCATAACAAATATTAACATATAAAGCAAAAGTTGCACATACATATACATATAAAAATCACACATATTCAGACTTAAAATTACAATTGCACATGAATTATATAGATAATATTTACATAAAACTATGAATCAATTGAATATAAAATCATTTATTTCTACATTTACTTCTTGTTCCCTTAGATGTTTCATCACAGCTGTTTTGAACCTTGGTTTTGATTCTAAACATTTTATACTGTTGGGTAGTGAATTCCATTCCTTAATGGATGTATAAAAGAAGGAGTGGGTTGCTATTCCTTGAACTCTAGGTACAAAGTAATTAAATTCGCTTTGCCTAGTCTGAATTGAGCGTTCATTCATTCTTTTAAAGTTATCAGAAAGGTATGAGGGACCCACATTGTTAAATATATTATGGACATGTTTCAATTTTATTTGTTTTACTCTATCTTCTACATTTAGCATATTTACTTTCTCTAGCTCTGTTATTCCAATATGTGATCTTTGATCTAGGCCAAGGATAAATCTAATATTCTTGTTTTGGGCAATTTGGAGTCGCTTTTTGGATTGTTTATTAATACCCGAGAACCATGATGAGCAAGCATAATCAAAATGTGGTTGTATTAAGGCTGAACAAAGTGTTTTCTTAATGTCTTGATTTAAATATTTAGCTTGTCTATATAGAAACTTTAACTTAGTATTTATTTTCTTGATTATCACTTGACAAGTTACCTCTCCAGAGGCATGTTGATCTAAATGTACTCCTAGATATTTAACTGACTTTACTACCTTTGTTCTAGACATAACAAAAAATAAATGAAACTTCTCATCTGATTTAGGTACTCGTAGATACACATAAGCCGCACTTTTGTCGTCCACGCGCGGGATTGGGTTTCGAAGAACGTCTTGGGGCCGTCTTGGGCCCAATCTGTGGCCACCACAAAAACACTTTTTCTTGACTTGGTGCCGAAATATTATTATCTGGCTTGCAAACGTTCCTAAAAACTTTATTAAAAGTAAAACATAGCTACTGTACTTTTATTTGAAATTATTTGGCGACATATTAATTTCCTTTTTGTTATGGTTGCCGAAATTAATGTCCGTGCCGAAAATAATCCAACAAAGTACATAACCAAAACTAAGCTGCATAATCTAAATGGGGTCTTAATAGTGTTAAATACAACCTCAAAATGACCAATAAATCCCAGTATCTTTCTATTTATCTATGTCTAACTATAATACACTGTTCCCTGGGACGCAAGTCACTGCTTACTTGAACTCTCAAAAGTCCCTCTCACTAATATGACGTTCCTAAGATAGTGCCATTTAATGTGTAGTCTACAGACCTATTACCGGTAAAGATTCGTAAGATGACCTATTCGATATCTCCTTACCTTTAGTATGCACTGCAAATTCAACCTCAGAAACTTGTTAAGATCATATCAAACAGTTATGCCTCTGAATTACAGAAGAAAATACGATTTATATTAGGTTACATTAGGTTTGGTTAGGTTAAGTTAGGTCTTGTTTGGTTCGGTTACCTTCGGTTTGGTTAGGTTAGTTTTGGTTAGGCTTATTGAACTGCAGCTCTGGGAAGGTTATGCTAACAAAGTTATTTTATTTGTAAAGTTTTTTACATCTTCACCAGAATGGCGTGTGGCTACGAAAGAAAATGGCTTGTGTTCATCTGAATGTTTTCTAATTGCCCTTGCTCTATGATAACTTCTAACATCTACATATTCATTATTAAACACTGTTGATTCAATGTACTAAACTCGTATCTTGAACACCTGGAAACTGACAAATTATAGATCGAAGTGCTTGGAGATACGTTGTCATCCACTATATTCATCCGCTATTAGTACGGCCTGTGCCTTATTATTTATCTGGTAAAGCATCTTTCATGTTAGGTTGATTATGTTATGTTAGGTACGGTTTAGTTCAGTTAGGCTCGGTTATATAAGCTTTTTTACCCAAAACTTAGGCACATGCCATATCTATAAGCGAGCACTATGAAGATACAACATTCGTTAGGTTATGTTTAGATTAGGTTAGGTAATGTTATGTGAGGTTATGTTTGGTTAGGTACGGTTTGATTCGGTTATATAAGCTTTTTATATTTTATTATCCCAAAGTTAGGCTCGTGTCGTATCTATAAGCGAGCACTATAAGGATACAGCATTCGTTAGGTTATGGTTAGATTAGGCTAGGCATAGACTACACCATACTTGACTGGACACTCGCGACAATCGCTGACAGACGATATTACATTTCGGTCCTATAGATTCCGCTGCTATGAGTGATGACAGATAATGCTTCATATATCAGTTCATATTCTACTTAGGACATTGTATGTCATGTCTTTACAATCAGTAATGATTGCTGAACCATGGCTGAACATAAAAAATGATTTTACAACTTTTGCAAATAGGAAATTAACATAAAGATTACAAGTTTGAGTGAAAAATCGTGTGGGAGTTGTGTATAAAGCATATTGTTTATAGCAAAAAATTCTGGCAAATTCGCAATAATTTCTGAAATAAAACATCACATATTGTAAAATAACCATTCCTGAATATGATTTGATTGTGATCAAATGTCATATAATCGTTATATCGACTTGGGAATTAATTTTTCATAACAATTCGTGGCGTGAAAGGAAAAAGGCGAAAGAGGTCACAAGAAGAAGAAGACCAAAACAATCCTTTACAAAGGTCAACAACATAAATAGTTCAATTCATTGGTCCCATGACGCTATTATAAGTCTCATGGAAAATGTTCATGAGCAGAAGAAGAAGAGAAGTGCTTCCTCCATAACGGCTGGTGTTGTTGTTATGATCAGCTGATTCTACAAGGTTAGTCCTTCTACGTGTGTGACGAGACTGGTAGTCGTATCGCTGTAAATCCAGGGAGAACGGAAGCCAGGCTAGCGTTAGCAAAACCTAGTGTGACCGTAGCTTCATCAGCTTCTATTGTATACTCTGAATCATGCTTGAAATAAGATTTAAAACTATTTCCAAATATTTTGTTTGTTTTCTACGTTTTCACTGAGCATGGCAGGATAAAAGGAAAAGTACGTACTCCGGGAAAGTGATGTATGGTGATCAGATCATTGGAAAGAACATTGCTAGATAGAAGAGGAGGAGGAGGCAATGAAACCAACAAGCTGACTAGAGACCATCACCAATAAAGAATTACAATGGAGTTATTTTACACAGTCTCTGAAAAACGCTCTCTCGATGACACTCAGCAAACATCGTAAGTTGATTAGGAATGTTAATTTTTTTCTTCTTGATGTTATTTATGGGTATATGAAAGTATGAGTGAAGTATGAGTATGAGTGAATTGATTACGAGTGACTTAGGGTGTTGTGTTCAAGTTTTGGTTATATTTTACAATTACTCTCAACACTAAGGTGTTGTGTATCCTGCCATGCTCAGTGAAAACGTAGAAAACAAACAGAATATTTGGAAATAGTTTCAAATCTTATTTCAAGCATGCATGTATATTAGGATGGACTACATTGGCTATGTATGTATGCGTTTTCAGTTTAAAATTTCAATATTCCTGGAAATTATCGCAAATATGGTGTTTTTATTGGTGTCTTAGGATTTAATAATTGTCGCCCACCGATGACGTATGTTGACTAATTTGTTTTTGTTGCTCATAAACATATACTTCACATCACTCTGAGTTGTTTGCTTTTTCTTTGAGGTTTCTATGATGATTTTAAGTATTTTATTCAAATAAAACAAACAAAAAAATCGCCTCAGGACACATTTACGAAAGACCCGATTTCGAGTGCACAGTCACGTATGGTGTATTCTATGGTATTGCATATTAATATAAACTACATGGGCTATGCATGTAAGTGTTTTCAGATTGAAATTCCAATATTCCTGGAAATTATTGCAAATTTGGTGTTTTTATTGGTGTCAGGATTTAATAATTGTCGCCCACCGATGACGTATGTTGACTAATTTGTTTTTGTTGCTCATAAACATATTCTTCACATCACTCTGAGGTGTTTGCTTTTTGTTTGAGGTTTCTATGATGATTTTAAGTATTTTATTTAAATAAAACAAACAAAAAATCGCCTCAGGGCACATTTGCGAAAGACCCGATTTCGAGTGCACAGTCACGTATGGTGTATTCTATGGTATTGCATATTAATATAGACTACATGGGCTATGCATGTAAGTGTTTTCAGATTGAAATTCCAATATTCCTGGAAATTATTGCAAATTTTGTGTTTTTCTTGGTTTCTTAGGATTTAATAATTGTCGCCCACTGATGACGTACGTTGACTAATTTGTTTTTGTTGCTCATAAACATATTTTCTACATCACTCTGAAGTGTTTGCTTTTTATTTGAGGCTCCTATCTTATTTCTAAGTATTTTATTTTATTTTTCTAAAAATCTGCTGTAGGACCGGTTTGCAAAAGGTCAGATTTCGAGTGTCCAGTCAAGTATAGTGTAGTCTATGGATTAGGTTATGTTAGGTTTGGTTAGGTACGGTTTGGTTCGGTTATGAGTTATTCATATTTTATTACCCCAAAGATAGGCACGTGCCGTATCTATAAGCGAGCACTTAGGTACGGCTGCCGTATCTATAAGCTGTGCTATTATAGATAGTACGCCACATACTCATTTCATGACATTACTGGCATTAATCAGGATAAAGCTATGCTTTACCCTAATTAAAGTTATGCTTTACCCTGATTAAGGTTGTGCTTTACCGCTTTACCACACAGTATTATCACTTTTGTGTATTCAACACACTATTTTTCTACTAAGGTGGCGTCATTTCCACAATTAAGATGGGAATCAGTATATTTTACTTAAATAAGTAACTATTTACTCTTTCTGGGCCGCCATATTTCCTTTTTGTGGGTGTTTTTCAAGGGAATCCGGTTTGCAAGCTGAAATCCGTCTCCCAAGACACCTCTAGAGCAGTCTTCGAAGCCGAGTCTCCTCGGCTTGGGACTGTCTTCGTATTCTCCAAGCCGAAAGTGGACGACAAAAACGCGCCAGGCGGGATTGACTTGGGTTTACCGAAGATAATCTTCGAAGCCGTGGACGACAAAAATGCGGCTAATGCCGGCTATAGCTACCATAACCTCTTTCAGAAGCATCACTGAAAGCATGTATCTCCAAACCTTCAACTAAACCTAAAGACAAACCTGTAAAATAACATCTATTGATTTCAAAGTTCTTGATTATTTCAATATTATCAATCCAATACCGAAATTTCAGTTGCAAGTCATGTTGTAACCGCTGGTGCTCAGAAGTGTGTTGTAAAACTAGTTGGTCGACTGGGTAGAGAGACTCATTCCAGGTAAGGTTATTTATTGACGTTGTTGTTTGTTTAGGTTTATTGTACAAGTACAAAATCACATACATAGGGTAAATATATATAAAATTTGCACAGTACAATGCGGGCGTCGGCCCGCCAGTGAGGGAGTGCCTGTCCCGCTCCAAGAGGGACACGTGGTGGTGTGGCGGGGTGGGGCAGCAGTGGTCAGCGGGGAGGAGGTGCTGCTCTGAGCACCTCCAAAAACAGGTCTGGGGGTGTGTGACGGACCAGGAGGGTAGCCTTCACCTCGCGCCCGCTCAAGAGGCCGCCGGCGGCAGGTTGAGCGGCTGCAGCTGGCACCGGTCCCAGGCGGGGGGTGGCGGGGCAGGACAGGAAGACACCAACGGAAGACGGCTGTGCCTTCCGCAGTGGGCACACTCCTGTCACTCAAAGTCCTCGCCCAGCTGTTCCCGGGTGCAGTACCCGAGCCTGACGCGCTGTAGCAGCACGCCGTCCTCTCTGGGCTGTTGTCGGGCGGCATCGAGGGGGAGGTAGTCCGTGGCGGCGGTGTACCAGGCCGCCTGCCTCTTGCTGGCCTCCAGCTCCCGGTGCCTCTGATGGGTGTGTTGGTCCGCGGCTCGCCTCGCCCGCGCCTTCACCTGCTGTCGGCTGGGCGGCACGTGCCTGGTGATGGTGGGGCCTGCGGCGGCTCGTTTGGGCGTGCTCGAGGGCGTGGAGGATGGCCACCAACTCGGTCTGGAGGGAAGAACAGTGGTCCGACGTCCTCCACGACAACTGCGTGCCCCCGGTGACGGCCGCGGCGTCCGACGTACCGTGCTCAGGATCCACAGAGCCGTCGGTGAAGTAAACAGCACCGCCCGGCTCCGTGATCTCCTCTATAGCCATGAGAGCGCACTGCTGCATCTCCTGGAGGATGCAGAGGGCCTTGCTGGCTGGAAGGGGTGTAGCAGTGAATTCCGCGACGGGTGGCTCCCACGGGGGCGGGGCGCGGAAGGTGGGGGCGGGGACATCGGCCTCCTGCCACTGCCAGGGCCAACTTTCCACGCAGCCGAGGACGCTAGCGGCCCGTGAGGTTACCACGGAGGCACTCGTTGTCCTGTGCCACGGCCATCCGGAGCCTCCGTTGCACGAGGCCCTCCGCGTCGCGGTGAAGGATCCGGGACACATGGCAGGTCGCGATGTAGTCCACCCTGGTGGCGAGGGGCACCAGTTTGGCCTCACTCTGCATCACGCAGGCGCTGCACCACCTTGGCGCCCCCAGCATGGTCCTCATCGCGCTGTTCTGCACTACCTCCAGCCGCGCCTGCTGGCTGGAGGAGAGCGAGGTGAGGACTGGTGCGCTGTAGTCTACCAAGGAGCGCACCGCCTGCACGTAGTACAAGCGCAGGACGTCGTAGGTGGCCCCCGCGCCAGGCCGCGTCATGGCCCTCATGACATTCAGCCTGGCCTGCGTCCTTTCCCTCAGGTATGTGAGCTGCGCCGCGAAGGACAGTCGTGAGTCCAGCCACACCCCGAGGTACTGGTAGCAGCCAGTCCAGGCCAGTCCGATGCCCTGGACGCTCAGCCGGTCGGCCGGAGTGGCTGCTCTGATGGCCATGGCTCGAGACTTATCAGATGAGATTTTGAGGCCCAGCTCCTCGCACTTGGTCGTGATGAGGTCCAGCGCCCGCTGAGCCCCGCTGAGGTGGTTGCCCCGCCCGGTAACTACGAGAGCGAGGTCGTCCGCGTAGCTGAGCAACACAGTGCCCTCCTGGAAGGGGAGGTCAACCAGCTGCTCTATCAGCAGGTTGAAAAGGAACGGGCTGAGGATGCCGCCCTGGGGCGTCCCGTTCTCGAGCTCGCGGAAGCTGGACTTGTGGCCCTGGAATTTAACCCGGGCGCGGCGGTTCTGGAGGTAGTCACGGAGCCAGGCGAGCAGTCTTCCTCGAACCCCCTTCCCCGCGAAGGCGGCGAGGATGGCGTGGGGGCTGGCCAGCTCGAACGCTTTCTCTAGGTCGAGGAAGACTGCGACTGTGGGGCGGTGGTTGACCCGCGTCAGGAGGGTGATGATGCTGTCCGCCGTGCTTAAACCGCGGGTGAAGCCAAACACGTGGGGGTGGAGGGCACCCACGCGCCATTGCAGGCGGGACAACACCATCCTCTCGGCGGTTTTGGCGGCGCAGCTGGTGAGGGAGATGGGCCTCAGCTTGACGGGTTCCCGGGGCTTGGGGATTGGTTGGATGTCCGCCTCTTTCCACGCGGGAGGCAGGCGGCCCGCCAGCCAGGACTCATTGAGCAGGGACAGCAGCGCGGCGTCCCCGGCTGGCCCAACATGAGCCAGCATCGAGTACGTCACTCCGTCTGCCCCCGGGGCCGTGTCGCGTCCTTTCCTCCGTGTCCTGGCCAGTTCCTGGGGGGTGAAAGGTACGTCAGCGGCGTCAGTTCCCTCGCAGGCGTCCCTCACCGCCTCGTCGCGGAGTGGCCGCAGCTGCTGCTGGAGGTGGCGCGTGCGGGGAGGGAGCTGGGTGCTGGAGCCTCGCTCGGTGAAGGTGTCCACGATCCTCTTCGCCTCCTGCTCCGGGTGTGGGTGGGCTGGAGGGCGGGGAGGGGCGGCACCCGTGGCGGTACGCACACTCCTCCACAGCTGGCCCAGGGAGGTGTGCTGGCTGAAGGTGGCGCCCCACTGCAGCCACTTTGCCTCCTTGGCTCGCTGAGACACCACCCGAGCGCGGTTCACAACCTCCTGCAGCAGCCTCAGGGTGGTGGGATTTGGCTGCTTCCTGTACAGCTTGCGGTGGATGTTGACGCGGTGGTTGTGTTCTCTCACCTCCTCGCAGTAGAACCACCAGTCCGGGCGGCGGCGGCGGCCTGGGGAGGTCTTGGGGATGGCGGCGTCGGCTGCCCTCTGAATGGCCGCCGTCAGGTCCCTCTCCTGTCGGTGCAGGTCTCCCGGCAGCTCGTAGGCGGTCCACCACTCGTTCAGGCCGGCCTGAAACCTGGCCCAGTCGGCTCTCCTAACGTCCCAACGTGGTGGTGGTCGCGGCGGGACGGGCGGCGCCACCGCCAGGGTGGTGAGGGTGGCGTAGTGATCACTGGTGAGGGTGGGATGCACCTGCCAAGTAGCGCCAGGTGTCAGGTCACCTGACGCGAAGGTGAGGTCTAGCCGTCCTCCCCGGGTATGGGTGGGCTCCCCAGTGTTGAGGAGCCTGACGTGAGGGAGCTCCTCGAGCAGCACTGCAAGGTGGCGGCCCGTCTCATTGGTGGGAGACACTGACTGCAGTACGGGGTGGTGGGCGTTGAAGTCGCCCGCCACCAGGAGGCTGGAGTGCTCGGCCAACCCAAGCAGTTCCCCCGCCTCCAAGAGGTGTCTGTGGCTCCTGTACAGGTTGTACACCGTGAGCGAGACACCTCCTACCTCTAGCTCCAGCGCTAAGGCCTCCACACCGTCCCCGCAGTGCACTGGTTGGCGAACCCTTCGGTGCGGGATGGCGCTCCTCACCAGCGCCAAGCAGCCGCGGGCGCCCCCAGGCGTGGTGGCCAGCGAGTGGAGAGTGTATCCCGCCACCCTCCATTCAAAGTCGGCTGGTGCCAGTGTCTCCTGGAGGAGGACCACGTCGAGGTCTTCCTCGACCACGGTCTGTAGCACCTGGTGTCGTTTGGGGCGGAGTCCTTGCGGAGTGCCGGCGGCGCCGCGCGAGTGGTCGTGGCGTTACTGTGCCCCTCCATCTTGACGAGGTTGGTCCGCTGGTGGCGTGGGCCGCTGCTCGAGCTCCCTCTGTCTTGTTGGGGGATGACAGGCGCCTCCTGTGATGACGGCCGCTGCTTCCTGGAGGAGAAGCTCGCCCACGTCTTCCTGAGCGATGAGTTCCGGCCGGCTGAGGATGAGTCGCCTCACCTCCTCCACCAGCCTCTCCACGATCACACGCACCAGGCCACGCATTTCCTCGCCCAAGGCACCCGTGGGGCGCCCGCTATCCGCCTGCGATGCCGTAGACGGTGCTGTAGGCGATGCCGCGGGTGGTGCCGTGCGAGGCTCCACTGGCGGCGTCGCGGAGGTTGCGGCAGGGGCTTTGTTAGGCTGGGTCTGGCGCCGTTGGCTGCTGCTGCGTGGGCGGCCACGGCGGCGGCGGGACCTGGCGCCATTTTGTCTCTGAGGGGGTGGCTGTGCTGGGGGATTAACGGCGGCGGCGGCCTCGTTCCCGGGCGGTGGCTGTCTCCCATCTGTCCTGGCCTGGGAGGGGGTGGGGTCCCGGATGGGGGGATCCTGGCTGACCCAGGCTGGTCTTTCATGCGGCAGGGCGGGAACAGAGCGGTGTTGCCGCTGTTGCTCGCGCTGTTGCTGGTCGTGTGGTGGTTCTCGTCTCTGTGGGTGCTGGGGGCCGCCACGTGGTTGCTCCTGTTGATGCCGTTGTCGCTGGGGGGGCCTCCGCATCCTTCGGAGTCTCTCAGGGCACTGCGGGTTCCAAGCATGATGCTTTTTCCCGCAGTTGGGGCACTTGGCTGTGGTGGGTCATTGGCCTTGTGTCGACCAATGCACTCCTCCGTCGGGTGAGACCCGCTGCACACCCTGCACCTGGCTGAGTGGGCACACCTTACCTGCAGGTGGTTGAATCTCTGGCACCTGTAGCACCTGACAGGCTCGCCTTGATAGCCTCGCAGGGTGTACGAGCCCCAGCAGCCCAGGTCTAGCTTGGCAGGCGGCGGCCCCTGTAGCTCGACCAACACTTGCCTGGTGGGGATGTTGTCCCGCGTGGCTCGTAGTCGCGTGGCGGACAGCACGTTGGCGTGGTTCCTCACAGCGTCGAGGGGGAGGTCAAGGGGATAGCGCTGAAGCACCACCTTGTGCCTCCTCAGGTTGGGGTCAAGGAGGAGCACCCTGTTTCCTTCCTCGGCGAGTCGTCGTAGGAAGGTCGCGGAGGCCTCGTCCTTGGGGGTGAGGACGTACTCCGCCTTGAGGTTGGGCCTTACCTCCATCTTCAGTGCAGGGTACTCCTCCTCCAGCGCCGTGATGGCCTGATAGGCGGTCTCGTGGTCCCCGAGGGAGCCTAGCTTGAACTTGGGCCGCGGGGGGATCTGATGGAGGGCAGCTCGACCGTTCCTCCCCACTAGGGTCCAGCCATCGCCCTGCTCTGCGCCCACTTGGCCTTGTTCGCCCTCCTGGCGCCCCTCGTTCGAGGAGAGGTCGATCACTGGAGGGGCTCGCTCGCCCCGCTATCACTATCACAATCACTAATTTCACTGTGGTTCTCGCCAGCGTGAACCAACTCACACCCGAGATTTCGGGCGGCCTTCTTGGGGATGGATTGCGGCGGTGGGGAGTCGGAGGTGGACAGATCCAAGGCCCGCTTCCCCATCCCAGATCCGGCACCCAAGGACACGGCGGGGGTCGTGGCAGCACTGTAGTTGGAAGCCATCGTTGTCTTTCAGAACACGCGGGGTCGGGCCCGACGCGCGGCCCGACCTAACCTGACCTGACTACACCTGGCTGACCAGGAGAAGGAGCACGCGCGTCCTCTCGCTTTAGCTGTCAAGTCGAAATTGTTATTTATTGACAAAATCATTGAATATGTATATAAAAATAACATTTTAACAATAAGCATTGTAAATTGTATATGCGCGCTGACTGATGACAGTGCGCACCCAGTTGAAGTTGAAGGCTGGTCTGCAGCGTAACAAAATAAAGAATAATATAAACAAAAAATAAACATAAAGAAAGAAAGCAAAATTATACAATTAAAAATTGAAAAATATAATTAAAACAAGATTAAAATAGTTTGGGGTGAAGCAGTACATTCTCACCAGAGCTGCTAACCGTACGTTCTCTAAGTCTCTAGGGGAAACTGTTACAATACTTCCCTCCTAGTGATGAGGGAGGGAGGAACGAGAACATCCCGTGGTTGCCTGGGACCAGTTCTTGCGTTGGGCGGAGGCCATGAGGCTGGTGATGACCGTTCGACATGCTGATGAACTGCGGGTGATAGCTGGGAATCCTGTAGCGGCGGATGCCGAGAGGATGTAGCGATAACCGGCAAAGGGTGGCAGGGGGCCGATGAGGTCAGGTGCCAAGTCACCATGGAGGCTTGACAGGGGCAGGTGCAGATGGTGTGGGTACAGTCTAACTTTCTCCCAGGTGTACTGTGAAGTCGTTGCCAGGATGAGAGGTCGCGAAGCTGACGGAAAGAGACGATTTGCATCTGTAGACACGTCAGCTTTGAGAGCGACCTTGATGCCTGGGAGTGTGAGAAGATGACACGACACGGCAGTGGGAGAGGGCGTCTGTTGGAGCGTTGTCTGTACCGAACTACATGAAGACTATGTGCTGGAGAGTAGAGTAATCTACAGGGCGATGAGTAATCCACAGGATGGTGAATATTTCACAGGGCGGTGAGTGGCGATGGTGGAGTTGATCACTTTAACGCCGCGAGGCAGGGGGCAGGGATTTTTCGTAATTTATTTTGTTGGCTTTCAGGCTGAAATAGTTTTATTATGTCGTGAAGAGTTAATGACGAATCATTCACTGTTAAATCGGCCTTCTTCATATATCTATTATCCTTTTGGTTTTCTTATTATTTGCAGCTTACTATACTTGTCCTTCATATTGCATGACCATATTTTACCTTCCTTTTTTTTCAAAGTTGTCACCAGAATCATGTTTAAATGCATCTGTTTCTATGTTATGCATTATGACACTAAATTTTCATATCTTTTTTTCTTATTTTTATTTACTTATGCCATTAATTTTTTACTATTTCCATTCGACTTCGTGTCATTACAGGAAGATTGAGAACTCACTGGACAAACCAACATGAGACTCTTGGGGGAAGATATACGACGGTCTACCTGTACCTTTGCGTCTGAGAAAAGGCGTGGACATTCAAGGTATGGGAGGGCATCGGATGGGGGTTTGGGTGCTGGTGAACACAGGGCAAACAAAGGCGGGATGTTATAGGTAAAAATAGGAAAAGAATATTGTAAGAGGTGTAATAATAGGTAGTCTCCTTGTCCGAGTATAATAGACCTCCATTCTGTACAACCAAGTTGGCGGTGTGGCATGCCAAAGTGACGACCGCCTGAAAACAGGCGACATCGCTTCTGCGCTTGGGCTGGGAGTCGAAATGTCGTAATGCTGTTGGCAGAATGTTAAGGAGATGATGGTGGGTGGTCATCACTGCAGTCGCTCGCTGAACGCAATAGAATGAGGAGTCCGTCATTAATGAAGTTGTGTAAATATGCATGCAAATATTTCATTTGATATATATTATATATATATATATATATATATATATATATATATATATATATATATATATATATATATATATATATATATATATATATATATATATATATATATATATTCCGTTAAGTTTTTTCCCCCAATTTCTATTTTTCGTTCTGCTTTGATTATAGGTGTTTACATGTAGTGCCAATTTGACTTAAGGCATTTACATGTAGTGTCAAGTTGACTTGATAAAAAGCAAAATCTTGGCAAGTTTTGGCAAATCAACCCATGATACGAATTTCTCCGTCTGCCTTGTGACCAAACAACCAATCAGGGCACAGCAACATCCAACTTCATCTACCAAAAACACTCAACAGGATATATTTCGAATAAATCAGAGGAAAGTAAGATGTTTGTGACCATTACAGTGGGTTTAATACATAAGATTTATATTATATCTGTTGCTTTTTTTATATAAAAAAAACAAAACAAGCATAATGATTGAAATATATTAGGGAATTTGTAGTAAATAGCGACATGTTGGTCTCTAACCTTGGCGAGAAGGGCGGGGCATGTATAGTTTCATATCAGGATATATTTTCGAATAAATTCCAGGTGTTATTAGGATAGAATAACTGCATAAAATGTAATTATATATATTACTGTATTTATTTAATAGTAAAAGAAGGCAAATGTTGTTATTGGATATTTAGAAAGGACCAACATGATGCATTATTATCGTACATAACACTCATGTTATGTCGATGTATCGTTACAGATTAAAATAAAATATAGCAGCTCTTATACACTATAAACACCATTATAATTTGATCACATCATTGTTACGTGTGAATTAGGATGTGAAAAGATAGTAGAAACAATAAAATAAATGAATAATAATACTTTATCAAGGTAAGAGGAAATGAGCTTTGCCCCAAGAGACCATAACTCCGCCCATTCAAGAGGTTGTAGCTCCGCCCTCACGTTCGTCTTCTGTTAAGGAAGCGCATTAAAATATTATATAAGGATAATAATGAAATAAACTTAGCGTCAGGGTAGCCACGGAGGGTTATAGAGTTAAGTTAAGAAGGACTATTGATATAAGGGAATAAGATGCAGGCAGGAGACGAGATACTGCCAGCTAGCAGTGCGTTAAGGACTTGTGGAGACTGGCGGTGAATGTGTTGTCTCTGTCGCTGCTGCAAAAAAGTGAAGGACTTGTGGAGACTGGCGGTGAATGTGTTGTCTCTGTCGCTGCTGCAAAAAAGTGATCTTGCGCATGCGCACTTCCCTCTATCCAAACAGGACGCCTAAACGTGTTCATGAAGGACACCAGGGCCCATACTTATAAAGAATTATGATTTGATCCTAAGAACGCGATTTAACTAAGCTAGGACATTTGTCCAGCTTAGGCGCAGAGCATAAAGATAATTAAAGAATGTAAAGAGGTAATTAGCCAGCCGTTAATATTTTCAGGAAATCAATGGATTTAGGGGAGGTTCCTTTAATGTGGAGGCAAACGAAAGTAGTTCCGATTTTTAAGATGTGAAAAAGAACATTAATGTCTAATTACCGATCCGTCAGTCTGACTTCAATTGTAGGTAAATTACTAGAGTCTATTATTGCAAATAAGATTAGAGAGCATTTGGAAAAGTTTAGTTTAATAAATGATTCACAACATGGGTTCAGCAAGGGTAGGTCATGTCTCACTAACTTACTAACTTTTTATAGGAATGTTTTATGAGGCAGTAGATAATTATACGAATTACGATATTATATACATTAAACCCTCTATATATCAGATATGTATAAATCGGACGGCGGCGATATATGCGGCGAGCATCCGGTATAGTTTTCCCGCTAAACCAGCCACCCACGCTGATGCACGTTGCTCCTTGGTCAGTTTTAGTGATGGGAATTCCGGTTCTTTTCAGGGAGCCGATTCTTTCGTTTTCGTTCACTCAATAGAGTGAACTCTTTCAGCTCCCAAACAGCTCTTTCAGCTTTTAAATACACACACACACACAATTCCCCACTACACCTGAGATTCAAGAAGTTATATGTGATGACAGAGCATAGAAGTAACATACATAAATACAGGTAAGTATAAAAATACAATTATTATCTGTATTAAGTTTAGATGCTAAAAAGTGTTCTAGTGATTTTGTGTGTACCAGGATAAAATCGGATATATCGGATATTCGGATATATCGACAAGGGGTTTATCCCAATTGATCCGATTTATAGAGGGTTTACTGTAACTTGAGTTCAATAAAGCGTTTGATAAGGTTCCACATGATAGATTACTAAATAAGATTAGAGTGCATGGGATTGATGGGAAAGTCCTCCACTGGATTAGGTCATGGTTAAGCAATAGGCAGCAAAGAGTTATAATTAATGGTTCCAAGTCAAATTGGGGTGGGATAACAAGTGAACTGCCACAGGCATCTGTATTAGAGCCATTATTATTCATAATATACATTAACGACTTAAACAATGAGATTAGTAGTGATATTAGTAAATTTGCTGATGATTCTAAGATGGGCAGGATTATTAAATCAGCGTCTGATGTAAAAGACTTGCAGGGGGACTTAATAGGTTAAACGAATAGGTTAAACGAGTGGGTGGTTAAGAGGCAGATGGATTTTAATATTGACAAGTGTAAAGTAGTGAATATTGGTAGGGAAAATACTCAAAACAGGTACAATATAAACAAGGTAATGCTGAATAGGTCAGAATGTGAGAGGGATTTGGGTGTTCAGGTTACCTCAGACCTCCGTCCCAGAAAACAATGCATTGAGGCTAGAAATAGGGCAAATAGGTTGTTAGGAATTATTACTATAAGTATTAAAAGTAGAAGTGCTGAGGTTATTTTTAAACTGTATTTAGCGTTAGTCAGACCTCACCTCGACTATGCAGTGCAGTTTTGGTCACCGTATTATAGAATGGATATAATTTTGTTAGAGTCAGTGCAGAGAAGGATGACCAAAATGATAGAAGGGATTCGTAATTTTAGCTATAAAAGGAGATTAAAGCTTTTGAAATTGCATTCACTGGAACGACGTAGAGTAAGGGGAAATCTGATTGAAATATTTAAGTGGGTGAAGGGTTTTAATAAGGGGGATGTAGGAAAAGTTCTTACGATCAGTAGTCAGGATAGAACAAGAAAAAACGGATTCAAACTAGAAAAATGTAGATTTAATAAAGAAATAGGCAGAAATTGGTTTACAAATAGGGTGGTAGATGATTGAAACAGACTCAGTCAGCAGGTAGTTAGTGCACAGACAATAGGGGGTTTTAAGAGAAGACTAGACGACTTCATGGATGGGGATGGGAGGTGGGTGTAGGTAATAAGGGGGATTAGGATTAAAAGGAACTACCTAGTGCAGGCCTCCGGGCCTTTTGTAGCTTCCTTATTTTCTTATGTTCTTATATCTAAGACAGCGGCGCAAGCTACCAGAAACATGTCGCTATTAACAAGCATTCGGTTTGGATAACGTGATTTTAACCACAAAAAGTTTTAAAAAGAGTGAAAATGACGATGAAAAATAACAATGAGTATTTCTATGATTACTGGTTATGACTAGAATTTAAAAAATACATATATGAGATTATGTTTTTATCATCGATGCAACGCTCCTTTCCTTTTTAAGGGCCCAAATAAACAAAGAACTTGGATGCACTCAATTCAAATGAAATTATGGACTCTACTGCTACCTTCAGTTCTAAAAGTTTTACAAAACCCCCTAGGAAAAAAAGATAGAACAAAACCCTCTAGGACAGAATTCCGTATGATTTTTTTTTCGATAGGTTAGGTTAGGTTAGGGGGTAAAGATTCGTTTTCTCAACCACCATAATGCACTGCAATTTAAACCTCAGAAACTTGTTCAGATCACCACAGTTATGCCGTTGAAATACAGAAAAAATAAGATTTTTTTCTTCTTGAAAATTAAAGTTTAGTTTGGTTTGAACAAGGTTCTGTTATTTGTCAATATAAGTTAAGGTATGGTTAATTAATGTTATGTTATATTATGTTGATTTATAAGCTATTAAATGTTTTCTATGACTAAAACTAGGAGGTTGTGTGAGGTGCAGACGCCGTTTTTTTCGTAGCCACACGCCATTCTGGTGAATATATAAAAAGTCACCGAAAAAATAGCTTTGTTAGCATAAACTTCCCAGAACTAGTTAAATAAGCCTAACTAATACTAACCCAACCAAACCTAACTAAACTAAACACAATTTCACTAAACCTGACGTAACCTAAAAAAAATTTCGAATCTTTTTTTGTAATTCTGCATCATAACTGTTTGAAGTGATTTGAGCAAGTTTCTGAGGTTAAGTGCATTATAATGGCAAGGAGACATTGAGTGGTTAAGGAAACGAATCTTTACCGGTTAGGTTGAGTTAAGTAAGATTTTTTGTGATTGGGGTTATCATATAATGAATGTAATAATTTACATCTCAGAAGTATTCATACATTACAAATAATAAGACAAAAAATTATGATATATATATTTTTTGTCATGGGATGGTTTTGTCATCAAGAATTTTGTATCCTAGGGGGATTTTGTCCTACACTCCTCCATGTCACTTCTTGTCCTCTTATGTATTGTGTAAAGCATAATGTGATTAATTTTAGTATGGTCATGATCAACTCTTCTGCTGAGGCCCTTACATGCATGTAACACACAGTTGCACAAAAGGCTCGGTGCAATTTTCGTACCGTATATAATGGTTATGAGGGTAACCTAACCACAGTTTAACCTTTCTAACTCCGTTCTGATTTAAAGTTGATCAAATTCTTGGCTAACATCCTTTAGTTTTTCTCATTGAAACTTACAAGACTGTTGAATCACTGTACAAAGTAAGGTTGCCTTAAAGTTGATGGGTTTATTTTTTTTTTACAGTAAATGGGTACCGGCAAATGGAAAAAAAATTAAGTATAAAAAAATCCCGCTTGTCGCCAGACCCTGTAAAGAAGACAGTAGGAGAAATATAGACATGGGGGGGCAGTTCAATTTAGTATGAGAGGTGTCTTGACACTCCTCTTTTGAAAGAGTTTAAGTCATAGACAGGTGGAAAAGCAGTCAAAGGAAGAGAGTTCCAGAGTTTACCAGTGTAAGGGATGAAAGAGTGAAGATACTGGTTAACTCTTGCATTAGGTAGATGGAGAGAATAAGGATGAGAAGAAGTAGAAAGTCTTGTGCAGCGAGGCAGCGGGAGGGGGGGAGGCATGCAGTTAGCAAGTTCAGAAGAGCAGTCAGCATGAAAATAGCGATAAAAGATAGATAAAGATGCAACATTGCGGCGGTGACTTAAAGAGTCAAGACAGTCAGTTAAAGGAGGAGAGTTCATTAGGCGAAAAGCTTTAGACTCCACCTTGTTTAAAAGAGCTGTATGAGTTGAGCCCCCCCCAGACATGAGAGCCATACTCCATACATGGGCAGATAAGGCTCCTGTACAGAGCAAGCAGCTGAGAGGGAGAGAAAAATGGACGCAGACGCCATAGGATACCTAACTTCTTGGAAGCTGATTTAGCGAGAGTAGAGATATGAAATTGCCAGTTTAGATTTTAGTAAAGGATAGACCGAGTGTGTTTAATGTGGAGGAGAGGGGAAGTTGAGTGTCATTGAAGAAAAGGTGATAGTTATCTGGAAGGTTATGTCAAGTAGATAGTTGTAGAAATTGAGTTTTTGAGGCATTGAACAAAATAAGATTTGCTTTGCCCCAATCAGAAATTAGGGAAAGAAACTAGTGAAAGCGTCCTATAGCATCTCGCCTTGAGTCATTTAATTCTTGTTGGGTTGGGCGTCTGTTGTACGACGTTGAAAAATGCAAGATGGTGTCATCAGCATAGGAGTGGATAGGGTATTGAGTCAGATTTAGGAGACCATTGATGAATAATAGAAAGAGAGTGGGTGATAGGACAGAACCCTGAGGAACACCACTGTTGTTTTAGGAGAAGAACAGTGACCGTCCACTACAGCAGTAATAGACCGGTCGGAAAGGAAATTGGAGATGAAGGTACAGGATGGAATCCGTAGGAGGGTAGTTTAGAAATTATAAATTTATGCCAGACTCTATCGAAGGCTTTCGATATGTCAAGGCCGACAGCAAAGGTTTCACCGAAGTCCTTAAAAGAGGATGACCAAGATTCAGTTAGGAAAGCAAGATCACCAGTAGATCGGCCTTTACGGAAACCATACTGGCAATCAGAGAGAAGGTAGTGAGCTGATAGATGCCTCATTATCTTCTTGTTAAGGACAGACTCAAAGGCTTTAGAAAGGCAGGAAATCAAAGCTATAGGGTGGTAGTTAGAAGGATTGAAGCGGTCACATTTTTTAGGGACAGGTTGAATGTGAGCAAACTTCCAGCAAGAAGGATAGGTAGAAGTAGAGAGACACAGACGAAAGAGTTTGACCAGGCAGTGAGCGAGTTCGGAAGCACAGTTTTTGAGAACAACAGGAGGGACTCCATCCCTTATGCTTTCCTACGACACATGTCTGATATTGCTTTTAATTTTCTATTGGGTCTTTACAATTTTATTTGGCGTACCGGTAATTTTCCTTCTGCTTGGAGTGTGGCCGTAGTCCTTCCCATCCCGAAGCCTGGAAAGGATAATTTACAAGCCACTAACTACCGTCCTTTTTCTTTGACTTCATGCATCTGCAAGGTGCTGGAGAAGATGGTAAATGTGCGGCTGATGTGGTACCTGGAGAGCGGGAATTTCTTGATCCCGGTACAGTACGGTTTTCGAAAGGTGCGATCAACCACTGATGCTCTTTTATCTTTGGATTCGTCTATTTGCGCGGCATTTGTAAAAAATCACCACCACGTAACAGTGTTCTTTGACTTGGAAAAGGCGTATGACACGGCTTGGTGCCATAGTATTTTACTTAGTCTCTTTGAGTTTGGTCTTTGCGGCCGCCTCCCTATTTTTATGAAGCAATTTTTATCAGATCGTCTTTTACGGGTTCGCGTGGGGAGTATTCTCTCAGAGGCTTGTGCGCTTGAGGATGGTGTGCTACAGGACAGCATTATAAGTGTTACGCTCTTTGCAGTGGCCATTAATAGTATTATTAGTGTCCTTCCTGATGGTGTCAATAGTTCTCTCTATGTGGACGACCTCTCCATTTCCTTCTCAGCTGCACGGATGCCTCTGATTGAACGGAAACTCCAACATTCGATTAACAGGATTTCCCGTTGGGCTTCTGAACGCGGTTACCGGTTCTCAGCCTCGAAGACAGTAGCCATGCACTTTTGCCGCCTCCGCGGTGTTCATCCAGACCCTGATTTCTATCTCGCACATAGGCGCATCTCATGTGAGGAAACCACTCGCTATCTTCTCTGTCTCTGTCTTCTCTTCGACAGCCGTCTTACTTGGGTTCCTCATCTTCGTTCCGTTAAAGCAGCTTGTCAGAAAGCCTTATCCCTCCTTCGGGTTTTGGCTCATACTTCTTGGGGTGCGGATAGGAACACTCTCCTCCTTCTCCACAGGACACTCATCCTTCCCAAGTTGGAGTATATGCGACCGGTGCGTTGTTTTTAGAGCACTGTTCTTCTCATTCAGACTCCGTTTCTGTTTTTACTGATGGTTCTAAGTCTGATACCGGTGTTGGATTTGGTGTTGTGTTTCCCTCTTTCTGTCGGGGAGGGGGTAGTCTTCCGGCCGTCGCTTCTGTTTTCACTGTTGAGCTGTCGGGGATAGTGCTCGCTTTAAGAACTATTCTTACACTTCCAGTCAAATCTTTTGTTATTTTTAGTGATTCTCGTAGCGTACTTTCTGCGCTGAACTCCTCTACTCCTTTTATTTATCCTTTAGTTTTATCTGCACTTGAGTGGCTGTATCTACTCAGCAACCAGGGATATCGTGTTGGGTTCTGTTGGGTGCCGGGGAACGAACGGGTTGATAGGCTAACTAGGATAGGCAGGTAGGGTTGCCACCCTTAGCCCATTCCCGTGTACGGACGTGTTTCCGGCGATTCGCGAGGCGATCATTGGTATTTGGCAGGAGCGGTGGGATGCTCGTGGTGCCACCTCGAAAATGGGTGAGGTTACAAGGACTGTGTTTCACCCATGGGATTATTCCAACATACGAGAACGTCGCTTGCAGACAGCCTTAACTCGTCTGCCCATTGGTCACACTCGCCTAACCTACAGTTATCTGATGTCCGGTGGATACCAACCGTACTGTGATGACTGTTTGGTGCCTCTTACTGTACGGCACTTGCTGGTCGAGTGCCCGAGTTTGGTGGAGCTAAGGCAGCGTTTCCTTTACCGGTGCCGCGGTGCGGATGGTGGTTTTAGTCTAAGTCAGGTGCTTGGCCCGGCGTGTCCTTCCCCGGGTTATGAAGTGGTATATTTTCTGGAGGAAGCTGGCCTCCTCTCTCTGTTGTAATGATCTTTGAGTTTTAATTTTTGAGTTTTTACTGTTCGTTTTTTTCCGTCGTTTTTCTCAGTTGTCTTTTTCATTTTTCACATTCTACTTAGTTTTTTATGTTTTGGTAGCGGCGCCATATGACCCTGGCTGTTACGGCGCCTTACGTCAAATCACTCACTCACTCACTCATTTTGCGGCATGGTATGTCATATTGGCCATATCGGACCAACAACAAAGTTACTGCATGTTGTAGGCAGACAGCTGAGAACAGTGCAAGTTCAACAATTTTGCTGATCGTTTTGTTTGTCCACAAATTGGAATTGGCAAGTTGAACACAACATCCTCTAGAGGGTGAAGGCAAGTATCTAATTTTTCAGGAAAATAAAACGGCACATTTCCATATTAACCACAACATCCATGGGGTAAGTTGTCACACTCTGTGACAACATGCCCCAGGGCAACTTCGGCTTCAAATTTTCAAAATTGCGGTATTTATATTTATAACTCTTAAACAGTAAATTAATCGATCTATTACTAAGAGTTTTCACTGCTAATAACTGCAATAAGATTCAGTTCATATTTATGAATGTCAGTGATATATCAAAATCCCTACCTTGCGCAAATCGTCTTCGCAGGCAGGTAAAATTTTTTCAGTTCATATATTGGATCAATATGGCGGACCTCCGAGCATAATCAGTGATGAGCTACCATTATGTTATGACGTCAGCAAGTGTTTCCTGCCACTAGCTGTGGTGAAAATAGGCTTGTGACAACTTACCCTGTGACTTTTAGCCCCACTCTCCCCTACTATTCTTATTTTCTTTGGGATGACTATTGCTTCCATGTCAGAGATCCTTCTCTTTGTGCCGAGCGCATAACAAAAGTGATTATCTCTGGCATGGAGCTATACATTCTTCATACTTTCTCTAATACTAAAGTTAAAAAGCCCTGGTTTAACTCTGCTTGTTCTCGTGCTGTCAATGATAGAGAGGCGGCTCACAAATGGTACCGTAGCCATCCATCTGCTGAAACTCATGCCCTATATAATTCTGCCCTTAATCATGCCAAATCTATTCTTCAACTTACTAAAAACTCTTTCATTAATAGAAAATGTCAAAATCTTTCCAACTCTAACTCTTCTCGTGATTTCTGGCATCTAGCCAATAATATCTCTAACAATTTTACTTCTTCATCTTTCTCTCCTTTACTTCAACCAGATGGCCCCACAGCTGTTTCTTCTTTCTCTAAAGCTGAACTCTTCGCTCAAATCTTTACTACCAATTCTATTTTGGATGATACTGGTCATATTCCACCTACTCCTCCACCCTCTGACTACTTCCTCCCTAAAATTAAAATTCTTTATTATGACGTTTTTCAGGCCCTCTCTGGCATTGATTCTCGGAAGGAGTCCCTTCTGTTGTTCTCAAAAACTGTGCTTCCAAACTCGCTCACTGCCTGGTCAATCTCTTTCGTCTGTGTCTCTCTACTTCTATCTATCCTCCTTGCTGAAAGTTTGCTCACATTCAACCAGTTCCTAAAAAAGGTGACCGCTCCAATCCTTCTAACTATCGCCCTAAAGCTTTGATTTCCTACCTTTCTAAAACCTTTGAGTCTGTCCTTAACAAGAAGATAATGAGGGATCTATCAGCTCACAACCTTCTCTCTGATTGCCAGTATGGTTTCCGGAAAAGCCGATCTGCTGGTGATCTTCTTGCTTTCCTAACTGTGGATCTTGGTCATTCTCTTTTAGGGACTTCGGTGAAACCTTTGCTGTCGGCCTTGACATATCGAAAGCCTTCGATAGAGACTGGCATAAATCTTTAATTTCTAAACTACCCTCCTACCGATTCTATCCTTCTCTCTGTATCTTTATCTCCAGTTTCCGACCGTTCTATTGCTGCTGTAGTGGATGATCACTGTTCTTCTAAAACCATCAACAGTGGTGTTCCTCAGGGTTCTGTCCTATCACCCACTCTCTTTCTATTATTCATCAATGTTCTCCTAAATCTGACTCAATGCCCTATCCACTCCTATGCGGATGACACTACTTTGCATTTTTCAACGTTGTACAACAGACGACCAACTCAACAAGAAATAAATGTCTCAAAGCGAGATGCTATAGGATGCTTAACTTTTGATCTTTCACTAGTTTCTGATTGGGGCAGAGAAAAGCTAGTTTTGTTCAATGCCTCAAAAACTCAATTTCTATCTAATCGAGGGATCTAATCGGGGATAGTTATCTGGAAGGTTTTCTATCTAATCGACATAACCTTCCAGATAACTATCCCCTCTTCTTCAATGACACTCAACTTCCCCTCTTCTACACATTAAACACATTCAGTCTATCCTTTACTAAAATCTCTTGTGAGGGATATGTACTACACCAGCCGGCTATAACATCTACGCTCTGCCGGCCTCGTTAAACTACGCCCTGTCGGCCTAGTTAAAGCAAGGCCTCGTTAAAACTACGCCTTGCCGGCCTAGTTAAACCGGCCGGCCTCGTTAAGTCTGCCGGCCTCGTTCCAGCCCCTGGCTCCTCCTCCTCCCGTGTACCCGGGGGTTCCGAGGTTACTTCTCAGCCTGGCTGGCCAAGCCGGACAGACACCAGCTCACCGCCACTCAGTGCACACCTCGCTTCCGCTACCTCAAGCTGGATCATCGTCTTACCGGGAAAGCTGCGGGTCTGGGCTGCTTGCTGCTTCTCCCCCTTTGGCTACTGGCTGACCTGTCACCACTACTGTCTCCCCATTGCACTCCAACTTCTAGACTTCACTTCCCCGGCCTTTCGTTGAGTGGATTATCACCGGTGCACCCAATCCCGGTGACTCAGCGGGCCAACCCTTGCACACAACAGTGGTTTGATTGTTTTGTGGTCATTTTATTTTTACATTTGGTATTAATATATTCACCCTACTTTTAGTGCTGTTTTCCTCTCCAAAAGACTATTAGGGCATTCCTGACTAACATCTTAACTTTGAGGGCGAGAGATCGTGGCCTCCCGTTTTTCCCTCACATGTGGCGACCTTGCCAGGATGCTTGCCCTTGGACATATGTGACTAATTGTTTAATCTACTGTTCCAGTCCCTTGGAAGGATTACCGCTTTGAAGTTGCCTTGAGCGCACACTCACTATCTCAGGCCCGGAAGTGAGTTCCTTACAGACGTCCTTTCCTGTAAGTTGATGTTTTGCATACCTGCTGAGTAATTTCTTTTGTAATTACTTCAGTGTCTAGACTGGCAGATATTCTACAGTCTCATTACTGCCGTTCAAGTTGTCTTTGTCGGCTTTTGCGAGGTGTTGGTTTCATTATATGTTCTGGATTGTTTTGGTAATTCTTTGGGTATTTGTTTTTCTTCTGTTATTTTTTTGTTTGGGTTGTATTTGTCTTCACCATGGCTTCCTTCGAGGAACTCAAGAATTGATTTGGGTCTCTCAGGAACAGACGTTGGACAATATGCCATCCAGCAGCAGGCCTACGAGCGAGAAGAACGAGCAGCCGAGCGACGAGCACGGAAGGAAGAAGAGGAACGGGAACGACGAGAACGGAAGGAAGAAGAGGAACGACGAGAACGAAAGGAACAAGCGGAGCTGGAACGACAAGAACGAAAGGAAGAAGCGGAGCGACAAGAAAGGTTAGAACTTTCTCGTCTTGCAGCTGAAACTGAACGAATGCGTCTGTCCGCGCAAGGTAAGCCTGACACTCTTACCATCCCTGAGGCAGTTGCTCATCCTCGACTTCCAGTGTACCAGGACGGAGAATATATCGCTACCTATCTCACTCGCTTTGAGAGAGTAGCAGAACTGTTACAGCTCGACGTGGGTACGTATGCTGTCAGGTTAGGGTGTCTGTTGACAGGAAAGGCTGCAGAATTGTATGTCTGCCTCTCTCCTGAGATTACCAGTGATTACGACGCGCTGAAGAAGTCCTTGCTGGCAGGATTCAAGAAGACTTCAGACGGATATCGCCTCGACTTCCGCAGTGCCAAGATTAGAGACGGAGAAAATTATACCCAGTTTGCTGTTCAATTGACTCGTCTATTCCAGAGCTGGTTGGAGGCTTCTAGCGTTCAGGAAGACTTTGATTCCTTAAAAAACTTCACGGTACTGGACCAGTTCTTGGCTTCTTTGAGTCCTGACCTCCGTACTTTTATTAAAGAACACAGACCCTCATCTCTCGACAGCGCAGTCCTGTTAGCTGATAATTGGACCTCTGCACACCCCTCTAGTCGATCTTCTGCCAAGTCTGCTCCACGACCCTTGAAGCCCACGTGGAAGACTTCACCACCAGTTCCCCCGTCATCCACACCGACTACTTCCTCCACCATCAAATGTCATGGCTGTGGTGAGTTAGGCCACATCAGGCCCCTGTGTCCCAAGAATCCACGGGTCTTCAAAGAGAATCCTCCATCTCAACCCTTCACGGTAGGATTTTGCCTCTCTGAGCACCGTGTTCCTCGATCCCTTGTTGCAGGTACTGTTAATGGCTCTTGGACCTCTTCCATCTTTAGGGACTCTGTGTGTACCTGCATTGTCGTTGCAGACGAAGTGCTTCCTGATGCCGACCTCACCAACTGCCGCCGGTGTCAAGTGGCCGACTACCTGGGGCGGGTTGACATCTTCCCTGTCCTCCACTGTTACATTAGTTGTCCCTACTTTGAGGGCTGGACTGACGTAGTCCGGGCTCCCATCAAGTTTGCCAGCGTCTTGATTGGTGATGTCCCTGGGGTACGGGTTCCTAAGGAGCCATACCCTACCTTCGACTACGGTGATCGGCCTCCAGCTTCTGAACCAATTTTGGCTTCCAACGATATTGCACCTCCAGTCCAGGGCTTTGCCAAGTCAGCCCCTGTCTACCCGGACTCTCTAGCCTCTTCTACTTCCCCACAGGTATGTGTAGTGGAAACTCGAGCCTCGACGGCTAGGATGAAGCGCCTTCATCCCCTTCATCTTCCTGATATTCAGCCACTGTCTGTCACCCCTGAGGAGTTTGCTCGTCTCCAGATGTCATGCGATACACTGACTATCGCACGAGCCAAGGCTGCAACAGGAGAAATCGACCAAGTTCGGAACAACTCCACCTTCCAGTTCCTCTTCCACGAAGGACTCCTCTACAGGAAGTGCCTCACTTCACGGCGTCTATAAAAGGTGGAAAAGTTATGTTTGGTCGTTCCACGTAAGTGCCGGCCTATTGTGTTAAATGTAGCACACGAGAACCCTTTAGCTGGTCACTATTCCCATCGCAAAACGGAACAGAAAGTTACAGACCAATTTTTCTGGCCTGGGATGGGTACTGACATCAGGGTACACTGCCGTTCCTGTGACAAGTGCCAGCGCTTCTCTCAAAAGGGGCGAGTGAGACCAGCTCCCCTTCAGCCTATGCCCATCGTTACCGAGCCCTTTGCTCGTGTTGCCATCGACCTAGTTGGACCACTCTCCCCGTCTTCCTCTGCCGGACACAGGTATATCCTAACCCTCATCGACTTTTCCACAGGCTTCCCTGAAGCCCTGCCACTAAAAGATGTTGACTCGATCTCAGTGGCTGAAGCTCTTCTCACCATCTTCTCCCGAGTTGGCATCCCTCGTGAAGTCCTGTCCGATCGTGGATTCCAATTCACTTCAGCTCTGATGCAGGAGTTACATCGACTACTGGGGATCAAGCCGATCTTCACCACGCCTTACCACCCTAGTGGCAACGGTCGCATTGAGAGACTGCACGGTCCCTTGAAAGCCATCCTGAGAAAGCTCTGCAGCGAGAAACCACGTGAGGGGCACAGGTATTTAACTCCCACTCTGTTTGCCCTCAGAGAAACTCCCAGTGACAGGACGGGTTTCTCGCCCTTCGAGCTGCTCTATGGTCGCAGCGTCCGTGGTCCCCTCTCCGTGTTACGCGACCTTTGGGAGGACAAGACCCTTCAACAGGACGAGCGGACCAGCTTCCAGTACGTTTTGGAGCTACGGGATAAACTGGAGGAATGTAGCAAGATCGCCGCCCAGAACGCTGAAATCAGCCGCCGCCTCTATAAGACTTACTTCGACCTCAAGTCTCAAGGTAGGACTTTCGAGCCAGGAGATGAGGTGCTTGTACTTCTACCCAGTGACACCAGCAAGCTTCTTGTGTCCTGGAAGGGGCCTTACAGGATCCTACAGAAAAGAGGTAAAGTTGACTATCTCGTTGATCTTCCCAAAGGACCTAAAATCTTCCACATCAACATCCTGAAAAAGTACCACCGCAGAGCCCAAGTTCAGTGTGTACCACACAAGAAGCACTCTCGGCACCTGGGAAAGATGGACCCGCCGTCATCGAGGAGCCGCTTCCCAGTGAAATTTTTCAGCTCCCGACCACACAGAGTTTCTCAGAGGCCCCTACTACCGGAAAGCCTCAGGTAGGAGAATCCCTCACCTTGGGCCAACACTCCAGCATTGAAGATCTCCTAGGGGGATTTGCTGATGTTTTTTTCAGATGTTCCAGGTCACTGCACTACCTTGGAACACGACATCACTCTCACCACGACCGACCGAGTCCAAGCCAAGATTTATCCGGTCCCCGTCCATCTTCAACCTTCTTTCAGACAAGAAGTTGAGACTCTCTTCCAGCAAGGAATCATCCAGCGCTCGTCCTCTCCTCATTGTTCTCCTGTTGTTATGGTAAGAAAACAGGACAATTCGTACAGAATGGCTATTGACTATCGTCAATTGAATTCCATCACAGTTTTTCATGCTGAACCCACCGGCAACATTACCGAGGACTTGCATAAATTCTCAGGATCTAAGTATTTCAGCGAGTTGGATCTGTGCAAGGCGTATTACCAGATACCTCTTACAGATAAGGTCAAAGCTCTCACAGCTTTTCCAACCCATTTGGGATTAATGGAGTTTCGCCGCATGCCCTTCGGTCTCTCTACTGCCTGTGCCACCTACATACGCCTCATGCGCATTGTGCTCGCTGGGCTCTCTAACGTCTCCTTCTACTTCGATAATATTTTTGTTTATTCAAAGGACTGGTCCACGCATCTAGAAGCTCTCCGAGGAGTCCTGGAACGGTTGAGGGAACATCATCTCACCGTCAAGCCATCCAAGTGTTGTTTTGGAGTCTCCTCTATTCGTTACCTCGGATTCATCGTCGACGGGACGAATCTTCGACCTCAACATGACAAGACCAAGGTCATCACCACCATGTTTCCACCTACTAGCAAGAAACTTCTCAAAGCTTTCCTTGGGCTTGTGTCATTTTACCTCATGTTTATCCCGCAGGCAGCTGAATACACCGACCCTTTGTCCGACTTACTCAAGAAGACTGTTCCCGAACCCTTGGCTTGAAGTGATGAAGACTTGTTGGTGCGGTTCAAACACCTTAAGGATACGTTGGTTTCGCCACCAGTGCTCCGTCTGCCGAACCCGGATCTGGTTTTCGTTCTGAGGACTGATGCCTCCAGCCGCGGGATTGGAGCAGTCCTTCTGCAGCACTACAGCGACTGTCCCCATCCCGTCGCCTACGCCAGTCGGAAGTTACTCGACCGTGAAACAAGGTACTCCACGATCGAACGGGAGTGCCTTGCAGTCGTCTTCGCCGTCAACAGGTTTGACTTCTACCTTCGCGGTAAGGAGTTTATTTTAGAGGTGGATCATAAGCCTCTGTTGTACCTGTCAACCTTCAAAGGAAAGAACGATAGACTACTTCGTTGGGCTTTGTCTCTTCAAGTATACAAATTCCGAGTCGTTCATGTGGCAGGAAAAGATAATTTGGGTGCTGACCTACTCAGCAGGTCTTAACTTTTTGTTTTAAATCTACTTCCAGCAGATTCTTGTTTGGGGGGCCGTGTGAGGGATATGTACTACACCAGCCGGCTATAACATCTACGCTCTGCCGGCCTCGTTAAACTACGCCCTGCCGGCCTAGTTAAAGCAAGGCCTCGTTAAAACTACGCCCTGCCGGCCTAGTAAAACCGGCCGGCCTCGTTCCAGCCCCTGGCTCCTCCTCCCGTGTACCCGGGGGTTCCGAGGTTACTTCTCAGCCTGGCTGGCCAAGCCGGACAGACACCAGCTCACCGCCACTCAGTGCACACCTCGCCTCCGCTACCTCAAGCTGGATCATCGTCTTACCGGAAAAGCTGCGGGTCTGGGCTGCTTGCTGCTTCTCCCCCTTTGGCTACTGGCTGACCTGTCACCACTACTGTCTCCCCATAGCACTCCAACTTCTAGACTTCACTTCCCCGGCCTTTCGTTGAGTGGATTATCACCGGTGCACCCAATCCCGGTGACTCAGCGGGCCAACCCTTGCACACAACAGTGGTTTGATTGTTTTGTGGTCATTTTGTTTTTACATTTGGTATTAATATATTCACCCTACTTTTTGTGCTGTTTCTTTCCTCTCCAAAGGACTATTAGGGCATTCTTGGCTAACATCTTAACTTTGAGGGCGAAAGATCGTGGCCTCCCGTTTTTCCCTCACATCTCTACTCTTGCTAAATCAGTTTCCAAGGAGTTAGGTGTCCTATGCTGTCTGCGTCCATTTTTCTCTCCCTCTCAGCTGCTTGCTCTGTACAGGGGCCTTATCCGCCCATGTATGGAGTATGGCTCTCATGTCTGGGGGGTTCAATTCATACAGCATTATTAAACAGGGTGGAGTCTAAAGCACTTCATGTAACTAACATGTATTATGTCACGACCTGTAATTAGTGTTAGTCTAGGGAATTAAAGTAAGATGAATTACAGGTGGACACAAAAACAAGACTCCCCAAATGAATGTATTATCATTTAAAACAAGTTAAACAAAAGATATGAATATTGGCAAAACACAATAATATTCCCAAGTCCTGCGTGGGTCCAATCAACTACTAGTCAAAGTATCACTAGAGGTGCAAGTGTGTATGTGGGTGTATGTGCAGTTGTTCAATATATACAAGATGTGAGTGGACACTGGGTGTGTGAGTGTGTGTGTGTGTGTGTGTGTGTGTGTGTGTGTGTGTGTGTGTGTGTGTGTGTGTGTGTGTGTGTGTGTGTGTGTGTGTGTGTATATGTGTGTAGTTATTCAATATATACACGATGTGAGTGGACACTGGCTTTGTGAGTGTGGGTGTGTGTGTGTGTGATCATGTACACTGTGTGGTGTGGTGTTCACTGGCACTGGCCACTTTCCATCCCGTGGTGAGAGCTGTTTTCATAGTCCAAGCCCCAGGGAGACGGAAGGCGAGGTCCTGCTGTGGTTTCGTGGAAGACTGGCTGCTGATCCGGCGTGGCGGCGGACCTTGGCTTGGTTGAGATTCGACCAGTGCCGGTGGTGAAGCCTCGTGGGGCCACGTGGCGATGTTGGAGCATGACATGGCAAGGCGAGACAGGTTTGGTTCAGCCAGCCGCGTCCCGAAGCAAAATAGAAGAATGAAGGGGAGACGAAGTAGCTGACTGGCGAACGAGGTGAGGCGTGGGGAAGTAGGCGACTAGACAAGCGGTGGACGAGGTGTGACGAGGCGGGGAGGTAGTGGTGTGGAGGAGCGAGGGCCGTGATACCCCCCACCTCAAGACGCCGAAACGAGGTGGCGAGTGCAGGCGTGGTTAAGATGAAGAGCCCTCGTGACTTCGGGAGAGAGCGTCTGCGATGCAGTTATCCGAGCCCTTGATGTGCTTGATGGTAACATTATAGGGCTGGAGCAGGAGGGATCAGCGGAGAAGTCGCTGATTGGTGAACTTGTTTTTGTGAAGGAAGGTCAGTGGATTGTGGTCGGTGTAGATTGTCAATGGCTGATGGCTGGGCTGGAGATAGCACTCGAACTTCTGTAGTGCTTGGATGATGGCGAGAAGCTCCTTCTCAATGGTGCTGTAATTCAACTGGTGGACGTTGAATTTGGCAGAGTGGTAGGCGACTGGGTGAAGGACACCCTCTCGTTCCTGAAGGAGGGCAGCACCTGAGGCGGTGTGGCTGGCGTCAGTCTGGAGGACGAAGGGCTTCGTGAAGTCCGGGGCCTGCAGCACGGGTCCTTGTGCCAGCAGGGCCTTCAGTTGGTCGAAGACCATCTGACATTCCGGCTCCCACTGGAACTTCACAGATCCACTGGTGAGATGGGTGAGAGGGGCGGCGACTTCCGCGAAGTTGGGGCAGAACCTCCGGTAAAAGCCTGCCATCCCAATGAAGCGCCGTATCTCCCTCCTGGTAGTAGTTACTGGAAAGTCCAAGACGGCGGACACGTTAGCCGTTTTAGGCCGGACACAGCCGTGCCTCACCTCGTGCCCGAGGTAGAGGACTGTAGCACAGCCAAACCGTGACTTCGCCAGCTTAACTGTGAGGTGCGCCTCCTGAAGTCTCCCGAGTAACTCTGCCAGTTGTTGAAGATGTTCTTTCCAGCTGCTAAAGAATAAAAGCACATCGTCAATGTACACCGACACACCCTCTAGACCTTGGGTTAAATGATTCATTGCCCTCTGGAAAGTAGCGGGGCAGTTACGCATCCCGAAGGGGGCTACTAAATACTGGAAGAGCCCAAAAGGTGTGACAAAGGCGGATATTTGTTGGGCTTCCTCCGTGAGGGGGATCTGGTAATATCCTTTTAGGAGGTCAATTTTGGTGATATACTTGGATTGTCCCACCTCATCAATTAAATCATCTACTCGTGGAAGGGGGTAGGCATCAGGCACGGTGACTTCATTCACTCTGCGATAGTCCGTGCAGAAGCGCTGTTGGCCATCCTTCGGGACTATGAGACACGGGGATGCCCAAGAAGAGTGACTGGGTACTGCCAGCCCCTGCTCGAGTAGATACTGGACCTCCTGCTGCATCGCTTGACGCTTCTTAGGGTTGAGTCTGTACGGTGCCTGCCTTATTGGAGTAGTTTCTGAAAGTAACTGAACGTCATGTGAACTTAGGGTGCACCTCCTTGGATGGTCGCCAAAGACCCCCGCATGGTTGCGGATGAGGGAGGCAACATCCTGAGCTTGAGATGAAGGGAGAGGACGTAGATACTCCTCGAGATGAGCAAGGATGTGGGAATTACTGTTATCTTGGTGTTCATGGGGTGGTTGTTCCTGCTCATTACTAATTACATTATTAACTACATTAGCAATACATATTGGCTGGACATTGTTAGCAGGTGAGTCTTGTGCATGGTCCCTACTCTTATACAGCTTAATAAGGTTGACATGTATTAGCTGAGTTGGCTTACGGCGGTCAGGAGTGTTTATTATATAATTAGTATCACTGACCCTCTTTGCTATTTCATAAGGACCATGGTATTTAGCTTGCAGAGGAGAACCAGGGACTGGGATGAAAGCCAGGACTGGATCACCTTCCTGGAACGTTCTTACTGCTGTGTTCTGATCAAAAGAGGCTTTCATGGTGTTTTGTGCGTGTTTGAGGTGATTCCTTGCAAACTCACGCACTTGAGACAAGGTAGTCTTTAAGGTATCTAAGTACTTGGTGACAGTTACTAGCCTGTGGGAGGGAGAGTTTAGTAGTTTATCTTTAATAAGTCTAAGGGGCCCTCTCACCTTTCTCCCGAACAATAGCTCGAAAGGAGAAATGCCAAGTGACTCATGAGGCGTTTCTCGTATCGCAAACAGCATGTAAGGAAGTGCCTTATCCCACTCCTGACCCTTCTCATAACAAAAGGTCCGTAGTAATGATTTAAGAGTCTGGTGGCACCTTTCTAAGGCACCTTGGGACTGCGGATGGTAAGCCGTTGAGAGAGTGTGTGATGCCAAGTGCAGTGGTAACTGCTTTAAAGAGATCGCTAGTGAAGTTGGTGCTTCGATCACTCTGTATCTCCTGGGGAATACCAAAAGTAGTAAAGAAAGTGGTTAACTTAGATACAATAGTTCTTGATGTAATATTTTTGAGAGGAAAGGCTTCAGGATAGCGGGTGGTAGGATCCATGATAGTCAAGATGTACTGATTAGCCTTTTTGGTCTTGGGAAGTGGTCCTACAATATCAATTATGATTTTAGTGAAAGGCTCAGTAGGGACCTTGATGGGTTGTAAAGGGTAAGGTGGAATACATTGGTTTGGTTTGCCTACTACTTGGCAGGTGTGACAAGTATTTACATAAGAAGTCACATTCTTTCTGATCCCAGGCCAATAAAATTCTGACAATATCTTTTCACAAGTCTTTGTAATGCCTAGATGTTCGGCAAAAGCTTCATGAGCGATCTCTATAACCGGCTGTCTTAAATTACAAGGCAAGACTATTTGGTGGACTTCAGCCCAAACAGCATCATCAGGAAGTTGTTTAGGTCTAAATACTCTCATAAGAATGTTGTCCTGTAAGTAATAAGAGGGGTAGTGCGTGATTTGATCCTTGGGAATTACCTGTGAACGTAGTCTAAAAATAGTAGAGTCTTCCCTTTGAGCTTCAGTAAGGATTTTCTGTGAAAATAGTTGGTTGAAATTAATCTGAGCGGGGAGACTAGACTTGGGTGTGGGTGATAGAGGGGCTTGCTTCCTCGTTTGCGAGCGTGTTACAGCGCACACAGGGAATATGTGAGGTTGAGTACTCGTTAGTTCCTCTATGGGGTCATAATTTAAGGGAGAGTCTTTAGTTTTTAGAAGGGGGAAAACCTTACCACCCACCAAGTCGTTTGACAAAATGAAATCACAGTTAGATATGGGCAAGGATTCCTTCTCGCACACCGCCACTATTACTTTGCCCTGAATAAGAGAGCAATCAAGATATATTTGAGCTAATGGCATTGCTAAGGGCCCATGAAAGTCTAGGATAGTCACTTTTTCTCCAGTGTAGCATCTTTCTATTCCAGGGGCTGAGGATTTCAAAAGTAATGACTGACTACCACCTGTGTCTCTAACGATCTTAATAGGGCGCCTCTCTTTATGGTGGGTAGTCACTGAGCCCTGGGTAACAAAGGGCTTATACAAGTTGTTT
>JAXIVD010000099.1:290550-292837 GCA_036785275.1 Cancer borealis | reverse complement strand
CCTCCTCTTTTAACTAGCAATGCTCTTTTTAATGATCTTATCACCATACATCACTTTTCCGGCGTACGTACTTTTCCTTTTATCCTGCCATGCTCAGTGAAAACGTAGAAAACAAACAAAATATTTGGAAATTGTTTCAAATCTGATTTCAAGCATGATTCAGAGTATACAATAGAAGCTAATGTAGAGAGTTAAGGGTGCTAACGCTAGTCTGGTTTCCGTTTTCCCTGGATTTCCAGCGATACGACTACCAGTCTGGTCACACTAACTTTGTGGAATCAACTGTTCATAAGAACAACACAAGCCGTTATGGAGGAAGCACTTCTCTTCTTCTTCTGCTCATGAACATTTTCCATGAGACATAATAGCGTCATGGGACCAATGAATTGAACTATTTATGTTGTTGGCTTTTCTGTAAAGGTTTGTTTTGGTCTTCTTCTTCTTCTTGTGACCTCTTGATCATGTCATGCGAAAAATAAATGCTATATTTGCATCGAATTAAAATTTATATTTTGGTGTTTTCTTGTATTGTCATCTATCCTATTATTCCCATACTCATAAAACATCATTGAATAAAGAAGTGCAATATTTTTTTCGTTGCATATATACTGAATAAACGATAGTTTCTCAGTACGGACGTCTTACCGTCACACAGCTCACTTTTCTCCCACGCTCAGCTACGCGCCACGAATTGTTGTGAAACATTCATTTCCAGGCCGATATAACGATAATATGAGATTTGATCACAATCATATCATATTCAGGAATGGTGATTTCACAATATGTGATGTTTTATTTCAGAAATTATTGCGACTTTGCCAGAAATTTTTGCTATAAACAATATGCTTTATACACAACTCCCACACGATTTTTCACTCAAACTTGTAAACTTTGTTAATTTCCTATTTGCAAAAATTGGAAAATCATTTTTTTTAGCTTCAGCCATGGTTCAGCAATCATTACTGATTGTAAAGACATGAAATACAATGTTCTAAGTAGAATATGAATTGATATATGTAGTATTATCATAGCAGCGAAATCTTTAAAACCTAAATGTAAATCTTCTGTTAGCGATTGTCGCGAGTGTCCAGTCAAGTATAGTGTAGTCTATGTATATATATATATATATATATATATATATATATATATATATATTATATATATATATATATATATATATATATATATATATATGTATATATATATATATATATATATATATATATATATATATATATATATATATATATATGTATATACATATATACATATATATATATATATATATATATATATATATATATATATATATATACATATATATATATATATATATATATATATATATACATATATATATATATATATATATATATATATATATATATATATATGTATATATATATATATATATATATATATATATATATATATATATATATATACATATATATATATATATATATATATATATATATATATATATATATATATATATATGTATATATATATATATATATATATATATATATATATATATATATATGTATATATATATATATATATATATATATATATATATATATATATATATATATATATATATATATATATATATGTATATATGTATATACATATATATATATATATATATATATATATATATATATATATATACATATATATATATATATATATATATATATATATATATATATATATATATATATATACATAGACTACACTATACTTGACTGGACACTCGCGACAATTGCTAACAGAAGATTTACATTTAGGTTTTAAAGATTTCGCTGCTATGATAATACTACATATATCAATTCATATTCTACTTAGAACATTGTATTTCATGTCTTTACAATCAGTAATGATTGCTGAACCATGGCTGAAGCTAAAAAAAATGATTTTCCAATTTTTGCAAATAGGAAATTAACAAAGTTTACAAGTTTGAGTGAAAAATCGTGTGGGAGTTGTGTATAAAGCATATTGTTTATAGCAAAAATTTCTGGCAAAGTCGCAATAATTTCTGAAATAAAACATCACATATTGTGAAATCACCATTCCTGAATATGATATGATTGTGATCAAATCTCATATTATCGTTATATCGGCCTGGAAATGAATGTTTCACAACAATTCGTGGCGCGTAGCTGAGCGTGGGAGAAAAGTGAGCTGTGTGACGGTAAGACGTCCGTACTGAGAAACTATCGTTTATTCAGTATATATGCAACGAAAAAAATATTGCACTTCTTTATTCAATGATGTTTTA
>JAXIVD010000099.1:283050-285550 GCA_036785275.1 Cancer borealis | reverse complement strand
ACTTAGGGAAGCATTGAGCACACTGATTTAGAGATAAATAATTCTGATGGGAAGTCATGTGATACATGGATCTGTATGTGGTGTTGCAATTTCATGAGCCCTCAAAAACCTGCTCTTGAACTGGAATCATGAGGATCTGGGGAATCATCTCCACCAAGTCACTTTTCCTTAATCATATTTAAGGAACCATTTACATTGTGGATTGAACCCGGTGGATTTTCGCACTGTATCCCTTAGGGCAAACAAGCCTAACAGTACTCTGCCGCCCCAGTTGATTCCAAATACTCACAATACATATGAAGGACATTCTTTAGGATCTGAGACCACCTCCCCAAACTACCCGGGGACTGGGAATGGTATGGGCTGGATAAACTTTGTTGAATGTGTAACCCACTCAAAATTTTCTTAAACATTCCTGAGATGAAGTTGCTTCCCTGATCTGACTGGATAATCTGGATAATCAAGCTGGTCTCCAATTTTTTATAATCACACCCCTATCAAAAGCAAATCTTATAATATCATCATCTACGTTTTTCTTCCTTTGTGCCTCACTAAATCACTCCTTTAAGGTGACATCACATCTTTGTAACGGTTCCGGGTCGTTTCGCGCCTTTTTCCGTTCGCCCGTGAGTCGTTTCGCGCCTTTTCCCGTTTGCCCAGGGTCGTTTCGCGCCTAGTCCCGTTCGCCCCGGGTCGTTTCGCGCCCGTTCCCGTTCGTCCCTTTTTGTGTCTCCTATTCCTGATCACCCCGGGTTGATTGGTATTATTAATTGGTAAATAATAGCAATTAACTGATTATAATTGAATATAATTGACTATAAAAAAAGTTAAAAGTATTGAAAAGTTTGTAGAGCTGATATTTCATTTTTATGCCAGTATTTTTTATAGATTTTCTCCTTGATTAAATAGTTTTTGTTGTTTTTTCTCCTTGATTCAGTAGTATATCCAACTCATTTGTATTAAAAGGCGTCAGTAAAGAAAGAAAAAGACAATACACTTTATATATTATATTAAACATAAGCACTACAAAGTTATCTTTACTGATAATTTATTCCATACATTTTTCCAATTGTCTTCAAGAAGTGGGCTGTGGTTATTTTCCTGGCTGCGTATTTATCCCTCAATTCGGTTCTTGATGGCATTTCTATACTGCTGAAAGGTAATTCCACTGTCACAAGTACGGTGTTGCCATCGCTCACACACATCACAACTAATAGTATGCTGGCGAGGTCTCACTACACGATCACAACTGATACACAAGTGTGCCATTGTCGAAGGAGAAGTGAGAATGAGCTGTTCAACGCCTGGCTGTCTGGGAAGGACTGGGGATGTGAGTGAGAAAATGATGTGAAATCAAAACTGCCTGAAAGATTATTTGCAGTCAGGTCAAGTGAGGTTATTGTTTTTAGGTCAGGTATGTTCGTGTGTGTGTGGGTTGGGTTTCCGCATACCAAGCAATTATCTGTCTGTCTGTCTTGTTCTGTTGTCTCTTTATGTATTTGTTGTATTTCTCTAACTTTTCCTGTCCGTCCATCTGTTCATCCGTATTAATGATGAGGATGATGATGATAGTAATAATAATATTATTATTATTGTATAGACATCTTGACAGTTGCGGGTTGTGGAGAAAGAAAGAAAGAACATATCAGACATCACAGAACAACCAACGCTCTAGTGAATCATGTGGATGACAAAGGATACTTGCCTGATTGGGATAATGTGAAAACACTAATAAAAGGCAAAGATAAAAAGGAAAGAAAGGCGATCGAGGCACTATACATAGCTACAAATAAGAACAATAATAAAAGAACAGGTGACATAGTCTGGAGCCCGATCGCAGCGGGAATTCTAATGAAAAAACTAAAAATACCCGATGACTAAAATTACCCGGAGATCGACACACACACACACACACACACACACACACACACACACACACACACACACACACACACACACACACACACACACACACACACACACACACATCCACACACCCACCCACCCACCCAGCCACCCACCCACCCACCCACCCACCCACCCATCCACGGAGAGAGAGAGAGATTATAAGGCACATGTGTGGTCAACAGGTATGATGTATGGTGAATTTTACTAGAGTCAAATAATGTATGTTTTGCCCTATAAACAGAAGATTCACATGTATTTCCATGTTTTTTTCAGTAACATCATCATTATTGTTATTATCATTAGAGTTTACACTTTGTACTAATATTGTCAGTATACATTGTGTTTCTTTCTCCACAACCCACAATTATTATTTTTATTATCATTATTATCATTATTATTATTATTATTATTATTATTATTATTATTATTATTATCATTATCATTATTAAGGTGTAGTCTGAAAAGGGGGACAGAGAAATGTGGGGGAAGGGTAGTGGGAGTGGAAGTGTGGTCAGGTGAGGCTTGCTGGGTGTAATTATAACATTTCCCTAAGGCAGCGTCAGATTACTTTACTTGTCTGTCCTCTTTTCTT
>JAXIVD010000099.1:255550-280550 GCA_036785275.1 Cancer borealis | reverse complement strand
GGCTGATTTTTCAGATGATGTGAAATTAATTTTTTCCTCAGGTTACTGTGAAAAGAAAAATTCTGAGAAGAAAACCAGATACAATGCATGAAATACAACAGCCTGTTGACCTGAGAAAGTTTAATTTTACCAAGATTCAGGATAAAGAAGTGTTGATCAAAGTTCAATTTCTGGTATCTCAGCAAAAAGTAAGTGTGCGGTTCTTGGGTGTTGTAATGCTAGTTGGTCTACTGGCGAGATAAAATTCTATTCCAGTTAAGGTTATTTTTATTAGCAATATTTAGACTATATACAACATAAATATTTAAGCCATTAACATTTTACATTGTAAATGCACAATGCGCTAATACAGCGCGCGCCAAGTAAGTCGTGTGCGCTGAAATGCAGCGCAACATAATAATTAATAATGTTACAAAAGAAAAACATGAATAAATAGATACAAAATTATATATAAAATAATGAAAAATATAATAAAAATAAAGCTATAATAGTTATGGCTACACATTCTCTGCGGCTAGAGCACAGCCCGTTGTAGGGGTAACTGCTACAATACTCCCCTTTAGTGACGAGGGAGGAGGAACGAGATCTTGGTGCGGTGCTGCTGCATTTCTGGTGCTGGCATGACGGTAGAGATGTGGGGCGCCTGGTTTGGGGCCAACAGATATGCCGGCTTGACTCGGTCGATGGCCACCGTGTCTTGAGAGCCGTGTCTGTAAATGGTGACAGTCTTCCTGGTCCGTCTCAGGACGAGGTAGGATCCTTGATAGGGCTGCGTCAGAGGCCGGTGGACGGCATCCACACGTATTAAGACGTGAGTGCAGGTGTCGAGTTCTTGGCTCACGAAGGTCTTCATCGGAGAAGAGCGAAGCTGCACTGGCTGAAGGTTTCTCATGGCACCTTAGAGGCGGGAGGCGAAGTCTTGGGCGCTGCATGGTGCAGGGTCGGGTGTGGTTACTAGAAGTTCGTCTGGGAGCCTGAGGTTGGTGCCGTAGACCAGCTTAGTCGAAGAGTGGTGCAGGTCTTCCTTCAGGGAGGACCTGATGCCGAGGAGAACAATGGGGAGAGCCAAGGACCAGTTCTCGCTTTGGGTGGAGGCCATGAAGGAGGACTTCAGCTGGCGATTAAACCGTTCGACCATGCCGTTGGCCTGCGGTTGGTAGCTGGAAGTCCTGTAGCAGCGGATGCTGAGAAGGGTCATGACTTTGTTCCACACGTTAGCCTCGAACTGGCCGCCGCGGTCTGAGGTGAGGCTGAGAGGGATACCGAACCTGGAGACCCAAGTAGCGATGAAGGCTTGGGCGACGGTGTCTGTAGTGATGTCAGTGACGGTGGCGGCTCCGGCCCAACGTGTAAAACGATCCACGCAGGTGAGGATGTAGCGATGACTGCCAGAGGGTGGCAGGGGGGCGACAAGGTCAATGTGGATGTGGTTGAATCTCTCTGTGACGGGTGTGAAAGTGCCAGGCGGAGAGTGAGTGTGCCGAGTCACCTTGGAGGATTGTCAGTCGGTACAGGTGCGAGTCCAAAGTCTGACCCCTTGTTGATACCCTCCCAGATGAAACGAGACGTCATCAAGTGCTGTGAAGCTCGGATGCCAGGGTGACAGAGGTCGTGAAGCTGACGGAAGGCCTGGTAGCGATGTCGCTGTGGCAGGTAGGGACAGACAGCGACTGTTGAGACGTCAGCGTAGAGAGCGACCTTGGTGCCTGGGAGTGAGAGTTTCTTCATCTTGAGCGCCAGGTTGTGCAGCAGCTTGTGTAGCTCGGCGTTGCCGGACTGGTCGGCAGCTATGGCGGCGTAATCAAGAGATGTTGCGGGAGACGGCGTTTGCTAGAGCGTTGTCTGCACCTTTGATGTACCGAATGTCGGTAGTAAATTGAGAAACGTAGTCCATGTGGCGAAGCTGCCGTGGTGTGTAGGAGTCCTAGTTTCTCAGGAAGGCAGTAGTAAGGGGCTTGTGGTCGGTGTACACGTGGAAATGACGGCCTTCAATGAAGTAGCGGAAACGCTTGACAGCCCTGAAGATGGCGAGAAGTTCTCGGTCGTATGCGCTGTACTTGGTTTCGGCCGTGTTGAGCTTCTGTGAGAAGAAGGCTATCGGCTTTCAGGCACCGTCGACGAGTTGTTGGAGGATAGCACAAGTCCCAGTATTGGAGGCGTCTGTCGCTATGGAAGTTTCTGCGTCAGGGGATGGGAAGGACAGCATGGCTGTGCCACTGAAGGCCTTTTTTAGCTGCGAGGAAGGCAACATCAGCGTCCGGAATCCAGATGAGAGTGACAGACCGGCTAGATTTGCGAGGCTTGACCATGGCGTAGAGTGGCTGAAGCAGGAGAGAGCAGTGCGGGATGAAGCAGTTGCATTAGTTAAGCATACCCAGGAATTCCTTGAATTGGCGCTGGGTGGATGGCTTCGGGAACTGCCGGATGGCTTCACACTTCGTGTGGAGTGGAGCGATGCCTGCTGGAGTAACAGTGTGGCCGAGGAAGGTAAGAGAGGTGGCACTGAATTCAGACTTGTCCACATTGATCAGTACGCCATAGTCTTGTAAGCAGGTGAGGACTTGGTGAAGGTGTTGTCGGTGTGAGGCTTCATCTGGGCTCGCGATGAGTAGGTCGTCGATGTACGCGAAGCAGAAGGGCAAACCTCGGAGAACCTGATCAATGAAGCGTTGGAAGGTCTGGGCCGCGTTCATGAGTCCGAAGGGCATCCTGACATATTCAAACAGACCGAAGGGCGTGATGATGACAGTCTTCGGGATGTCCTCAGGGTGTACTGGAATTGGTGAAAGGCCTTGACGAGGTCTATGCGTGAGAAGATGGTGGAGCCAGCGAGTTGAGACGAGAACTCCTGGATGTTTGGCACAGAGTATCTGTCCATCTTGGTGCGAGAGTTGAGGGCACGGTAGTCTCCACAGGGCCGTATGTCGCCGTTTTTCTTGAGGACGACGTGGAGGGCTGATGACCAGTTGCTGCTGCTGGGCCGCACAATACCTTGGCGCATCAGAGACTCGAACTCGGCGTTGGCTTGACGGTAGCGTTCTAGAGCTAAGCGACGGGTCTTGGCGTGTACTGGTGCTCCTGTTGTCTCGATATGATGCGTGACATGGTGTTTGATGGGCAAGCTGGCCGAATAAGTGAGTCAGGGAAGGATTTAAGCAGAGCAGCGAACTTGTGGTCCTTATGGATGACAACGAGATGCATGCTGTTACCTGGCGCTGGTCGTGCTGTGGAGGAGATGGAGGTGAGTGGGTCAACCAACTTTTGTCCTTTGACGTCCACCAATAGGTTGAAATGCTTCAGGAAGACTGCTCCGATGATTGCTTTCGAAACGTTCCCGACGTAGAAGGTCCATTCGAAGGAACGTTGGAGATAGAGGTTCAGTTGCAAGGTGCGCCGTGTGTAGACAGGTATCTTGGTCCGTTAGCGGCGTAAAGATGCTAGATTGGAGGGAGGGTTCGTAGACTGGTGGTCGCGGAGATAACACTGACATCGGCGCCGGTATCAATCAGGGACATTGTGTTAGAGCGGCTGTCGTGAAGGTGAAGCAGCGCTGAGGGTCGTTGGCGAGCAGCGCGCTGCTGCACTAGTACTCGCCTTTGAAGTTTGACGTCTAGTATGAGTATGGGGCGGCACACTTCGAGGCTCTGTCGCCGAATTTGTCGTGGTACCAACAGAGTCCAGGGCTTCTCGATTGGGAACGGCGCTGGTGATGTTGAGAAGTGGAGGAGCGGGACCGTTGGCGGTCCTGGAACTGCTTCTTGAGGGAGATGACCTCAGCCGCGAGTTGGGATACAAGCTTGGTGAGCTCATCGATCTCAGTGTTGTCCTGGATCGTAACGGAGGACACTGAAGAAGTGAAGGTTGCCGTAAAGTCGTCTGCTAATTTAGCTAACTTAGCTGCTTCATGCGAGAGAAGCTTTTTGAGGCGGGTGGCAATAGAAGGCTGAAGATTTTGTAGTAGAGCAGTCTTCAGATCATTATAGGGCGTGTCGGAGATGGAAGCTGCGGTGATGACGTCAGAGGCTTGTGGAAGGACGTCGGGAGGTAGGAGGCTAACAGCATGGGCGAACTTGGTGAGGCTGTTTTTTATTTTGGATGCCTAAAATCCGCACTCCAAAATTGTGAACCACATAGACGGGTCCTGTGAGCAGAAAGGTGGTGCTTTGAAGGACACCGCTGTTGCAGTGTGGGGGTCGTCGTTGTCAGGCATGGTGAAGTCAAGTGGTGTTGAACTGAGTGTCAAAGACGCTGGCGTGAACTGGCCAGAGGACACGGTGGCTCAGGGAACGAACCATAGTCAACACTCGTGACTGGTGTATCGACACTGAGTGTCCGGGAAGGCACTGTAACGTAACACTGCAATACACCGAGTAATGTTGTAGCACTGAAACTGTACGACTTGAACATTTTGCACTGAACACAGGTGGGAACACTATGCACTGTAGGTAATTAATCCACGGGAGAGTAGAGTAATCCACAAGACGATGAATAATCCACAGGGCGGTAGGTGGCAACAGTGGAATAGATCACTTTAACGCCGCGAGGCGGTGGGGCAGGGGTTGCACTGAGAGCGCAAAGAGGCGTGCGTTGAAGACAGATAGGGCTGCTAGCGGGTGCTCTGAGGACGCGGGAAACCGCGCTGAGGAGGCAAGAAACCGCGCTGATGGCACAGGGATTGCACAGAATGCGCATGGGACCGTACTGAAGGTCCTTTCCCGCTCCAAAAGGGTCACATGGTGGTGTGTCGCCGTGTGCGGCAGGAGTGGTCAGCGGGGGGGGAGGTGCTGCTCTGAGCACCCCCAGGAGCAGGTCTCGAGGGGTGTGTCTGACCAGGAGGGATGCTTTCACCTCACGACTGCTCAAGAGGCGCCCCCCTCCCCAGCAGGCTGAGCGGCTGCAGCTGACACAGGTCTCAGGCGGGCGGTGGCGGGACAGGACAAGAGGTAGTGCACCAATGGCAGACGGCTGTGCCTCCCGCAGTGGGCACACTCCTGCCCCTCAAAGTCCTCGCTCAGCTGCTCCCCAGCTGCAGTACCCAAGCCTTACGCGCTGTAGCAGCACGCCGTCCTCCCTGGGCTGCTGCTGGGCGGCGTCGATGGGGTGGTAGTCGGTGGCGGCGGCGTACCAGGCCGCCTGCCTCTTGCTGACCTCCAGCTCTCAGTGTCGCTGATGGGTGCGTGGGGCCGCGGCTCGCCTCGCCCGCGCCTTCACCTATCGCCGGCTGGGCGGCACGTGATGGTGGGGTCTGCGGCGGCTCGTTTGGCGGTCTCGTCAGCAGCCTCGTTGCCCCGTACCCCCACGTGGCTGGGGATCCAGTGCAGCCTGGCCCGCCTCCCCTACGTGACCAGACTCTGCAGGCTGCTCAGGATGGAGGTGATGAGCCGCACGTTGTCGCTTAGGTTCGGCTGTTGCAGGATCTGCAGCGCCGCTCTAGAGTCGCCTCCGGGCGACGCTGGGCATGGTCGAAGACGTGACATCTGGTCTCGCTCTGCATCATGCAGGCGTTGCACCACTTCGGAGCTCCCAGCATTGTTCTGCAGCTCTTCCAGACACGTTAAGCGAGGTGAGGACGGGCACGCTGTAGTCCACCAGGGAAAGCACCGCCTGCACGTAATACAGGTACAGGACGTCGTAGGTGGCTCCCGCGTCAGGCCGCGTCATGACCCTCATGACGTTCAGCGTGGTCTGCGCCCTCTCCCTCAGGTATGTGAGCTGCGCCGCGAAGGACAGCCGCGAGTCCAGCCACATCCCGAGGTACTGGTAGCAGCCAGTCCAGGCCAGCCCGATGCCCTGGACCCTCAGCTGGCCGGCCGAGTTGGCTGCCTTGATGGCCATGGCGCGGGACTTCTCTGCTGAGATTCTGAGGCCCAGCTCCTCGCATTTGGCCGTGATGAGGTTCAGTGCCCGCTGAGACCCGCTGAGGAGGTAGCCCCGCTGGTGACTACGAGGGCGAGATCGTCCGCGTAACTGAGCTGCACGATGCCCTCTTGGAAGGGGAGGGCAACCAGCTGCTGCATCAGCAGGTTGAAAAGGAACGAGCTGAGGATGCCGCCCTAGGGCGTCCCATTCTCTAGCTCGTGGAAGCTGGACTTGTGGCCCTGGAATTTGATCCAGGCGCGGCAGTGCTGGAGGTAGTCCCGGATCCAGGCGAGCAGTCTTCTTCGTACCCCCTTCCTCGCGAGGGCGGCGAGGATGGCGTGGGGACTGGCCAACTCGAACGCTTTCTCCAGGTCGAGGAAGACTGTGACTGAGGGGCGATGGTTGACGCGCGTCAAGAGGGTGATGATGCTGTCTGCCGTGCTTAAGTCGCGTGTGAAGCCGAACACGCGAGGGTGGAGGGCACCCACGCGCCACTGCAGGCGGGACACCATTCTCTTGGCGGTTTGGCGTCACAGCTGGTGAGAGAAATGGACCTCAGCTTAGCGGGTTCCCGAGGCTTGGGGATTGGCTGGATGTTCGCCTCCTTCCACGCGGACGGCAGGCGGCCCGTCAGCTAGGACGCATTAAGCAGAGACAGTAGTGCGGCGTCCCCGGCTGGCCCAGCATAAGCCAGCATCGAGTACGTCACTCAGTCTGCCCCCGGGGTTGTGTCGCGTCCTCTCCTCCGAATCCTGGCCCTAACTAGTTTCCGGGGGGTGAAGGGCACGTCGGCGACGTCAGGTTCCTCGCAGGCGTCCTTCACCACCTCGTCGCGGTGTGGCCGCAGCTGCTGCTGGGAGGTGACGTGTGCTTGGAGGTAGTTGGGCGCTGGAGCCTCGCGCGGTGAAGGTGTCGATGATCCTCTCAGCCTCCTGCTCAGGGTGTGGGTGAGCTGGAGGGCGGGGAGGGGCGGCACCCGTGGCGGTACGCTCACTCCTCTACAGCTGGCCCAGGGATGTGTGCTGGCTGAAGGTAGCGCACCAATGCAGCCATTATACCTCCTTGGCTTGCTGAAACACCACCCGCGCGCGGTTCACTACTCCTGCAGTAGCCTCAGGGTGGTGGGGTTTGGTCGCTTCTTGTCCAGCTTGCGGTGGATGTTAACGCGGTGGTTGTGCTCCCTCACCTCCTCCCTGTAGAACCACCAATCCGGGCGGCGGCGGCGGCTGCGGCCTCGGGAGCTTCTGGAGATGTCGGCGTCTGCTGCTCTGTGGATGGCCGCCGTCAGGTCGCTCTCCTGTTGGTGCAGGTCGTCCGGCGGCTCGTAGGCGGTCCACCACTCGTCCAGGACGGACCGAAACACGGCCCAGTCGGCCTTCCTGATGTCCCATCGTGGCGGAGGTCTGGGCGGGACGGGTGATGCTACTGCAAGGCTGGTGAGGGTGACGTAATGGTCACTGGTAAGAGTGGGATGCACCTGCCAAGTAACGCCAGGTGTCAGGTCGCCTGACGCGAAGGTGAGGTTCAATCTTCACCCCCTCCCGGATGTGGGTAGGCTCCCCGGTGTTGGGGAGCCTGACGTGAGTACTGCGAGTTGGCGGCCCGTCGCGTTGGTGGGAGACACTGACTGCAGTACGGGGTGGTAGGCGTTGAAATTACCCGCCACCAGGAGGCTGGTGTGCTCGGTCAACGCAAGCAGATCCCCCGCCTCCAGGAGGTGTCTCTGGTTCTGGTACAGATTGTACACCGTGAGCGAGACACTTCCCACGTGTAGCTCCAGCGCGAGGGCCTCCACGCCGTCCCCGCAGTGCACTGGGTGGCGGACCCTTCGGTGCGGTATTGCGTTTCTCACCAGCGTCAAACAGCAACGGACACCCACAGCCATAGCGGCCAGCGAGTGGAGAGTGTATCCCGCAACCCTCCCGCACACCCTTAATAATTATCCCTTTATCGGGCACTCATAGATATACTTAGATTTTTTTTTTTTTTACCCTAGACCATGAAAGTAGAGCCAATTCTCAGGTAGTTTTACTTGTGAACATTTTTCGAAATTTTTCATTTTTATATTACAAATCTATATTGATGAAGTGATCATATATGGGCACTTGCCGGTCTAGGATAAAAAATATTCATAATTTTGCAATATTTAAAATGTAATTAGAAGGTTAAAAAATACACAGAATTATAGCTGAATCATTGTATTATATAAATAATAGAAAAATCATCTTAATTATTACAATATTTTGTATAGCCATGATCCCCCAAGATACCTCACCTGTCCCTGCACTGTCTGGTCCGCCGACCTATGCCACAGCTTCATGGTAGCTCTTGAAGCAATTCCTATCAGCATAGAGGCAGAGGTGGACCTTACAGACCTGGCAGACAAAGTTAGAGCAAATAATGTGACCCTTCCGGCTGCAGTGCTTGCAGGTCTGCCGGTTCAGGAAGAGTGGGACATGGAATAGGGACTTGTCAAAGTACACTGTGGTTGCTGGTTCATGGCTGTGGTGACCTCTGATACTCTTGGGGAGCTGAAAGGTGCTGGTGTTGGGGCTACCGACTTCGGGTGACAACCCTGTTGAGCTCCGTGGCTGCCGATGAATATTAGGTTTCCTGCTGCTGGCAAACTGGAACAGGTGCAGCCGAAAGTCCTTCAGGCTGAGGACCTTCTTCTCCCCGAAAGCCGAGCAATCACGCTTGTAGCATAGCCAGGCGTTGCACACAGAGAGGTCCAGGCAGTACGCAAAGAGTCTCATGTACCACTTCTTTGATTTCATGGGGTAGATTTGGACAAGCATGTCACTCTTGTCGATTTCCCCCATGTTTGCATCGTAGGACTTTGTTACATTGGGGCAGTTGACCTCTTCCTTCTTCTTGGTCTCCTTCGAGTACTGCAAACACTTAGAGATAGGCTCTACCCCTAGGTCAGTGGACAGGACAGTGACAACCTTGGTATCAAGTACAAAAAAATGGCATAGGTTCCCCAAGAACAATGAATTCCAACAATATTTGGGCATAGGTTCACCATAAAAATGAGTTACCGGTATCTAATAAATAAATGAGCATGGGTTCCCCCATGAACAATTAATTCCAACAAAATTTGGGCATAGGTTCACCATAAAAATGAGATATCTGATACGTAAATGGGCATAGGTTCCCCATGAACAATGAATTCCAACAAAATTTGGGCATAGGTTCACCATAAAAATGAGATATCTAATAAATAAATGGGCATAGGTTCCCCATGAACAATGAATTCCAACAAAATCACACAAACACATAGCAATGTCATATTTATTTCACTGCACTTATGAAAAAATAATTCAAATGGGTATTTATTGTTTCTGGATCATTCTAGATTCCTTACCTAACGTGTGTCCACGTGGCATGCTGGTTTTTGTGAGTATTATCAAAGTTATAATGTTTACACATACCTTTATAAAATATCAACATAACACTCCTTACCGGGCGTATGTCTATATATGATCACTTGGTAATTTCTCCATTTTTACTCTTACCGGGCGTATGTCTATATATGATCATCCACATTTTCGCCGACAGATTTCATCAAAATATTGACGTCCCACATAATTGACACATATATAAGGTTATAGTACAACTATTCAACTATATAATATCAAGGTATTATAAACTTACCGACATTACGTAGAGAGTTAGAGCCGTGGGCGTGAAGAAAAAAATCACGAAAATCCGCCCTCCGTCGTGTCTTGTTACAAACTGATATTTGAGTCGCTCTGAACCAATCCTGAGGAAGTGTTGGCCGTGATGTCACACCCACGTCACTATCCTGAACCTTCCTGATTGGCTTAAGCACGATGTCGTAGCAGCAGACACATACCGGGCGGCTTGTGGGCGCCATTTTCCAAGCCATTTTAAGTGATCATATATGATCACTTGCACGATAAAGGACTCTCTACATCAGCTTTTATTGTATACTCTGAATCATGCTTGAAATAAGATTTGAAACAATTTCCAAATATTCTGTTTGTTTTCTACGTTTTCACTGAGCATGGCAGGATACACAACACCTTAGTGTTGAGAGAATAATTGTAAAATATAACCAAAACTTGAACACAACACCCTAAGTCACTCGTAATCAATTCACTCATACTCATACTTCACTCATACTTTCATATATCCATAAATAACATCAAGAAGAAAATACGTAACATTCCTAATCAACTTACGATGTTTGCTGAGTGTCATCGAGAGAGCGTTTATCAGAGACTGTGTAAAATAACTCCATTGTAATTCCTTATTGGTGGTCTCTAGTCAGTTTGTTGGTTTCATTGCCTCCTCCTCTTTTATCTAGCAGTGTTTTTTTTCCAATGATCTTATCACCATACATCACTTTCCCGGAGTACGTACTTTTCCTTTTATCCTGCCATGCTCAGTGAAAACGTAGAAAACAAACAAAATATTTGGAAATAGTTTCAAACCTTATTTCAAGCATGATTCAGAGTATACAATAGAAGCTGATGTAGAGAGTTAAGGGTGTGTGTGCCTTTTGGAACGGAGCGCTGCTCCCCCAGCGTGGTAACACTGCAGCTTTGGTCGAGCTGAGCGAGGCAACGGCGGCGGGAGCATCATATCAGAACATTGCCGAATTATTGAGGGAAGATTCCTATACCTGAAATCAATCATCCAACCATATTTCACTAAAACATCAACATTTACCAGGCAAGAAAACAACATAAATTAATTATTAAAGGAAAACCTGAGAATAATCAAATGTGAATACTTTAACTGGATGAAGACAACCAGAAAATACTTAAGTCTTCACCAAGTTAACATATAACAACATTGAAAAGTTGCAAACTATTCTACTTTATTATGTGTGTGTGTGGCGGGGGGTGCCTGGTGGGTAGGATGAGGAGTAGGTAGTTCAATTCGAATTTTGAATTAACGGATTCCATTGGTGACCGTGGTCAATCATGGTCTAACTAACATGGTTAGACCATGACTGTGATATGTATCTATTTGTTAAATTCGCACGGTCATTTTTAAATACATAACAGTGGTGCTGGTAGCCATGATCAAATAATGACCGCTACTAAAGTTTCATCATTCACAGTTCATCAACCGTTCTACGTTCAATTTCTACAGGGAGTTTTATATGAATTTAGTACTGAAATGCTCCTAAAATCTTATAAATCAGACATTACATTAACCAAATGTTGCATACTTACTGCTAAAACGAGCCCGGTGTCCAGCTAGTAGCTACAGTAGTACGTCCTTCTGGTTGCACTGGCAGTGACTGACTGACTCTGACATACCAACGGACGTCTCGCCGTCACACACTTAGCTCAGTTTTCTCAGCTACGCGCTACGAATTGCTGTGAAAAATTCATTCCCAAGCTGATATAACGATAATATGACATTTGATCACAATCAAATCATATTCAGGAATGGTGATTTCACAATATGTGATGTTTTATTTAAGAAATTATTGCGAATTTGCCAGAAATTTTTGCTATAAACAATATGCTTCATACACAACTCCCACACGATTTTTCACTCAAACTTGTAATCTATATGTTAATTTCCTATATGCAAAAGTTGTAAAATAATTTTTTAGGTTCAGCCATGGTTCAGCAATCATTACTGATTGAAAAGACATGAAAAATAATGTCCTAAGTAGAAAAAGAACTGATATATGAAGTATTATCTGTCATCACTCATAGCAGCGGAATCTATAGGACCTAAAAGTAATATCGTCTGTCAGCGATTGTCGCGAGTGTCTTGTCAAGTATGGTGTAGTCTATGGTTAGGTTTATTTAGGTTTGGTTAGGTTTTGTTACGTTTAGTTAGGTTTGGTTAGGTTTAGTTAGGTTATGTTATTTTATGTTAATTTAATTTTATGTTAATTTAAAACCCGTCTCAGTGACTTCCAACAGATTTCTCACTCTCAGTGCATCTCCATTAACACACCACAGCCCATGACTAACTATCATCCTACTACATCCCGTCCTTTTCTTTCACTCATATCTCTTCCTATTCCATTCCTTTTGTTCCTTCAGCTAGCACAATTACCTCCTCCACTGCTATTACCCTTCCTTCATCCCCATCTCTTACCCCTTTCACTTCTCTCACCCATCCTGTAGTTGCTTCAGTGCCAGTGAATAGTAGTTTTTCTCTACTTAACCCGTTCACCACAACCTCTACTACTTTAACTTCAAACCTTACTCCCCTCCCACATAGTATTCGTACACCAAATACTGCAGTCATTCCTAGCTTCCCCCCAAAAAGCGTCAACTGATTCTACTTCATCTTTAATCATTAAAACATCTTCTCTACAGCCTCCGGCTGTAGAGAAACTGTCATACGCCCAGCTGTGTAATGTTTGCACTGCCAGACGCGAAGCAATAGTAGCCAGTTGGCTAGACATACCATTCGCGGTCTTGGATGTAAAGTTGATCAGTTGTAAATTGTATAGGTCATAAGTTGACAACATACTGTATAATTAACTGCTCTTTCTCCCCATAATTGGCCCTTCCATCCTCTCTTTGCTATAACGTCTGCTTTTAGTTTTACATGGCACCATATGACCTCTGATGGCTAACGCTTGCTCTTTTCATATTAACTAACTTCACATCTGTCACCAGTCTTTTGCAATCCCATTTCATTATTTGATCTACTTGATTTGTTACTACAGTATAATTTCCCATCTAACGAATAATTGGTGCAAAAATATACGCGTTAGATACGAATTCGTTAGATATAGATATATAAACCTATGCGAAAAATTGAATTTAAGAGACCTAAAACAATTTTTGTTGTGGTGCCCAGGTTATGAAGACATAAGCAAAAAGACAAAGACCATATATATATATATATATATATATATATATATATATATATATATATATATATATATATATATATATATATATATATATATATAACAAGAAAACATTATAGGACAGCTACTATATAGTGAGCAAAAGATACAAGAATCCAAAGAAAGAGTTTGCGAGATGTGGAAGAAAAGAGAAAACCAGCAGAAAAACTTAATGGACACAACAGAATAAGAACACAAGAAACGACATCAGGGAAGCGCCGATACAAAGGCCAAGCTTCCCGACTTACACCTGACCTGACCTGACCTGACCAGTGTTGCCAGCAAAAATTCAGCCATCCCCAGGAAGTTTGAAATTCGATCCAGGGCTCCCGGAATAATTGCCGTTAGATATGAATTTTGGATCGTTAGATTGGAGGTGGGTTAGAGCTTAAAAGGATCATTGGATACGAATTCATTAGATCGAAATGCGTTAGATGGAAAATTCTACTGTAATCTACTTTTTCTATTGACAAGCATGTTGTTATATACTACTAAGGCAAAGAGCATCCCCAAACTTGAGTATTCCTTACATTATATCATTGTATACTACGTATACCTTTATGTCCATGAGAATATTTGTCCACGTGACCATTAAAGTTATCAAAAAGCACAACATCCCCTCTGCTGAAATTATTTGGAATAAGTAAGATGCAGCAGTAAGTAAAAAATAACTTGCAAATTAAAATTAATATTTTTGAATGTATGATAAATCCTAATATGGTAGGCTGAGCTTTTTTATATATTATCCTACACATTGTGGTGATTTGTTGTCTTATCGCATCATAATGGATTTTGGTGTTACTGATCAAACGGAATATCTGTGATGTAGCCTTCTCTTAAGATCAGTGGCAAACCTTGTAACCAAGGCAGTATTAAGTCCTATATGCCATAAACACTTACCATTATAGATACGGTAAGACAATCATTACTGTATTATCCCATTATGATTTATGGTGTTACTGATCAAATGGAATATCCGCGATGTAGTCTTCTCTTAAGATCAGTGGCAAAACTTGTCTGCAGACAAGGCAGTTATAAGTTTTTTATGCCATATTATGGATGGATATGATAATGCATACAATTGATAGGTCTCTTTCTGTTTTATTACAAACATTCTTGTATATATAAACAAAAGTACTAAATACTTCCATTCCTCCACAACTTATTTATATTACAAAGCTGATGGATTACTTACACAAATGAAAAGCATATAGACGATAACAATAAATGTATAATAACATGGTGTACAGATGATATACAGTAAAATATACAACAATATGGTATAACGAAATACAAAAGGTATTTGAAAAATAAGTATACAAAAGAAATACATATTGCGTTTTCCATTTTCTTTTACAGAACTAGTTAAGAAAACTGAAGAGTTAGGGGACACTTAATAACGCGCAGCTATACATTTATACTGCCTTGCAGATTTCCATCACTAGTGTGTCCTAGTGAATGGAAAACAATTTTATAATTATTGTGAAATAGATGGCAAGCTTATGCTTAACCACTTTTGTAAGACAAGTTGCTGAACTACTACGTGTAGGCCCCGGGCTTTTTGTAGCTTCCCTATATTCTTATGTTCTTATTCTTTTAAACAGGATGGTGGCCTTGGAAAAGAAGATGGCAAGGACAAAGTGCCCTTGAAAGCAACACTGATCGTTAATAATGCTCCCATCTGCCACACCCACTCCCTTTTGGTCCCCTTCCTGGAGGAATGTTGGCCACAGGTGCTAAACCGCCAGGGTCTTGCCACAGCTGTACATACCATTCTCGTGTCCAAGTCCCCGTAAGTCGGGGAGCAAGTGTCTATTTGGTAGTATTAAGAAGGGAGGGAAATTATCAATATTTAAAATATTTGCGTAAAATCTGATGTAGTACAGTCGGACCCCCAAGGGTGCGAAATTCCTAGGATGTAGGCAGTACCGGTGCGGCACTTATATTCAAAGGGTGCGAAAAATTCAAAGGATGCGGTGACGGAACTCTATGTGCTTTTGTCAAGCGGCCATGTGATGACGTCAGCTCTCTCTCTCTCTCTCTCTCTCTCTCTCTCTCTCTCTCTCTCTCTCTCTCTCTCTCTCTCTCTCTCTCTCTCTCTCTCTCTCTCTCTCTCTCTCTCTCTCTCTCTCTCTCTCTCTCTCTCTCTCTCTCTCTCTCTCTCTCTCTCTCTCTCTCTCTCCAAGATTGGCCTTTCTCTCCCGCATTCCATCTCCTTTGAAGAACTCAACATCCTAAAGCTTCATATGTGGGATTTTTCTTCCTCCTCCTCCTTCTCCTTCTCCTCCTCTTCTTGTTCTTCTTTTTCTTCTTGTGACCTGTTATGCTTTGTATCGCTTTGTAGGTCCTTGGTGCTACGGCTCCTCTATTCTTCCATAGACGTGAATAAGAAGAACGTGCAACACAAAGGGAGATTTTCACCGATGTTACTAGTCCTTTCTTTTCAATTACGCTGATTTTCTTTGCGTTCTTCCCACGCCTGTATAAGACGGGAAATAACATAAAGAAATTCATCTCTCTCTCTCTCTCTCTCTCTCTCTCTCTCTCTCTCTCTCTCTCTCTCTCTCTCTCTCTCTCTCTCTCTCTCTCTCTCTCTCTCTCTCTCTCTCTCTCTCTCTTTCTCTCTTTCTCTTTCTCTCTTTCTCTCTTTCTCTCTTCTCTCTCTCTCTCTCTCTCTCTCTCTCTCTCTCTCTCTCTCTCTCTCTCTCTCTCTCTCTCTCTCTCTCTCTCTCTCTCTCAGATGTGGGATTCCTCCTCCTCCTCTTCCTCTTCTTCCTCCTCCTCCTCCTTCTCCTTCTCCTCCATCCTAGATACTGTAATGGCTTTCGCCAATACAGTATCTATCTATTGTCTATCATATTTAATCATATGTGTATATGTACTGTATATTCTTTCATTACAGTCGGCTCCCCAAGGGTGCGCTTAATGTAGTCCGCATCCCTTGCGCACCCGTGGAAAAACGCACCCTTGCTTATTGGAAATTCACTAATGTAGTCCGGGATTCCTAAGACTTAACCTCTTTTAACCGAATACATGATATAATGAAAGAATATACAGTACACATACACATGTGATTAATTATGATAGATAATAGATATATACTGTACTGAAGGAAGCCATTACAGTATCTAGGAGGGAGGAGGAGGAGGAATCCCACATCTGAGAGAGAGAGAGAGAGAGAGAGAGAGAGAGAGAGAGAGAGAGAGAGAGAGAGAGAGAGAGAGAGAGAGAGATGACGTCATCACAACATGGCCGCTCGACAGAAGCTGAATTTCTTTGCGTATTCCCCACAGGCGTGAGAAGAAGGCAAAGAAAATCAGCGTAATTGAAAAGAAAGGACTAGTAACATCGGTGAAAATCTCCCTTTGTGTTGCAATTTCTTCCTATTCACGTCTATGGAAGGATAGAGGAACCGTAACACTAAGGAAGACGGGACGTATGAAGCGATATAAACCATAACAAATCACAAGAAGAAGAAGAGGAGGAGGAAGAAGAAGAATTCCACACATGAAGCTGTAGGATGTTGAGTTCTTTAAAGGAGATGGAAGGAAGGAGAGAAAGACGAATGATGGAGAGAGAGAGAGAGAGAGAGAGAGAGAGAGAGAGAGAGAGAGAGAGAGAGAGAGAGAGAGAGAGAGAGAGAGAGAGAGAGAGAGAGAGAGAGAGAGAGAGAGCTGACGTCATCACAACATGGCCGCTCGACAAAAGCACAGTTCTGTCACCGCAACCTTTGAATATAAGTGCCACACCGATACTGCCCGCATCCTTGGAATTTCGCAGCCTTTGAGTGCGCAACCTTAGGGGGCCAACCTTATATCATGTATTTCGGGGGTTATTGGGCGAAAAAAGGGTAAGTCTTAAGAGTCCCGGAATACATTAGTGAATTTACCATAGGTTATTAACTTCAAAGGGTGCGGTTTTCCAATGGTGAGCAAAGGGCGCTGACTACATTAACCGCACCCTTGGGGGGGTCAACTGTAGAAGGGAATTCTTGACCCGTCTCCCCTTACCTAGTCTGTGCATCTCAAACCTGCACAGTTCGTTTACTGAACAATTCTATAACTTGTTTATTATCATTGTCATCATAATCAATATCATAATTTTCATTATCATCACTTAAAAGAGCTAGTTCCATTTCAAATGTTTTTATTGTGAATTACATGATGGCTGCTTGCCAAGTTGCATTACTATATACAACTTTCCTTACAAGTCCTAATAATGTTTTCAGTTCCTCTTCCATGCCTTCCCGTATGTGTTCTTTATTTCAGCTACTGACTTTTTGCTTTCCCTTTCAGAGCACTAAACATTTTACATATACTTAGTCATTCTTATCCATTCTCTCCACATTAATGAATCAATGTAAGTTTTATTGTCATCACTTCTCTCATACATGTCCAAGATCTTTTCACCTCTAGTCTATTTGGGATTTCATCTAATCGATCATTATGCATCCATCTCACTACACTCACTTGAACATGCTTCATTCTTTAAAATATTTCACCACACTTCTCACACCTTAAATGTACAGGGTGGTCCGAAAGTCTTGTTACCCCCTACATATTATTTTAACTTTAATTATTTGTAGGTTATTATATAATATAAAGGTTATAGATACCTAAATTTGCAATAGTTTTCGTTAAGTAAGTTTTCCTGTATGACTAATGGTTTTAAAGTTATTGAAGGAAAACAAACTTTTATATAGTAAAGGGTAGTCCGAAAGTCTTGTCACCTCTATGTATTATTTTAACTGCCTGTCTTGTCACCCCCAACCAAAAAGTAATTCGAACAATAGAAGAACAAGTAATACAAAGCACATGTACTGGATTCAGTTTATTCACTTTCATTGACGCTGTCTCACATCGAGAAGGCCTGTATGAACACCATCATTTTTGTGGCACAAAATTATGAAAATGGTGCAGCGCCATGTCCTGTGTGATATTTTACGAAGCTGTGCTTTGGTTATTGTTGCAATAGCTACCTGAACAGCGTTCTTCAACTGTTGGGTATTCTGGTATCGTTCATGTGAAACTCTCTCCTTGATAATACCCCATAGAGCATTGTCGCAAGACGTGAAGTCTGGACTTCTGGGAGGCCAATCGACAGGGGCTGGAAGTTGTTGTATGTGCTTTGTATTACTGTATTACTTGTTCTTCTATTGTTCTCATTACTTTTTGGTAGGAGGTGACAAGACAGGCAGTTTAAATCATATGTAGGGATGACAAGACTTTCGGAGTATCCTTTACTAAAAGTTTGTTTTCCTTCAATAACTTTAAAACCATTAGGCATACAGGAAAATTTACTTAACAAAAAGTATTGCAAATTTAGGTATCTATAACTTTTTAATAATATAATGACCTGCAAATAATGAAAATTAAAATAATATGTAGGGGGTGACAAGACTTTCGGACCACCCTGAACTGTATCCACTTTAATAGTGATGAATTTACTCTATTTTTTACCATCGGCCTCCACTTTTTTCTTATGGCGGAATAAGTAATTTCACCTACTGTATTTTTCCTTTTATAAGATGCCTTCCAATTTTTTAAATCCAAAATTTATAAAATTATATTCTAAACATGAAGTAAGAAAATGTTTGAGAAAAATATTTTTCTAATTGTCAGAAAAGCTTGCAGCTTTATTTCCATGCATCGCAGCATATTTGATAATTATTTACTTGAAACTTGCAGAAAATGAAAGTAGTTTTTTATTCTCAGATAATTTTATTACGTAGTCTGATGCTCCAAGTTTGTACTATCACTACCATCAGCTGCTTGTAGCATACTCGTGGTGACTTTCAGTAACCAGCTAATACAGTTAGTTAGGTGCTGACAAAGCAGATAGCGCTTAATTTTGTGTCAGGTGCTCATATTTTCTTCATACTTGTAGAAAGAGTTATTTCTTGCTTTTCTTCTATAATCTTTGGTGTTATTCACATCTTGTCTCATGAGTTTTTGATCTCTACTCATTGTTGTCCAATCCTGAAATTTCCAACTATTGTCACCCACTGATTAGTGTAGGACTCACCTTCATCCTCTTTCTTACATTGAGGCATAGAATGTGTCTTGTGTACAGTACTCCCTCCAATTTTGCTGGTTCCAATTTTTCGATATTCCAATTTGCGGTACAGTAAAATGGTCATTTAAATCAATTATCGTATGTTTATGTTTTTCTGTATTTTTCTTTATTGTAGGATGTATAGCTACATGTATTTGTGTACAAACAAGTAAATAAATATGACTAAAATCACCATAAAGTTAATAATTTCAATTTTGCGAATTTGAATTTTGCGGCCTGCAATGTCGACCAATTTACCGCAATATTGGAGGAAGCACTGTATTTGTACTGTGTTTACACACACTTGGGTAGCAAGTCACAGCTCCCGACTAATGATACGGAACCTACTCACTGCTAACTGAGCAGGGGCTACAGTATGAACGAGTTTCCAATTTCCTTGCTCTGCCTGGGAATTGAACTCTAGATCTCTTCAGTTATAAGCTGAGTGTGTTACTACAGAGGACCATTATGTTTTTCCTCGGATGCAAATGGCTAGTCTGGCTGATACTCGGTACGTCTTTTACAGTTAGAGTTGACAGGTTCCTCCGGCACTGCAAAGATACAAATCGATCATTCCTTGTGGGGCCAGCCAAGCCAGTGGGTAGTGGGATAGACCACTTAGCTACGCCTTGTATAAGACCACTTATCTTTATTAGTTTAATATTTTTAGAAAACATATTACCTTATACATGGAAAAATAAGGTATGTACACAATATTTACAAATCATACTGCTATTGTTAGTTAAATAAATTATCTTATGATATCGAATATACTTTTAACAGGAAAGTATTGACATAAGTTTTCAAAACGCATAGCTCATGGGGATTGCTCTAGTTGATTTGGAGGAAAAAAATGCATCATGTCAGTGTCAAATATTTTGGGGAGGTTTTGGAAAAGCCAAGAACCAGTTACTATTTTTCTAATAGAATCAATGCCCCAACTTTCATGGAATCAAATTTCACAGTTTTTTGTGAAGCTAATAATTGCAATACTTGGTGTAGTGTTTTAAAAATTCATAGGAGACTGGTGTATGGCAATGAATGTGTTATTACACATTTCTTATTCCATGTAAAATGATGTTCTATTAGTAAAGAAAGACACATGAACTATAATTTCGCAAAGTAATTGTAATTGTATTGTGGGGGGGGAAAAATGTGCCAGGCAACAAAGGCCATTTGGCACTATTGGGGTAGTAGGGTTAGGTAGTAGGAATGGGTAACATGGCTGGGTGGGGGGAGGATCGGGTAGGGGTTAGATTAGATGAAGGACGTTAGCGGCACGAAGAAAGGATATAAGGGCAGGGAGGGAAAAGGAAGGGGACTCAGCGAGGATGTCAGCGAGACGGGGGGCACGGGACAGGGAGGAAAGGGGTGGGAAGGCTGCAAGACGGGGAGCTGCGAAGGCTGGACATGAAAGAAGGAGATGAGGAAGAGAGGAAAGGACGCCACAAGACGGGCAGATGGGGGGAGGGGAACGGGACATCAGGTAAGAATGGGTGAATCTGGTGTGGCCAATTCGTAAGCGGGCCAGGGCAGTCTCCCAGCGTCTAGTAGGATAAGATGGGTAGGACCAAGGAGAAACAGAGGGCTTGATAGCGCGAAGTTTATTAGAAGTAAGGGTGGACCAGAAAGATTGCCAGCGGGTATAAAGGAAAGTCCGAAAAACTGGGAAATAATCAGAAACAGGAAGGGAGGAAGTGCAAAATGTAGGAAGGGTGAGGGCGTTATGTGCCAAAGAGTCAACAGTATCGTTACCAGTGATTCCAACATGACTGGGTACCCAGCAAAAACGAACTGTTTTGTGACGGACAGAAAGGCGGAATAACCAGTCCTGGATGTCGCGGACAAGAAGATATGAAGAGGAAAAGGAAGATAAAAAGGAGAGGGACGATCAAGAGTCAGTAAAAATAGTATAAGAAGAAGCGGTGAAGCGGAAGATGTGGCGGAGGGAAAAAACAATCGCAAACAGCTCAGTAGTAAGAACGCTAGCCTCGAGAGGAAGGCGGTATTGGAAATATGTGTCAGGAAACAGGACAGCACAGCCCGAGCCAGTAAAAGACTTGGAGCCATCAGTATAAACATGTACGCTATCAGAATGAGTAGGAAGATGGGCCGAGAAATGGGAGCGTAAGACACAGGAAGGAATATTAGACTTCGGGGAGGTAGGGAAGACAGAGGAGCAAAAGGAGAGGTGAGGGGAGAGCCAGGGAGGAGTAGAGGAAACAGAGAATGGGAGCGGATTAAGGGAGGGGGAAGAAGGATGGGACAAAAGAACACGCATACGGAGGGGGAAGGGAATAGGTAAGCGAGGCCGGGTGGCAAAGGTTGCGGACAGAGAAGGAGGAATACGCAGAGCGGAGGAGGGAAATTGAAGGGAACGGGCATAACAGCGAAGGGAAAGGGGGCCTCAGCGACGGGGAAGAGAAGGAAGGCCGGCTTCAGTGTATGAGCTCTCCACAGGGGAAGATCGGAAAGCACCAAGAGCAAGGCGGAGACCAAGGTGATGAACAAAGTCAAGGAGGCTGAGGACGGAGGGGGAGGCAGAAGAATAAACGTGGCAGCCATAATCAAGAACAGAAAGAATCAGCACAGTATGCAACGAAAGCAGAGTCTTGCGATCAGCACCCCAAGACACATGGGAGAGGGTTTGTAGGAGACGGAGGCGGCGAAGGGCGGTATCCTTAAGAGAGAGGACATGTTGGCACCAAGTGAGGCGAGAGTCGAAGATAAAACCAAGGAACTTGCCCGACGTGCGATATTCAAGAGGGGTATCATAAAGAAGAAGGGGAGGAAGACAAGCAGTACGGGACCGAGAAAAGTAAATAGAGAAAGATTTTGTAGGGGAGAAGCGGAAGCCATGGTTGGTGGCCCAAGAGGAGGTGGCGGTAACAGCAGATTGAAGAAGACGATGGAGAAGGGAGGAGGAGCTGCCCGAGGCATAAATGGCGAATTCGTCTACATACAGAGAGGACCTGACACCAGGCGGGAGGGTAGAAACGATGCCGTCAATGGCCAGAAGGAAGAGGGTAGTACTCAGGACCGAGCCCTGGGACACACCCTCGTACTGACAGAAGGAAAGGGAGCAAGAAGAAGCGACCCTAACGCGTAAGGAACGGTTCCGCAGGAAGTTATGGAGGAAAACCCCCATGTTGCCAGAGACACCGACACAGGACAGCTGGTGAAGGATGTGATGGCGCCAAGTAGTGTCGTAAGCTTTCTCAAGATCAAAGAAAACAGCTAAGACAGATTCTCGTCGGGCAAAAGCAGAAGTAATACATGATTGTAAGCGGGCGAGAGGCTCTGCTGTACCGCGGGCACGGCGGAAGCCAAACTGAGTGAAGGAGAGAAGGCTCTTTGTTTCGAGGTACCACATCAATCGGAGATTGATCATGCGCTCAAAGAGCTTGCAGACACAGCTAGTCAGAGCAATGGGCCTATAATCCTGGGGGAGAGCACTAGATTTGTTAGGCTTAAGAAAAGGGAGTATAAGTGCATCGCGCCATTGGGGTGGGAAGTCCCCAGTTAGCCAAACGCGGTTATAAAGGGTAAGTAAGAAGATCAGGGAAACGATAGGGAGGTGGCGGAGCATCTGATAGTGAACACCATCAGGGCCCGCAGAGGTGTTACGACAACACTTCAAGTTAGAGGTGAGTTCAGAAGGGGAGAAGGGGGTGTTATATGAAGCATTAGAAGAAAGTGTGAAAGTAATAGGGGTGTGCTCACGTGCCGCCTTACGCCTTAAGGGCAACAAACTCAGGAGAAAGATGGGAACCACTGCTGACGCTGCTAAAAAAACGAGCCCAGTTCAGTAGCAACCTGGAGGGGTTCAGCAATATCACCCTGGGGGAGGCAAAGTACAGGAGGAAAGGAGGGTGGGTGTTTACCTGACAATTTATGAATACGGCGCCAGACTGAAACAATGGGGGTAGAGGAAGTCAAGGTAGAAAGATAAGCACGCCAGTTGTTGGACTGAGCCAATCTAGTGGTCCGGCGGAACCTAGTCGAGGCACGTTTGAAGTTGACAAAGGTCGGGAGCTGGCCGGGAGTGTCCCGTTTACATCGTTAACTACTCCAGGCTGCCCGTTTCAAGCGAAAGGCAGTAGTGCAGGCAGTGTGTTCCATCAGGGAACACACTTGGAGGTAAAGGGGCGGGAAGTCCGAGGGATGGAGACAAAAGCAGCAGCGAGGACAGACGTGGTAAAGTAGATCAACATATCAGAAGAGGAGGAAAAATCAGGAGAGGAGAGACGGAGGGCAGACAGTGAGGCAAAAGCACGCCAGTCTGCCCTATCAAAGCACCAGCGAGGAGGACTGGGGAGAGGGATGTAGGAAGTAGGAGAAAGAAGGACCGGGAAATGATCATTACAGGGATTATGGTCAAGAACCGACCAGTGGAGATCTAGCAGTAGGTCAGGGGAACAGAGAGCGAGGTCGAGGCAGGAGAAAGTCTGGGTGCGGAGATCAAAGTGTGTGGGGGCGGCAGTATTAAGGATAGCAAGGTCAAAGTCTTTAAGGAAATGGTCGAGGGAGCGGCCACGAGAGGTGACCACAGAATCCCCCCAAAGGGTGTGGCGACAATTAAAGTCACCAACCACAAGGAGGGTAGAAGGGAGGTTAGAGAAAAGGGAGCGGAGGGCATCGAGATCGAGAGGCTGGGAAGGAGAAAGGTAAAGGGAAACAAGAGACACCCAACGGCGGAGATAGACACAGTGAATTAGCAACCTTTACGGACCAGGAACTCCGTAAAAACACGAAATTTACAGTGTAAAACAAACCCATGCATAACAAAAATGTGCTTTATTGTGAATAAGTTATTAATTATAGACGTAAAATCAAGAACACATTAGTCAAAGAGGCATATGTACCAAGGAATATGATAAATGTTGCATAAGTTGGTACCGATGACTTGACTTGTAAGGGGGCGGAGCTAAGCTTCGGTTTAGAAGGACTAGAGATACAAACATGCGTAAACCCGGCCACCGACACGAAGGTCGGGAAAATTTGAATATCTGCGGGACCCGAAATGACTAGGAATAACTCGCACCCACGGAGCATAGCTAAAAAAGACGGAGCGATGGCAGCCAGGCCACCAGCTGCGAGTAGGGCAGTAGCGTTGCTGCAGCGACGATCCAGTGTTGTTAAGGAGGAAGAAAGCTTTGCCAAGGGACGACGAGTGCCCCATACCGAACCACGCAGAGAATTTGAAGACCATGGTGTCCACAGAAGCAGTGCTTGACACGGTAAGGTAATGTGTATGTAAGGCCTCTTTCACACAGCGCGGGCGATCGCCCGCCTCCGCAAATGAACTCGACACGCCCGCCTCCGCGTACCCTTTCACACAGGTCGGGTGAAATAGGTCTGCCTCCGCGCTTCTCGCCAGTTTGTAACACACACACACACACACACACACACACACACACACACACACACACACACATACACACACACACACACACACACACACACACACACACACACACACACACACACACACACACACACACACACACACACATTCACACTAATAAAACAAGGTATTTCCAATATATTAAGCATTTAAGCATATAATGGAATATCGAGAAGTTAAATGTAATAAAAAATAAAATTATACACCGACGAAGTGTAGCATTTTTATGGCAGTAAATGACTTGTGCCAAAAAAAAAGGCATTTTTTTTAGATACATGAAATTAATGGCGACGTTCTGGCCACCCTGAGGCTGCCTGCGACGTGTTAAAACACGCATTGAACCTATGGAAAAGTGCGCGGGTCGCGGACAGCGCCCGCGATGTGTGAAGACACACATTGAACACTGTAGCCTTTAGCAAAATTTGCGGAGGCGGGCCCGCAAACTAGCCAAGAGGCGCCCGCGCTGCATTTCGCCCGCGACGTGTGAAAGGTTGCATTGAAAACATAAGTAATTAGTAAAAGCGGGCATCGCCCGCGCCGTGTGAAAGGGGCCTAAGTGTGTCAAAAACCGAATCCAGGCAAGGACAGCCGATTACAAGCGACGATATAGAAGCTCTTCACAGCTGTTCGATTGAGAAAAGGATTCAAGGTCACGCGCGCTTCTGCAAGATGTAAGATAATTAGCCTGTTCGCAGTGAGCATTTTGATACCAGACAGCGCCAGATTTTGTAATTTTTGCCGGAAAATAAATACATTTTGGGGCAAGTTTTACAAGCTTACACAGGTGTATTATTGCACATTAATGCGTATGAAATTTA
>JAXIVD010000099.1:215550-250550 GCA_036785275.1 Cancer borealis | reverse complement strand
AACTTGGAAAGGCGGAGCGGGACTGAGGCAAGGGAGACATGGAGAGAGTGAGGCCAGCAGTCTCTGTAATGTTTGAGTCGTGCGGCTGGCAGCGCAGAAGATGATGTCCCCACTTTTGCATGGTCGTCACTGCACTGCATTCAAAGTCACCCCTCCCTTTGCGCGTGCGCGGGAGGCGATTTTACTGCCAGCCGCACGACTCACTCTTCTGAGTGAGACTGAAAATTTGTAAACAACATAGTCGCACTGCTGCTCTGATGATGAATTCGGTAGATGATATATTCGGCTCATGGTTTCCTGGGATGGTTTGACTACTCAGATACATTATTTTCGTGTCCAATATTAAAATTTCTAAACAACACAGGCGTACTGTTGCTCTGATGATGAATTCGGTAGGTTATATATTCGGCTCATGGTTCCCTGGGATGGTTTGACTACTCAGATACATTATTTTCGTGTCCAATATTATTATTCTTACATGTTTTATTATTATCAATCTTCTTCCAAGGCATCGGAGGAGCAGTGCGACTGTGTTGTTTACATTAATTTAGTTCCACTCAGAAGAGTGAGTCGTGCGGCTGGCAGCAAAATCGCCTCCCACGCACGCGCAGAGGGAGGGGGACTTTGAGTGCAGAGGGGTAATTCGAGTGAACCCACACCGGCCGCAGAGAGCCCGGGGGCATCTTGGCGGGAAGCATAACATAGTGTTGCCATGTAGGCATATATAGGCTAATACATATATTCTTCTTATATGACACTTTAGGACTATATTACAACACTATCTGTATATCAACAGGAAACTGATCCCAGGCTTTTTAACTTTCAATTAATTTATTCTTTGTGTGATTCAGTAAAATTAGAATTTAATCTTGAATGACTGAAGAGCCTTATATATTACAGTTGAGCCCCATTTACCGCAAGAATTTGGTGGATAAATGAGGTCGCGCTAACTGAAATAGCGCTAACTGAACGTAATAACGTATGTGAACAATTTATTTTGGTGATCACTTGGCTCTGACTTTTGGGGTTGTAATTACTCAAAATAATCACGCACATTAATAAGGCAACTCACCTTTCTTCCATGGGAGCGCTTATATCCAAGGGATAGGGTTGTGAGACAGCTGCAGGGTTAATGAGAAGCAGTAGAATCCGTTGCTGTTTTATTGCTGCTGCCTCCATTGTCACTGTCACTTTTCATTGGCAGTGCCTTGATCTCTCATCAAGTTTTTTGCCTCTTGCAAAACACTCAAATCCAAGGAAGTCCAATTCATTGTCATCTTCAGCTCTGGAGTAAGTCCTAGCTGTGGTGGTGAAGCTGCTGCATGGTGAGTGGGCCGTGGCGTGGGTGAGGCTAAGGCAGGCAACCCTGTAGATGCACATCAGGTACCGCACATCATGGTGGCTTTGCGCAATTTTTAAAAGTTACTGCTGGTGGCGACTCACTCTAACTGAGGCTTTCACGATCATTAATTTTTTTATTGATAGATGTTAGATTTCGCTAATTGCGTTTTGCACTAAATGGGGCTCGACGTAGTATGTGTATTGTTTCTTCAGCCATTTCAGAACAAAAAATAGTATATTGTAACCTCATGATTAAACTTTGAACTTTGGTTGTATATTTCATGTTTGTATTTCCCAGGGACATGAGGATTGCCTACAATTCCATCGGAGGATATGCATCAGTCAACCACCTCCACTTCCACCTCTACTACTTTCCCTACACTCTCTATTCAGAAACAGCTGTGAGTATACTTAGAAGATTCTTTAAGGATTGACGAAAACATTTCTCAACAGGATATGCCTATCATTAACTTTTCCTAAATATATATATTTATCTAATTGTAGTTTAGTGTGTGTGTGTGTGTGGTGTGTGTGTGTGTGTGTGTGTGTGTGTGTGTGTGTGTGTGTGTGTGTGGGGGGGGGGGGGGGGGGGGGGGGGGGGGGGGGCGTGCGTGCGTGCGTGTGTGTGTGTGTGTGTGTGTGTTTTTTTTTACCTAGTTGTATTTTACAGGGCAGGGTTCATTATGTCCTGTCTCCATATCTATATTCATCCAACTTCTTAAAATGGGGGGGGGGGGGGGGGCGTGCGTGCGTGCGTGTGTGTGTGTGTGTGTGTGTGTTTTTTTTTACCTAGTTGTATTTTACAGGGCAGGGTTCATTATGTCCTGTCTCCATATCTATATTCATCCAACTTCTTAAAATCATGTATGCTGGCTGCCTCAACAATCTCCTCCCTAATTTCCTTCCATACATCCACAGTTCTATGTGGAAAACTATACTTCTTGACATCTCTTGAACATCGAATCTTTCCAACCTTCTTTGAATGCCCTCTCGTACGTCTGGATGCATCTTCCATCAGTATCACCAGGTCTTGTCTGTCTATCTTTTCTTTCCCACTAACGATTTTGTACATGATTAATAAATCTCCTTTCTCTCTTCTATCTTGCAGCGTTATCAGTCCCATTTCCTTCAATCTATCCTCATATTCTAGATCCTTCAGTTCTGGTACCATTCTTGTGGCTGTCCTCTGGATCTTTTCCAACTTCTTGACATCATTCTTCATATGTGGAGACCACACCACTGCTGCATATTCCAACCTAAGACGCACCATGGTAGTCAGAATCTTTCTCATCATGTCCTTGTCCATATAGCGAAATGCCACCCTAATGTTCGATAACATCATGTATGTTGAGCCAAATATCCCACTTATATGTCTTTCTGGCGACAATGTGTCCTGAATAATCACCCCTAGGTCCTTCTTCTCCCTTCTCTTCGTAATCACTTCCTCCTCCATCTTATACTCCCATACAGGTCTTCTTAAGCTCTTTCCCATCTCTAACACATGGCATTTCTTGGCATTAAAATCCAATTTCCAGTTCTGGCTCCATTCATAAATCTTATCTATATCTCTCTGCATCTCCATATAATCATCATGGCTCCTTATCACTCTTAAGATCTTAGCATCATCAGCGAATAGATTTATGTAACTGCTCAATTCCTCCTGCATATCATTTATATATATTTGAAATGTGATGTGTGCCAATACTGACCCTTGGGGCACGCCACTTAATACTTCATCCCAACTTGAACAGGTGTCTCTGATTACAGTTCTCATTTCCCTGTTATGTAAGTAGTCCCTCATCCATTTCAACATAGTTCCACTCAATCCACCTATGTGTTCCAACTTCCACAACAGCCTTCTATGAGAGACCCTATCAAATGCCTTTTTAATGTCTAGGTAGACTGTATCAACCCATGCATCTCGTTCTTGCACGACATTTATCACTCTTGTATAAAAGCTTAGCAAATTTGTCACGCAAGATCTTCCTCTCCTGAAGCCAAATTGACAATTAGATACAACTTCATTCTCTTCCAAATATTCCAATCACTTTTCTTTAAGCGACACCGGTCTGTAATTCAGTAATTCCTCCTTTGTATATGAGCACTATGTTTGCCCTCTTCCACTCTCTTGGCACTCTTCCCTCCATCATTGAGGTGTTGATCACATCCCAAATTGGCTCCTCCATTTGTTTTCTGCATTCTTTCAATGTCCAGTTTGATACTACATCCGGTCCCATCGCTTTTCTGGCATCCAACTTTTCCAACAATTTATCAATTTCATGCTTCTCCACCTTTACTTCTTGCAACCCTACCCGTCTCACCTCTTCTCTTGGTTCAACAAACTCTTCTTCCACACTAAATCTAGACTTAAAACTCTCATTCATGACTTCACTCATCTCTGCTTTTTCATACTTCTTCCCACTCTTTTCTAGCTTGTCAATAGTCTCTCTATTTGTCATTTTCCCTTTAATGTTTCTGTAAAATAAGTTAGGCTCTTCCTTATACTTCTCCACTATATCCTTTTCAAACCTTATCTCTTCCTCCCTTCTTAATCTAACATACTCATTTCTTGCCTCTTTATACTGCTCTCTATTGTTATCATTTCGATGTTTCTTCAGCTTCCTCCGTGTTGCATCTTTTATCTTCTTCGCTCTTGCACACCTGGCATTGTACCAACTATATTTACTTTCTTTTACTTTATACACTGGTACATACTTCTGTACTCCCTTCTTGTATTTTTCCAGAAACTTTTCATATTTATCCTGCACTATCATTCCTTTCATATTTTTTTTTCCACTCTATGCTCCCGAAAAACTTCCTTAATTCAGCAAAATTAACCTTGGCGTAATTCAATCTCCTTTTTTTGTGATCCTTCCTCCTCTTTTCCGCTTTCTCATCTAGGATTCCCACCTCTATCACTATATGATCACTTTCCCATTGGGCTCAAGTATTTAATTGGTGGACCTAGTTCAGGTCTCTTAGTGAACACCAGGTCTAACACAGATGGTTCCTCTGTCCCTCTGTACCTGGTGAATTCATCCACCCACTAGTCGATTGTGTTCTCCATTACCAATTGCATCAGTTCCTCACTCCATGACTCAGCATTACCATAAACTTCTATTTCTTCCCAATTGACACCTTTACAATTAAAATCTCCTAGTAGTACCACTTTGCTGCACTTACTAATCATATTTTCAAGGCACTTTATCACCTCCTTTCGCATTTCCTTGTGTTCTTGTCCACATTTATTAGTCTTTGGTGGTGCATACGCTACTATGATCTTCCTCCTTTCCCTTCCACTGGTCCTGATTGTAATGCTTATGACCTCAACCATGCCAACACCATATTGCACATCCTCCACATGCACATCATCTCTAACCACTATCAATACACTTCCTCCACCCTTACCCCTTCTATCTCTCCTCCATATGTTATATCCCTCCTCTTTGAAATTCAGTTGAATTCCCTCTCTTAGTTTTGTCTCAGTCATTCACTGTTCACTGTACAGTCTGCTGCTGGTCTCTCTTGAGACAGCCGGCCGTCCCCCTATGGAAAGAGCTCAGAGCTCATCTGAGCTCTTACTGACCAATCTTTGGGTTGGACCGAGACCACTCACACACAACACACCGCGATAACGAGATCACAACTCCTCGACTTACATCCCGTACCTACTCACTGCTAGGTGAACAGAGGCTACACGTGGAAGGAGACACACCCAAATATTCTCCGTCCGCCCAAGGGATCGAACCCTGGTCCCCTCGGTTGTGAGCCGAGTGCGCTAACCACTACGCTAGCGGACCGTGTCAGGCACAACACTTTCGGTCTTTTATCCTTTAAATAGTCCCTCACTTCCAAAATACCTGAGAGTAAACTGTCTATGTTTGTATACGTTATTCTTAAACTTTCCTTTCCATCAGTAATAGGTCCACCATCTAAGCTTGTGTTCCTCGCATTTCCTCCTCTCTTTGTCGAATGTACCATTTCCTCAGCTTCATGTTCAACACTCTCCAGTAATAATCTCTCTTCTCGGTTTCTGTCCTCTTCTCGTTTTTTTTCCTTGGCTTCATTCCTTAATTCTTTCTCTCTTTCCCTTTCCTCCAAGTTCGTATCCCTTTTAATCCAGATGTTCTTATAATAATGATTCTCGGCCAATTTCCCAGTCCTTGCCAAAATCTCTTCTATCACCACCTGTGATCTCATCATAATCTTTATTGGCCTTTTACCTTCCTCCTTAAATTTACCTATTCTATAAACTTCTATTTCCCTTTCCAGTCCTTGTTCTTCATCCTGAACCAACGAAACAATATTTCTCACCAGCTCCTTCTCCGCCCTCTCCCTCATCATCTTAACTGAATTTCTCTTCTCCTGTAATCCAAAAATTACCATACACTTTTTCTTATCCACCGTATTCCTTACTAAAGTGTCGTTCTCTTTTATTACTTGTATTACTGTATCTTTTGTTTTCTCCTGGATCTGTTGTTTCACAACCTTTCTAAAGCTAGCTTTTTCGGCCTCATTCTCCTTTATCAAGACATTTCTCAGCTTTTCAAGTTTAGCTTTGGAAACGGCAGCATCTCTCCCAACTGAATCGCCTTCCACTTTTTCTCTCAACTCCTGGATAGCGACCTCATACTCATTACATTTAACTTTCAGTGTCTCATTTTCCTTTTTCAAATCCCCCACAACACTCACATTCACCACAACTTCTCAAGTCCATATTTTCCCTATGGTACACTTCCTGCTTCTTCAATAACACATCGATCAGCCCTTTCATCACTTCCATCTTCCTTTCAACTTTAGCAAACCTCTTACCATCTATTTTCTCTTCTTCAAAACCAGAAAAGTGTGTGTGTGTGTGTGTGTGTGTGTGTATTTGTCTAGTTATATTTACCTAGTGTGTGGGGAGGCGGTGGTACAGTGGTCTAGCGCTCAGATATGCGAGCCTAGGTTCCCGGGTTCAAATCACCGTAATACGCTGACCACTTTTCATTCTTTGATATCACCGCCGAGTGGCCAAACGCTACCCAAATTGCTGCCATACTATCCTCAGACGGGATTAACAACGTTTGTATGCGTCTGAGGCTGTAGCAGTGATTAGCCTCGCACGTTCTCAACATGTTCACGAGAGAACCTAAACATTTGAGGCGTCACTATAAAAATCTGTAAACCTGCGCCAAATTAACAGGCAAGTCAAGTCCATCTGTGCTTCAATAAGCCTACTGGCGCCAACGGTTAATGATATAAAAAAAATACAGTGGTCTAGCGCTCTGGTATGGTGAGCCTAGAGTCCCGGGTTCAAATTCCCGTTATACCCTGACCACTTTTCATTCTTTGATATCACCGCCGAGCGGCCAAAGACTACCCAAATTGCTGCCATACTGTCCTCAGACGGGACTAACAACGTTTGTATGCGTCTGAGGCTGTAGCAGTGATTAGCCTCGCACGTTTTCAACATATTCACGAGAGAACCTAAATATTTGAGGCGTCACTATAAAAATCTGAAAAAATCTACACCAAATAACAGGCGAGGCAAGTCCATCTATGCCTCAATAAGCCTACTACCGCCAACGGTTAATTATATAAATAAAAAATATAAAATACAGGGCCTGAGATACACTCGTGTGGTCCTGTCTCCATATCTATATTTGTTCAGTTTTTCCATCAGTTGATGTACACTCTTTGCCATTATCACCACTTCCTTCAGTTCATTCCAAGTATCTAGTCTTCTTTGAGTAAAACTGTGCTGTTTTGTATCGTTCAAGCAAATTCCTTTTTGCAGGTTTTTCTTGTGTCCCCTCACATTTCTAGCCTCTCCTTTTCTTCTCAATATTATAACTTTTCTATCTGTTTCCTCCAATTTGATCATTAATCTATTCATTGTGATTAAGTAACCTCTTTTTCTTCTTTATTTTATAGTTGTTAGATGTATTTCTTTTAATCTTTCCTCATGTTAGTTCTTCCAATTCTGACACCATCTTAACTGCAATTCTTTGTATTCTTTTTAATTTCAATACATGCTTTTTCTTGTGTGGGGATCATATTACTTCTGCATATTCCAGTTTTGATTTGATCATTGTAGTTATAATTTTTCTCATCATATCCTTATCTAAGAAATGAAAAGCCATCCGTATAATTATTAGCATCCTGAAAGTGTCACCAAATATTCTATCTATTTGTTTCTCTGGTAATAAGTTATCCTGTATTACCGCTCCCAAATCTTTCTTTTCTTTTGCTATTGATATAATATTTTCCCCTTACTTATACGTCCACGAGGGTCTCATTGCACTTTTTCACATTTCCAATTCATGGCGTTTCTTTGCATTGAATTCCATTTCCCATATCATGCTCCATTCCTATATCTTGTTTATATCATTCTGTAGCTCTTCACAATCCTTATGGTTTCCTATCTTTCTTAGTTATTTTGCATCATCTACAAACAGACATATGTAACTGCTTACTTCTTCCGTCATGCCATTTACATATACTAAAAACATTATTGGTGCCAAAGCTGATCCTTGTGGTACTCCACTTGTCACTTTTCTCCATTCTGATTTTTCATCTTTTACTACTGTTCTCTTGTTATTGCATATACAAATACCCATATGTAATTATATATGCCTATCTTCCCTATCTTAGCACAGAAAAATGACCTACACCTCATTTAGAGATCGTTCTATGGTTGCCTTCTCCCCTATCAATCACCATGCGCATGCGCAGAGGACAGCTACCACGGTAGCTATCCAGACCGGTCATCCATTTTTATGTGCTAGCACGGGAAACACCTACTCCTCCCCCTACCTTGCTAAGTGTCTTTTGTTTTTTTGTTTTTTTGGCTTCTTTGCCCTTCCGTGGCGGGTACTGTGTCGCATATGAAGTGTATTAAGTGTTGCAAGTACCTGCCGGGGGAAGTTTTAGACCCACATTCCCTTTGTTTTCCTTGACCCCTGCTCCGGCGATAAGCGCTGTGTTGAGTGAGTATCGGCACCTTTCTGAGACTCAGTTTAAGTGTTATGTTGCCTTTTGGAAGAAAGGTGATGTTTCTAAAGGTAAGAAACGGTCTAAGTCGTCTGGAGGCTCAGAGGAGAAGAGACAGCTGTTAGAAAGCCCCTGTCCCTCCGATACCCGGTGGACTCGCAGGTAAGAGGCTTTTGAGTCTGATATGCTTTCGATCAAGGCTTCCTTAGCTCAGTTGTCGGCGGCTTTGCTTTCTCCTCCTTCTGGGTCCCTTTTTTCTGGGTTTCTTCCTGCAGCTGGAGTTGTTGGGGAAGCGGGTCTGGGTGCTGCCCCGCGTCCGGTTGTTACCGGGGCCGAAGATGTAAATTTGCGTTCGTCTCTTCCCCCTCAAGCTTGTGTTATGGCGCCGATTTCAGTGCAATTGCCGGTACCAGTCGTGTCGGCTATCTTTGATGGTGTTTTGTATCAACAGGAGATGTGTCCTCAGGTTCCGCCCCGACAGTTGACGTCAGGGTGGGCCCCGGAGGGTGCCGCCCCGGCGCCGAAGGTCGGGGTGGGCCCCAACCCCACAGCAGTGATTCAGGTAGTTGGCACGAGCCTCCCCTCTTTTTTTGAGCTTGAGGGAACGTGCTCTCAGGCTCCGCCCCGACTTGGGAATTCCGGGGGAAGCCTGGTTCCTTCCGCCCCGACACAGGCAGTCGGGGTGGGCCGAAACAGTGCCACTGCAGAAAGTCATGCTGATAGTTTGGGCCATCCCTTGTCAGTCGAGTTTCCGGGTTTAGGCTCTCAGGTTCTGCCCCGACTTTGGAGGTCGGGGGGACCTTCGGTTAGTTCTGCCCCGACAGTGGAAGTCGGGGGAGGCGCCGGTGCCACAGCTCTGACTCAAGTTTGTGACATGAGCCTTCCCTCATCAGTGGAGAGTAAGGAACGTTGCTCTCAGGTCCCTCCCCCACATGTATTGTCAGGGGGGGCCCCAGTGGGTTCTGCCTTGACAGAGGAAGTCAGGGTGGGCCCTGGTAATACAGTGGGGAGTCAGGTTGTTGGCATGAGCCATACCTTGTCAGTAGAGAATGTGGGAATGTGCTCTATGGTTCCGCCCCGTCAGAGGAAGTCGAGGGGCCTTCGGTAAGTTACGCCCCGACAGAGGAAGTCGGGATGGGCCCCGGTACCACAATAGTGAGCCAGGCTGTAGGTACAAGCCTACCCTTGCCCTCACTGGCAGTGGAGGATGAGTCGTTTGACGAAAGCCACCCTCAGTCGGACAGTCCGGCGGGTGAGGTTCCGGCCCCCTTTCGTGAGCTTATAATAAGAGTTAGGGAGTTCTTGGAACTGCCGGAACTTCCGTCTCAATCCTCCACGCTGCAGACTGGGGTCGAGCGCACCTCTGGGAGTTCGCGGCAAGGTCCCACTCCCTTGGTGCTTCCTCGTTCTCCCCTGGCTCAAGAGGTCCGCAGAGAACAGATGGAATGTTCTCTGCGGAACCTCAATGCAGCTTCGGCTAAACTTTCCTTGCCCCAGAGGTGGGGCTTACAGGTAGATCGTTGGTATACATCAGAGGGGTCTTCGAGTGGGCCTTCCCTTCTGAATGAAGAACTGCGGCACCTGATGCAGAACAGGGACCTGTCGATGACCATTCCTTGGTGTCTGGCTACCCAAATAGGAGTTTTGAGTGATCTTGTAGACATCACTTCTTGGATTGATCAAGTTTTGGGTGCTTGCGCAGGTTTATCCTCCGACGCTTCACAGCAGGTTTTCAACTGCTTGAATGCACTCGCTAAGGCAAATTTGGATATTATGCAGCCCTCAGAAATGCTTCGGCTGCGAATGTTGTTGTTGCGTCGGCAGTCCGTGGTGGGTTGCCTGCCTAAGACTTACGGTGACAGGGAGAGAAGGCAGCTGATGTCCTCTCCTATGGGCCAGTTTCTTTTTGATGGCCAAACGCTTGCGGCTGTTGAGCAGAGGGAGCAGGACTCCTCTCAACGGGCCTTTGTCTCCCAAATTTCCCTTGGCTTAGCCTTTACCGGCCGTGGTGCCGGGGTTAGACCCAGGAGTGCTCAAGGTAGTAGCCACCGTTCCCGGGAGTCTCGGACTATCCCTCCCTTAGTTCCGCCTCTTCCCTCTCCTCGGGCTTCCTCGTCTGGGTGGTCCTTTCGGCATCGGGTTCCCGCCGTGGAGGTCCCTGAGGTCGTCAGAGATCTCGTTAGGGATGACAGGCAAGTGCCATTGCAGGTTGGGGCTTGTCTGCAGCGGCACTGGGGAGAGTGGGAGGGGATCGGGGCGGGGGAGTGGGTTGTGAAGACCCTAAGCTATAGTTATGTTCTTCCCTTCATACGGGACCCTCCTTTGTCGACTTCCCCTGTGGAGTTTCCTGCTTACAAGGCAGGGACGGTACGGCACGTAGCGTTGGGGTTGGCTGTGGCAGAAATGGTCGAAAAAGGAGCTGTCGAACCCGTGGAGGATTGTCGGGTCGGTTTTTATGCCAGATTCTTCCTTGTGCCCAAAGTGACAGAGGGTTGGAGGCCGATTTTCGATCTGTCGGTTCTCAACAGTTTTTTTGGCAGTAACTCTTTTCCGAATGGAGACAGTGTCCTCGGTCCTGGAGTCAATGACCGAGGGGGAGAATATGGTTTCCTTGGACCTGAAAGACGCGTACTTTCAGGTGCCAATCAACCCTCGGTCTCGCAGGTTCTTCAGGTTTGTGTGGCAAGGCAGAGTTTACCAGTTTCGAGCTCTATGTTTCGGCCTTGCCTCCGCACCTCAGGTTTTTACCAAGATGATGGCTCCCGTTTCAGCTTGGGCCCATCGCTGCGGCATTTCTTTGCGCCACTATCTGGACGACTGGCTAGTGTCGGCTTCCTCTAGGGCTTCGTGTCTGGAGGGCTCTGCTTCTTCAGTGTTCCCAGCTGGGAATTCAAGTCAATTGGGACAAGTCTGATTTAGTTCTCAGCCAGATGAAGCTGTTTCTCGGAATGGTGTTGGATTCTCAAAAAGCCCTATTTTTTCCGTCTCCAGATCGTGTCAGCCGCTTGCATGGGATGGCCCGACGCTTCCTTTCGCATAAAGCTCCACCAGTTCCCCTGTGGAGGTCCTTGCTGGGTCATCTGGCGTCCTTAGAGAGGCTAGTTCCAGGCGGCCGCCTACGGGTGCGTTCCCTTCAATGGTGTCTGAAAGGACAGTGGAAGGCCGCTTCCGACCCAGGCTGGTGGAGGGTGGCTCCCAATCGCCAGTGACTAGAGGACTTAAATTGGTGGCTGGCTCCAGAAAATCTCCTGAAGGGTGCTCCATTCTCGGGAGCTCCTCCAGAGCAGACTTTGTTTTTCAGATGCGTCCCGGCAGGGGTGAGGGGCACATCTGGGAGCCTCCTTGGCGTCAGGAGTGTGGACTACGGAGGAACAGGGTCTCCATATCAACCAGCTAGAGCTCTTAGCGGCTTTTCGAGCCCCACAGAAGTTTCGTCAGGATCTGTTTGGCTCTGTAGTCTCCATAATGTCCGACAACTCCACGGTGGTGGCTTATCTAAGGAACTCGGGGGGTAATCGTTCCGAGTCCCTGTCGGTTCTTGCAGGGAAAGTTCTCCGGTGGTGCGAGAGCCTTTCCATCTCATTGCGTCCCATGTTCATTCCAAGACGTCACAATTCGATCGCGGATGTTCTCAGTCGGGAATGTGTGGGTTCGGAGTGGACCCTACACCCAGAAGTGTGCAGGGCTCTCTTCCAGGTATGGGGTTCTCCTCTAGTGGATCTTTTCGCCACAGCTCTGACTCGTCGTCTCCCTCTGTATGTGTCACCTCTTCCGGATCAGGCAGCATGGAAACGAGATGCGTTCTCCTTCCCTTGGGAAGGTCTCGATCTTTACGCCTTTCCCCCGTTCTCTCTCATCCGTCGCATTCTGGTGAGAGTTCGGGATTCGCAGTGTGTACGGATGACGTTGGTGGCTTCCCTGTGGTCGCACAGTCCACGAGCATTGCCGTCGTAGCGGTCCCTTCTTCGCCAGCCCCATCGTTATCTTTTCCACAAGTCCCCAGGGATGCTCCGGCTTCACGCGTGGAGACTCCAGCGTCTCTTCAGAGCGTGAGGGTTTTCGCGCAGGGCAGCTAGATTCTTGTCCCAACCAGTTAGATAGTCCTCTTCCTCAGTTTACCAGGCGAAGTGGAGAGTCTACTGTGATTGGTGTAAGTCGAGGGGGTTGGATCCATGCTCTGCCTCTATTGTGAAGTTGGCAGATTTTTTCCTTTTTCTGCGAGATACCAAGCACCTGTCGGTGTCCGCAATTAGGGGTTATCGTTCGGCATTGGCCCCTGTTCTGCGTCAGTCGGGAATAGATCTTACCACAGATAGGGATTTGACTGCTCTTTTCCGCTTCTTTGCTGTCTCGCTTCCCCCTCGTTCCCCTCGGTTACCAGCCTGGGACTTATCCGTAGTGCTTCGCTCCCTGTTGCGAGGTCCGTATGAGCCATTGCGGGCAGCCTCAACAAGGGATGTCTCCCTTAAGACGGTGTTTCCTCTGGCACTTGCTTCAGCTCGTCGTCTCAGTGAACTTCAGGGACTCTCAGCAGAGGTACGTCATTCTAAGGATGGACGACCATGTCTTTCTCCTAAGTTCCAGATTTTCTGGCTAAGACGCAACGTCCTGGTGATGAGTCCTTGGATGAATTTTCTATTCCTGCTCTTACAGAGTTTGTTGGGAATCAGGAGGAAGATGGTCTTCTTTGTCCGGTCAGGGCTGTACGTGAGTACCTTCGGCGGACTAAGGATTGTCGTCCTTCCTGTTCTCGGCTTTTTGTTACGGTCTCAGAACCAAGTCGCACTGTTCACCCACATACTCTCTGTATGTGGATTTGCCAAGTGATTAGGAGAGCCTATAACGATGTTTTTCAGGAAGAGTGTTGCCTTACGAAAGTAACTTCTCATGAAGTTCGTGCAGTGGTTACTAGTGCCTTATTCCGTAAGGTTAGAAATTTGGCTTCTATTCTCAAGGCCTTTACCTGGAAGTGCATGACAACCTTTGCGTCTTTTTATCTCAGAGACGTGACTCATAAGTATCTGGATACCTTCTCCCTGGGTCCAATAGTTGCAGCTCTGAGGGTAGTGCATTGACCCTTTGTTGGTCCTGGTGCTGTGCCTGTTTTTCGGGGTTCAGGTTACAGTTGTACTTGGGTGCCTTGTGGGTTTGTTTGTTTGTTTGTTCGCTTGTTTGTTTGTTGTTGGAGATCGTATTCTATGTGTTCTTTTGTTTCCTTGCTGTGAGGTAACTTCCTCCCTCCTATACTTGGGAATCAGGCATATGTAATTACATATGGGTATTTATATATGTAACAACAAAGGTTTTTTTTAAGTAAAAACCTTTTTTTGTGAATATACGTACCCATATGTAATTACATGAGGAGATTCCCTTCCTTCCTCCCCTATAAGTTACATGTTTTCATGTAGTCCAAATGACTGACCGGTCTGGATAGCTACCATGGTAGCTGTAATCTGCGCATGCGCATGGTGATTGATAGGAGAGGAGGAAACCATAGAACGATCTCTAAATGAGGTGTAGGTCATTTTTCTGTGCTAGGATGGGGAAGATAGGCATATGTAATTACATATGGGTAAGTATATTCACAAAAAAGATTTTTACTTTAAAAAACTATATTTCCCTTCTTTTTAGGTAGTCTTCCATCCAGTTCTTTAATGTTCCTTTTAATCCTCCAATGTGTTCCGTCCTTCCATAGTAATCTTCTGTGCGGAATCTTATCAAATGCCTTTTTTTTAAGTCTAAATATATGCAATCCACCCATCCATCTCTTTCTTGTGTTATATCTATTACTCTTGAATGAAAACTTAATAAATTTGTGACACATGATCTTCCTGTTCTGAATCCAAATGGTCTATTTTATTATTCTTTCTGTTTCTAAGTATTGTCATGCCCCCACTCACCAACAAACTTATTTTTCTCCTCTCGTTCTTGACGTTACACCTTAAAGGCAAATGAATTTAAAATTAATGAGGAGGAAACTTAATTACCAGGTTCAAAAGGGGGATTTCAGAAATAAAGTTATAAAAAAACAAGTAAACAACCTACACTAGATTTATTTACAAGTTAATATTTACATACACAACGGAAATTTAATTCAAAAAGTTGATCTGACTACCAGAAGGGTAGTTAATTACATTGAAAGTAATTAATAAAAAGAGAATCAAATACAAAACTACACAAGATCACGAGTATTCTACAATAAACCACCTCACCTCACACAAACAAACACCAAACAAATAACCTAACACCTAACAAACAAACACCAAACAAATACCCTAACACCTAAGTTAATTGAGGCACAGGTCGGGAAATAAAAACACAAACGCAAACACAAACACAAACACAAACACAAACACAAAAACCAAACACAAAAACAAACACACAAAGAAATAAATATTATAACTGGAGAGAGAGACACGAGCCAGAGTAAAAAACACTAAAACACCCAAACCCAGAAAAAAGGGAATGGATAAAAAAAACCCAAACTTATCTCACTCCCTAACGTTACTAAAACAACCCCCACTCAAACAGGGGAAGAAAAATAGATGATTTATAAAAAATGCGCGAAGCAAACTCAAACCAATACCCACATCAAGAACCCAGTAACGTAAGAAGTAAAAAGTAAAAACACACAACACTGGCTTCACTCTCAATCTCCAATTAAAAACACATCCCAGTACTCACCCCATACCTCTGTCACCGCTCCGACGTGACCTGTACCCTCTGTGCGATGACCTGGACTAACTGACTTGAGCCGCGCGGTGACCTCCTTATATAGCCCCCTACCCACGCCACACTCAACCACCTAAGTGCACCCGGGCCCCGCGGTGTGAAATAAACTTAAATACAAAGGAAACTACCCTTTAACTTATTTAATTTAACATGATATATACATCAAAACGTAGCAGATAAAAATACAAATATATAGCCATAATTACAACACGCTCGCTCTCTTAACAACAATGTTAGAGCTAAAAAGTGTAGAACGGGTTATAACGCTACGTAAACTATTCTTAAATTTACAAATAAAATATAATGATCTTAAATTAAAATAGCAGTTCCCAACATAATACATAATAATGGAAATATACAGTTTCCCAACTCTCCAATGCGTCACAAAAGACCCACGAGAGTTTTTATTGCATTTACCACCTCCACATCTCCTTCTTCCACTGTTACAAAACAATTTAACAGCATATTTATAACACCGAGCTTACCATAACAAAATAACAAAAAATATGTGACCTTCTTAGGGCAACATGAAAACGGTTAATGCAGCCCGGAAAAATCATTCGAGAGCCTTGCTTGACCTGCTTGGGTAGGAAAATTCCACTTCTCTAGACAAAATGGTGGCTTATACAAAATTAACAAATGTTTCTCTGTCACGGATAAGCTACGTCCGTGACAGTCCTCCCTACCAAAAAGAAAAGAAATTGGGTGGGGAGAAAAGATACCGCACATTTTCTTAAGCTGTAGAAGGTCTAGAGAGCCAGTCCGCGAGAACATTATCCTTACCTTTAACATGCACAATTGAAATATTGAAGTTCTGAAGGAAAAGACTCCAGCGAGTCAAACGTTGATTTTTTGTTTTAAAAGAAGCAAGGTAACTCAAAGGGCGGTGGTCTGAGTACACCGTAACAGTTTCTGAGGGAACTAGATAAAAAAAAAAAGTTCAAGGGCAAGGATAAGGCTCAACAGCTCTTTCTCTATTGTGGAATAGTTACACTGGGCTTGGTTAAGCTTCTTGCTAAAGAAAGCAATAGGGTGATCCACTGTGTCTTGGTCTTCCTGCAATAGAACGGCCCCGGCATCACATGCCAATTTGAAAGCTTTACAAAAATCTGGAGACTTAAGGATTGGGTAGGAGCTCAAGGCACTCTGCAAACTCTGAACAGCCTCCTGGCACTCCCGGGACCACTTAAATGACTGATTCTTTTTAAGCAGTTCGGTAAGGGGAAATGCTAGCTGGGCAAAGTTCTTAATGTAGCGCCTGTAGTATCCTATGGCCCCAAGGAGCCGTCTTACTTGCTTTTTCGTGCAAGGCGCTGCCATACGCTGTATCGCCTCCACCTTAGCCAAAGGCGGGGCAAGCGTACCTAGTCCTACCACATGACCTAGATACTGCACCTGAGCCTTCGCAAAAGAACACTTTGAAAGGTTCAAAACAAGGTTAGCGTCGTGGAGAGCATTGAAGTGATAGTTCAGTTGGTTTAGGTGTTCTTCCCAAGTGTCAGAAAAAACCACGATTTCATCCAGATATACCGCTACCTTGGGAATGTCACTTAAAATGTGGTTCATTAGCCTTTGGAAACTGGATGGCGAGTTAGAAAGGCCGAATGGCAAAACTAGTGGGAGGTAAGTTTGGCCTAAGGTTGAGAAGCAACAAATCTCTTGGGCTTTTGCTGACAAGCCAATCTGCCAGAACCCCTTGAGTAAATCAAGCTTACTAATGAACTTAGAAGCTCCAATCTTCTCGATACACTTGTCTATCCTGGGTAGGGGAAATTAATCTTTCCTAGTGATGTTATTGACTTTTCAGAAGTCAATACAAAATCTCTGGCTACCATCACTCTTGGGTACCAGCACAACGGGTGAGGACCATTCGCTCATACCAGGGCGAATAAGGCCCATACGCAACATGGCGTCAATCTCCTTTTGAATTATCGGTTCCTGTCGAGGGTGCACTCGGTAAGGTGACTGCTTAATAGGCGTCGCTCCACCAACATCTATGTCATGGACCACTTTCGTCGTCCGCCCAGGGTTGTCCTTAATAACCTCAGAGAACTGGTCCAAAACAGTGAGCAAGCTGGAGCGCTGCTCTGCTGTCAAATGGTCCAGCTCACCCTCCAAGGCGGCTCTCGCAACCCTATTCTCCTGCCACGCCCCTACTGAGGACGTCGACAAGATACTAGTCACGGCCTTTTCCTCCTCTTCCTCAGCAGGTGGACAAGGACCTGTGAGACAAACGGGAGTCCCTGATGGGTCTCCTGAGGAAGGCTCAACAAAGCCCTTAAGCATATTAATATGACATAAACGCTGCTGGCGACGACGACCTGGGGTAGACACCACATAGTTGGTATCACTCACCTTCTTGTGCACCTCGAACGGTCCCTGAAACTTGGCTTCAAATGGATCCCCCTGATGCGGCAGGAGTACTAAGACTCTGTCGCCTGGAGCGAATTCCCGTGGCACTGCTCCCTTTCCCTTGTCAAACCAATGCTTAGCACGGGTCTGAGGCTCTTCTAGATGTTCGGCTGCTAACTGCCAACAACGTAAAAGCTTGTGCCTAACCCCTCCTATCCACTCCAACAAGCTGAACTCTCTCTGGTCTGCTCCCAACAACGACTCCTTAATATGGGTCAGAGGACCTCTCACCTGGTGGGCAAATATCAACTCGAAAGGACTAAAACCAGTACACTCTGAAGGGGAGTCTCTCAACACAAACAGGACATAGGGAAGATTGTCATCCCAGTCAGTATCAAACTGAAGGGCAAACTTGTGCAGGATGCTTTTCAGAGTTTGGTGGCTACGCTCCATCACACTTTGAGTCTGGGGATGGTAAGGACTGCTCACGGAGTGCTTAATTCCTAGAGAGTTACAAAACTTGTCAAAAATCCTACCACAAAAATAACTGGCACCATCTGTCTGCACCTTACATGGGACTCCGAAAAAGGAGAAAAATATTGTTAAATTTTTACAAATTGCCTCCACTGTAATCCTTCTAAGAGGTTCAGCGTTAACATACTTAGATGCTGCGTTAACCATGGTAAGGAGGTACTCATTCCCTCTCTTAGTTTTCTTTAGTGGGCCCACGACGTCCACTTGGATGGTGGTGAATGTTTCCGGCAGATGAGGAACCTTGACCAGAGGAACCGGTTTGATTTTCTGGTTCGGCTTCCCCATGCGTTGGCAGATCAGACACTCCTTACAATGCCTGGCTACCTCTGCCCGAATCCCTGGCCAGAAGTACAGTCGGGTTAGCTTCCCAAGAGTCTTCCTGACCCCCAAGTGTCCGGCAAAACGTCCATCATGGGCCACCTCCAGCAAAGCCTGACGATACTGGACCGGCACCACCAGTTGCTCCACTGAGGCCCACGCGGCATCCTCCTTCGGGAAGGTGGGCGACAACCACCTCCTAAACAGTACCCCATCTTTAAGGAAGTACATGGTAGTCGGCGCGACATCCCTCTGCTGCGTCAGCGCCTGCTCCATCATGGTCGTCAGACTCTCGTCCTTCCTCTGCGCGGTGATCAAGGCCTCCCTTCCCTGGCGCACATTACCTGAGGACAAACAAGGACCGGCCGAAAGAGGCTCGGCAAACAGGGATGAAATATCGAGATCCACGACTTCATCTCCTTGGGTGGAACTCTGGGGAACTGGAGACTCTGGAGTTTGGGCTTTAGTACTCATACTGCGTGTCACAGTACAAAAAGGGAAAACTTGGGGCATATTGGCTTCCAGTTGCTTTAAATCTGCAGCGGCACTAGGCTCTTCCTGCAGGACCGGAGGAGGGGTTCCTCCCATTCTTTCCCCGGCCAAATCATTGCCTAAAATTATGTCCACACCTTGGACTGGCAACTCAGGCAAAACAGCAATTGGAGCCTCACCCTGAAAACAGTCAGAATCTAAGTGGATCCTGACCAAAGGCGCAGAATTACGGCCTCCAATGGAAAACAAGATTACCCATTCTCCTGTCTCCTCTCCAGTAATCACCTCTGCCCTTAGCAAGGTCTGTAACGCTCTCGAGTCCCTAAGAATATTCACGGGGCGAGTAACCCCGCCACCGGTTACAGACCCCCTCGAAACAAAAGCCTTATATCCCGCGTCCGGCTGGACCGCCTTGTCTCCGGTAGTAGTGAAGTGTCCTCCCTCTCCTGGAGAAGGGAACACACAATCCACTGGCATTGTCTCCACCTCCGGGGACTTCTGAGTGGCCAACACTGCCTTCGCCGGCTCCTTAGGTTGGAGCCTGCGCCAGCAATAGTCTGCCTTATGTCCGGTCTTCCCACAAAACGAACAATTAAATACTTCCCTCTGCCGTCCTGTCGGCGCGGGCTTCGAAATACCCTTGCCTTGAGGGGGAGGGTCAAGGGGGCGCTGGTGCGCTCCCTTCCCTTTATGTTGGGGGAAGCTGGATCCCCCACCACCTGGACGGGAGCCAGACATGTAGCTGTCTTTCTTGGCTAAGGCATAGTTGTCTACTATCGTAGCAGCTTTCTCTGCCATGGTGATGTTTCTCTGAGCCAAGTGAGATGCTACGTCCCTGTCCACGACCTGTACAAATGTCTCAATCAACACTAACTCTACTAGCTGGTCATAGGACTCTGCGTTCTTTGACCGGCACCAACTCACAAAAGCCTCACGCTTCACCCTAGCCAACTCCAAATGACTTTGTTCAGGGTTCTTTCTCAGAGCCCTAAGCTTTTGCCTATAAGCCTCAGGCACCAAAGAATAGACCTGAAGGATCTGCCTCTTCACCTTCTCGTATGAACAAACGTCCGTATCACTAAGTGCCATATACGCTTTCAGTGCCTTACCCTTGAAGCTTTGCTGCAAGAGCAAGGTCCACTGATCTCTGGGCCATGAGAGACGAATGGCAAGCCTCTCAAAACTGTTGAAGAAGGTGTCTACACATCCTTCATTAAAAGTGGATATAAGCCTAATTGCCTTCCCCAAATCAAATATAGGAGCACTGGAGCCGTTATTCCCAGCTGCCCCTAACTCAGCTAAGCGCATCTGAGTTTCGGCAAGCCTCAACTGTAGCTCCAGTCGCCTAATTTCTGGGTCAACAAGGGGCTCCCTGAGCCCCTTGTCCATCCTATCACCTTCAGTATCCGAGTGGAGAGACTCACTCTCGACCCCAACCAAACTTATCTGTTGAAGCACCAAGCTAACAAGGTCTGCTTTCAACAGTTGGTGATAGTCTGTAACCCCTAAATGGATAGCGATTAACCGTAACTCAGATACGGCTAATCCGCCTACCTCTTCGGGTGTTGGCTGGCTACTCACAAAACCCGCCGCGTCTTCGTCAGTCACGGTACGCATGATGCCGAAAGACCGCGATAAACACAAAAATAATGGCTTATGTAGTCACTCGTGATCCTGGCGAGGTCGCCACTGTCATGCCCCCACTCACCAACAAACTTATCTTTCTCCTCTCGTTCTTGACGTTACACCTTAAAGGCAAATGAATTTAAAATGAATGAGGAGGAAACTTAATTACCAGGTTCAAAAGAGGGATTTCAGAAATAAAGTTATAAAAAAACAAGTAAACAAACCACTAGATTTATTTACAAGTTAATATTTACATACACAACGGAAATTTAATTCAAAAAGTTGATCTGACTACCAGAAGGATAGTTAATTACATTGAAAGTAATTAATAAAAAGAGAATCAAATACAAAACTACACAAGATGACGAGTATTCTACAATAAACCACTTCACCTCACACAAACAAACACCAAACAAATACCCTAACACCTAACAAACAAACACCAAACAAATACCCTAACACCTAAGTTAATTGAGGCACAGGTCGGGAAATAAAAACCCAAACCCAAACGCAAACACAAACAAACACAAAAACCAAACACAAAAACAAACACACACAAAGAAATAAATATTATAACTGGAGAGAGAGACGCGAGCCAGAGTAAAAAACACTCAAACACCCAAACCCAGAAAAAAGGGAATGGGTAAAAAAAAACCAAACTTATCTCACTCCCTTACGTTACTAAAACAACCCCCACTCAAACAGGGGAAGAAAAATAGATGATGGGTAAAAAATGCGCGAAGCAAACTCAAACCAATACCCACATCAAAAACCCAGTAACGTAAGAAGTAAAAAGTAAAAACACACAACACTGGCTTCACTCTCAATCTCCAATTAAAAACACACCCCAGTACTCACCCCATACCTCTGTCACCGCTCCGACGTGACCTGTACCCTCTGCGTGATGACCTGGACTAACTGACTCGAGCCGAGCGGTGACCTCCTTATATAGCCCCCTACCCACGCCACACTCAACCACCCAAGCGCACCCGGGCCCCGCAGTGTGAAATAAACTTAAATACAAAGGAAACTACCCTTTAACTTATCTAATTTAACATGATATATACATCAAAACGTAGCAGATAAAAATACAAATATATAGCCGTAATTACAACACGCTCGCTCTCTTAACAATAATGTTAGAGCTAAAAAGTGTAGAACGGGTTATAACGCTACGTAAACTATTCTTAAATTTACTAATAAAATATAATGACCTTAAATTAAAATAGCAGTTCCCAATATAATACATAATAATGGAAATATACAGTTTCCCAACTCTCCAATGCGTCACAAAAGACCCACGAGAGTTTTTATTGCATTTACCACCTCCACATCTCCTTCTTCCACTATTACAAAACAATTTAACAGCATATTTATAACACCGAGCTTACCATAACAAAATTAACAAAAAATATGTGATCTTCTTAGGGCAACATGAAAACGGTTAGCGCAGCCCGTAAAAATCCTTCGGGAGCCTTGCTTGACCTGCTTGGGTAGGAAAATTCCACTCCCCCAGACAAAATGGTGGCTTATACAAAATGAACAAATGTTTCTCCGTCACGGATAAGCTACGTCCGTGACAGTATTCAGTTAATTGTTTCTTTATGACCTTTTCGCATATCTTGCATACTTTGCTGGTCAATGAGTGGTTCTTTTTTTATTCAATTCTTGTAAATGGGCATTATATGAGCTCTTCTCCATTCTTTAGAGACGTTTTCCTGTTTTAATAGAACACTCAATTATATCGTGAATTGGCTCAGCCAATTCTTGTCTACATTCCTTCAATATGTATCCTGATATCCCATCGAGTCCTATTGCTTTTCTTTTATCCAATTCCTTCATCTTTTTTTCTATCTACTTTTTACTTATTCTGATTTCCCACATCTTGTTTCTCCTCACTAGTCATTGTGGCTTTTTAAATTCAGATTCAGTTGTAAATACTTTCTGATAATTCTTATGTATCAATTCACTCATTTCTTTCAGGTCCTCATATACTTCATTATTTTCCTTCAGTCGAGCTATTTTTTCTTTATGTTTAATTTTTTCATTAATAAATCTATAAAACAGCTTTGGTTCTTCCTTGCAATTGTCAACTATATCTTTTTCATATCTCTTCTCTTCTTCTCTTCATACCCTTACATATTCATTCCTTTATAGTTAATACTTTTCTTTCCTTACCTGAATTGTTTGTTTTTTTCATTATCCTCTATGCTTCATCTCTTCTCTTTTTAGCTCTTTCATATTTTCCGTTGAACCACTCTTTTTTACCTTTTTCTTTTACTTTACAAAATGGAACGTATTCCTGTACTTCTTGTTCGTATATTATCAGGAAGAGATCATATTTCTCTTGTAAATCCTTTAATTCCTTATTTTCGTCCAGTCAGTTTCATTGGAAAATCTTCATTGCAGTATAGTTTGCTTTTACATAATTTTTTCTTTTCTTTTTATATGATTCCTCCTGTTTGTCTTCTATATTTCCCTTAATCTCTACTTTCAGGATCACATGGTCACTCTTTCCAAAAGGGCATCATAATTAATATATGTTTCTAGATTTATTCCTTTGGTAAATAAAAATCTAATCTTCACGTCTAAATGTTGTAGTTTCAGTTACCCATTGAATCATTGTGTTATTCATCATTAGTATCAATAATCTATTTCCCCATGAATTTTCACCTCCGTTTTCAAACGTCTCCCATCTGACTTCACTGCAATTGTGTTACTCTTTGACTGCTTTCAATATTTTTTTCAAAGCTCTCAAGGATATCTTCTATTATATTTTGCATGTTTTTCTTTTGCCTAATTTTTTGTTTTTGGAGGTACATATGCAACTACTATTATTTGGCTTTCTCCATATATTGTCTTAATCTGTGCACTTATCAATTCTGCTTTCACTTTTCCATACTCTACAGTTTTATACTTTTATCTTAGATTTTATCATTAGCATGTCATGTCATGTCTTTTCTATCCGTCCTCCATATATTATAATTATCATTCTTAATATTAATCTGGATTTCTTCACACAGTTTTGTTTCTGCTAGGCATACAGTTTCTGGTTTGTTCTCCATTAAATAATCTAACTAGCTTTCTTGAAAGTATTCCAATCATGTTAGTATATATTACTTTTATTTCATCACTCCTTTTTGTAACTGCTCCATTCATTTAATTTTCTTTTATTTCTACCATCTATTGTTTATGTACCATTTTATTATTTTGTTCTTTACTTTTCAAAACACTTTGTTTTTTTCCTCTGTTGTTCTTTCGTAATTTTTCCGCTTTGCCTCTTCCTTCAACTTTAAGTTTTTGTCTCTTCTTCATTCATACTCTTTTTAATGAACACATATTTATATTCAACAATGTCCCTGAGTTTGTAAGTCCTAGCTAAAATCTCTTCTGTTTCAGTCTGTGTTTTAAAGTCTCAGTTTGATTGATCTAACTCTTCCTTCAATGTATGAACCTAACCTCATTACTTCCTCTATTTTCTCCTCAAATTCAGTATGCTCATCCTCATCATTTAATTGTTTTAGTATTACTTTTATGCATTTGGTGTTTTCTTTTTCTCTCTTTATTCTCATAGGTATAACCTTTTCTTTCAATCCACATATTATTACATTCTTTTTCTTCTCTTCTGCGTCTCATTAGTTTTTAATACTTTAATTACTTCTTTTTTTCCATTCTCACTTTGTTTTCCATATCTTGTTGTTCTAATATTTCCTTGAAGCTAATTCTTTCCTTTTTTTTTCTTCTATCCAGGCTTTCACTTCATTGTTAACAAAATCTTTAAACTCATCTGTAATTTCCTGCTTTGAAAAATCTTGGGTGTTCTTTAAAGTTAAAATTTCACTTGTTAGTTTCACAATGACCTTTACCCTCTCATCGTTTACTTGCTTGAGATTGTCAAATTAATTTTTCTATACACAATTCATGGATATTTGACTCATTAATGTTAATTCTCTCCAAAAAAAAATTTCAAGTTATTTTTTACATTCACTCAGCTCCAACTGTACAGTAGATCCCCCAAGGGTGCGCACTCAAAGGGTGCAAAATTCCAGTGGTGCGGACAGTACCGGTGCGGCACTTATGTTCTAAGGGTGCGAAAAAGTCAAAGGATGCGGTGACGGAACGCAATGTGCTTTTGTTTAGGGGCCAAATTGTGATGGCGTCAGCTCTCTCTCTCTCTCTCTCTCTCTCTCTCTCTCTCTCTCTCTCTCTCTCTCTCTCTCTCTCTCTCTCTCTCTCTCTCTCTCTCTCTCTCTCCCTCCCTCCTTCCCTCCCTCCCTCCCTCCCTCCCGCGCTCGCTCGCTCGCTCTCTCTCTCTCTCTCTCTCTCTCTCTCTCTCTCTCTCTCTCTCTCTCTCTCTCTCTCTCTCTCTCTCTCTCTCTCTCTCTCTCTCTCTCTCTCTCTCTCTCTCTCTCTCTCTCTCTCTCCCTCTCTCGCTCTCTCTCGCTCTCTCTCTCTCTCTCTCTTCCTCAACTATTCGTCTTTCTCTCTCCTTTAGAGAACTCAACATTATAAAGATTCATATGTGAGATTCTTCTTCTTCCTCCTCCTCCTTCTCCTCCTTCTCTTCTTCTTCTTCTTGAGACCTGTTATGCTTTGTATCGCTTCGTAGGTCCCGTCTACCTTGGTGTTACGGCTTCTCTATCCTTCCATAGACGTGAATAGGAAGAAGGTGCAACACAAAAGGAGATTTTCACCGATTTTACAACTCCTTTCTTTTCAATTACGCTGATTTTCTTTGCATTCTTCCCACGCCTGTATAAGACGTGGGAAAAACACAAAGAAATTCAGCGTTTGTCTTTCTCTCCTTCCTTCCATCTCCTTTAAATAACTCAACATCCCAAAGCTTCATATGTGGGATTCTTCTTCCTCCTCCTCTTTCTCTTTTCTCCTTCATCTTCTTCTTGTGACCTGTTATGCTTTGTATCGCTTCGTAGGTCCCGTCTACCTTGGTGTTACGGCTCCTTTTTCCTTCCATAGACGTGAATAGGAAGAAGGTGCAACACAAAGAGAGATTTTCACCGATGTCATTAGTTCTTTCTTTTCAATTACGCTGATTTTCTTTGCACTTTTCCCACGCCTGTATAAGACGTGGGAAATACGCAAAGAAATTCAGCCTTTGTCGAGCGGACATGTTGTGATGACATCAGCTCTCTCTCTCTCTCTCTCTCTCTCTCTCTCTCTCTCTCTCTCTCTCTCTCTCTCTCTCTCTCTCTCTCTCTCTCTCTCTCTCTCTCTCTCCCTCCCTCCCTCCCTCCCTCCCTCCCTCCCTCCCTCCCTCCCTCCCTCCCTCCCTCGCTCGGTCTCTCTCTCTCTCTCTCTCTCTCTCTCTCTCTCTCTCTCTCTCTCTCTCTCTCTCTCTCTCTCTCTCTCTCTCTCTCTCCCCCTCCCTCCCTCCCTCCCTCCCTCCCTCCCTCCCTCCCTCCCTCCCTCCCTCGCTCGCTCGCTCGCTCGCTCGCTCGCTCTCTCTCTCTCTCTCTCTCTCTCTCTCTCTCTCTCTCTCTCTCTCTCTCTCTCTCTCTCTCTCTCTCTCTCTCTCTCTCTCTCTCTCTCTCTCTCTCTCTCTCTCTCTCTCTCTCTCTCTCTCTCTCTCTCTCTTTCACTCTCTCAGATGTAGGATTCCTCCTCCTTCTCCTTCTCCTCCATCTACAACGGTCATGAATACAATGCTGTGAAAGCCCTTATAATTGTAGTAGAATGGTCCAGCTTTGGGTGGCTTCTTCATAGCAACATGCTTGCCGTCCACAGCCCCCAAACAGTTGTGATAGTTCATTCCACCTGGAACTAAAACCTTCAGCAACTTCTTTCCACTCCTCTTCAGTTTTGGGGCACCTGAGTACTTCATCTTAGTAGACCTCAATGATGACTTTGCAGATCCCTGGTAAGAACTTGCAGATTGTACTAACCTCAACTCTGAAGTTGTAATGTAGACTTGGATACGAATTTCCAGTATCTATGAAGCGAAGGGTGCTTGCCAGCTTGAGTCCCACGTCCAGTGGTTCTCTCATGGATGTGGTCTTTTCAAGATTAACTTCACCATCTCTTGAAACAAGTCGGGAGTAGTTCTCAGATAATTTATGTAGCCTCTTGGATCTTCCTTGTGAAGTTCTGTCAATAACTGATCGAAATGTCTAAAGTGATGTCTCCTGGTCAACCATTGTTATTTCTTCTTTGGCCTGCTCTTTCTTCCTCTTCTCCTGGTCTTCAACAAGTATTAGTGCTACAGCTGAGAAATAATATAGACACGTTCTCTTTTGTGCGATAAGAGCTTCTTCTCTCATATTCAACATCTTGTCGGGTCCATAACAAATCGACGAATTGCGTGCCAGTACGGGGACAAAATGCGTGCAAGTGTCAAGGTGGCATTATGAAAACGCACCCTTGGAAGTTAATAACCAATGGGAAATTCACTAATGTATTCCGGGACTCCTAAGACTTACCCATTTTTTGCCATAAACCCCCGAAATACATGATATAATGAAAGAATATGTAGTACATATACACATGTAATTAACTATGATAGATAATAGATAGATACTGTACTGGTGGAAGCCATTACAGTATCTAGGATGGAGGAGGAAAAGGAATCCCATATCTGAAGCCTTAGGATATTGAGTTCCTTAAAGGAGATGGAAGGAGGAAGATCCTTAAAGGAGATGGAAGGAGGAAGAGAAAGACGAATGGAGGGGGGGGAAAGAGAGAGAGAGAGAGAGAGAGAGAGAGAGAGAGAGAGAGAGAGAGAGAGAGAGAGAGAGGAGAGAGAGAGAGACGGAGAGAGAGAGAGAGCAGAGAGAGAGAGAGAGATGAGAGAGAGAGAGAGAGAGAAGGACGAGAGAAGAGAGAGACGGAGAAGAGAGAGGAGAGAGAGAGGGAGAGAGAGAGAGAGAGAGAGAGATAATGACTGTCTTCACAACATGGCCGCTCGACAAAAGCACATAGAAATCCGTCACCGCACCCTTTGAATTTTCGCACCCTTTGAATATAAGTGCCAGACTGGAATATCGTACCCTTTGAGTGCGCACCCGTGGGTGCGGCCCGATTGTAATGATAATAATTGTAGGAATCATTCATTCTCCCAAAAATTTTAATTGATACATTAGGATTCATAAGCACTTTTGGGAATTCTTTTTTATTTGTTTTGTTTTGTTTATATTAAAAGGATACCGGCCAAGGGCAAACAAAAATAGATTTTTGCCGCACCCCGACGTCCCTTCCTTCCTCCCCAGCCCCCTCCCATCCTCCTTGTCACTTTCAGTGTTGCCAGATTGGGCTATAAGTAGCGGATTGAGCTACCTTTTTATGCCATCTGCTATTATTTTTTTAAATCTGCTGCTTGCGACTTTTTGGGCTACACAATTTAGCTCGAGTGCAATTTTTTTTGCAAATTTGCTAAAAAATATATAGATTTAAGTGAATTTATGCTACTCATTATTCTCTCACAGGTTGGTTTATTATTAATTCTTCTAATAATATTTATACCATATGATATTTATGAATTTTAGGTCTCAAAATAACACTCGGAAGAGCAAAAATAGGTGAAAATAGGGACTCAGCTGAAGTTTTGGCACTAATTACAATTTTTCCTATAAGTTGATGTATTTATATCTAACGAATTCGTAATTAACGCTGTTATTTTGCACCAATTATTCGTTAGATGAGAGATTCTACTATATTCCTCCTCCTCTTGAGATCAATTTCTCATGTAACTACCCTTTCTTCTAAGTCCCCCACATTAAACAATAGGAGCTCTTTCATCTTCTATTAATCTTCGCATTTTCTTCTATATGGTAGCATCTCTTCATAAACAGTAGGAGATTAAATCCTAGTGAGTCACAAACATTTTTTTCTTCCTTCATATTCTACACTTGCGATCCCACTGCTGCCACCACTGTAATGCCTTGTGTTTTGAAACACTGAGAAATTGATCTAAATGAGTAAGTAAGTAGCAATGAGAGGGTTGCCGCTGGGAATCGAACCCACGACATCATACTTAACTTACCAACACCTTACTAATCAGACCATAATGATCACCAAGGTCCAAGTGGAGTTTGGCTTATGTTCACTGTCCCGTCACTACAATGTGACTTCAGCTATACTGACAAATTGGTTAATCCATCAAGACTTTGGAACCAAGGATACCATTGGTGGTATACCTATATTATTGTTATCCTTCATATAAGAAAAAGTAAACTGATGGGAAAATTCTATATCTTTTGATGTATTTAACATAAAATTATACAATATTTTAATGTATTTTACAGCTTACAGTTATGATAAAAAAAAACTTTGCAGAAATGTGAGAGGCTGGCAGGATCTTGCTACACATTCAAGAATTATTTTGCTCCTGGCTTTGTCTTCCAGTTGGAGAATGGAGATGTTGACAAACTAATTAGGTAATTAAAACTCAGGGTGACCCAGTCACCTTTATACAATAATAATACAGTAAGATAATTATACTTTTTTCCCTGTGATCCCAATCTCCCTTTAGCTTTTTAGTGTTGTGTCTATCCTCACAGTATTAATGTTTACTAGTGAAGAAAAGGCATTTCTAGTACAGTTTCTTTCTTATTGACTGCTGAAGTACAGTGGTTGCTTTCATTTACAAGATGCTAAAGATCTACTTGCTTGATTCATATTGATGATGTTATTATATTAGTTTTCTCTTCTACTTTCATATCAGATTATCAAAATGAGAATATTCAATATTATTCAACTTTATTTGAAGTAATGGATATCTGATAAATGATAGTTTGGGTACAAATTAGCATACAAATATAACATATTTCCCATATGATAAGACTCACTTTTTTCAAGAAATATGAACTCAAATATTACACTATGTCTTAGCACTTAAAGATCAAGATCAAAATCACCTGGTGGGAGCAGAAAAAGTTGGGCGATCTCCTTACACCCATAACCCTGTCCACCCAGCAGTGAATGGGTAGCAGATGTTAGCCAGGGATTGTGATCTGCCATCCCAGGTGGTGGCCTGACACCTGCCTCGGCGAGGTGTGAAAAGGTGCCGTTACAAAGGCTATACCCGCAAGATGTAGGTGTAGATACGGAACTTTCACCTTTGTAACGGCAGCTCCTTATGGTGTCTCTTATTGTAGTGTAATGAGATGGAACCACTGTGGCTGCCCGGACTAAATCCAACTTGGGATCGCCCAAGGAAGCCTCACTACAAGATTAACTTTAACCAAAATAACCAGAACCTGCCAGGTTATGCAAAATATCCAGGGATCAAAAGTATGCACTTTAGTGGAATTTATTCTTACAGTATATCCGAGGGCTGGAGCAGCATCATTCTGGGGAATCAATAATCCCACGACCCCCGTATTATCTGCAAAACTTTCCAAAGACAGGCGCTCCTTGTACGCTGTCACAATTTCCCAGTGTCTCAGCTTGTTCCAGTCACCACACCTTCTCTGCTAAGCCGTGGATTGAGTACACAGCTTGACACAGCTCTCCCAGTACCAAAACTCCTGCAACTAATTATTCCTTTTTATCACTCTCTTGCCATATTTCCCCACCTCGAAGACATCCCAAACTATGTACACGATTACTCCTAAACTAGATGCCACCATCGCATGCCTGCTTATATGCTGGCAAAACCCCGCAATAAACGTTTCCAATACCAGATCACCAGCTTACAGCTTGCTATCTTTGCACGCCAAAATATCCTCTCCAAACACTCCCAGCCCGCCTCAAGACCGGCAGATGAACATTGTGTTGCGTTCTTACATAACACTGATCTCTTTTTATAGTAGGGTTCTTTTTTTCTCTCTTGTCGTCCACATTTTGTATAATGTTTGTTTATTGTGCAATAATGTTTCGTGGTAGGATTCGGTGTGGTTGAAGAGGAAGAGTCCAACTCGCAGGAGAACCACGGTGGAGTAAGGCCATGAAATCCAAGACTCCTCCCTAACACCAAACAACCTCAAAACATTACTCTGCCAATCGCGACACAACTCGGCAACAACAGATGATCAAAGACTGCCTCCTCACCGGAGCCAAGGGGAAGGAAATGGAGTCTGAGGACTTCCCCCGATCACCTCTGTCCCGGGCAAGTGAGTGAGGACACCTTCTCTATGCAGAGAGACGCTTTGGAAAACACCACGAACCACCCAGAACCAACATCTACCCCCAGACCACCTGGTGAAGGCGTCATACATGCTCAGAGCTATCAATGGAGCCAAATTGTTTGTCAACCCCAGCAAGGTATCCCATGCTTTCCACCAGTCACCTCTTGGTTAGTACAGTACTCCCTCCAATTTTGCGTGAAATTAGTCGACATTGTAGGCCGCAAAATTGGAATTATTGACCTTATGGTGATTTTAGTTATATGTTTGCCCTTGTTTGTACACAAATACATGTAATTATACATCCTACAATAAAGAAAAATACTGAAAAATATAAACATTATCATTATCCACAAGAAAATTAATTTAAATGACCATTTTACTGTATCTGGGCTTGCAGAGATGAAGATTGGTCTCGATCCCAAATTTGGAATATTGCAAAATTGGAACCCACAAAATTGGAGGGAGCACTGTACATCATCGAGGGAGAAACACTGTCACTGGGCAATGGGTCAGCCCTAGTAGTAGTTGTGTGGGAGCACAACATCCCCAAAGTGCCAGATCTAGAAGAACCCACCTTCCCACTAGAGGAATGGGAGAGTATCTGCAGGAGAGCTGAGCAGGACGGCAAAGACTTTAAGCATGCCAGGGTGGGGCCCATAGCAGATGACGCCAACATAGACGAGATCCGGGATAGAGGTAGTAAATACCACCTGGATTCCACCATGCTGCCTTCCAAGGACCAACACAGGGAAGTGGATACACCTCAAGGTAAGGGGGCCCATACCTACCAAGGTATCCAATAATCAACTAGTATATTGAGAACGGCCCTTCCTCCCTCCTATGCTATGCTGCCCTGGGTGCCTAAAGATAGGACATTCCATCAATATCTGCAGGCCATCAGAGCGTTCTTCACGGTGCAGCGGCCCACATTAGCCTCTGGCTAGTAGTGTTACCGCGCTTGGCTGCAATTCTGTGGTCCTGCGTTCGAGCCCCACTCAGGCACGATAAAAAGCTTTTCACTGTTGTCAGAAGTTATTATCCCTGTGAGCTAGGAGTAGGGGATTTGAATCAGCTGCCAAGGTCTTCCTGCTGACACAGCCATAGTCGAAGCTGACTCAGGTCTCACGTGGATGAAGAGGGGCCCTGGGCCACCAATCATGTATATGTTGGGTGTAATAGTGTTCATACTTACAGTGTGTATTTACACTGTCCCTTCGCTCTGTCACTCAGTTGGGACCTTTAAACCTTTAAACATTCATTCCACCTCAATGAAGACACCTGCAGCAGGCCGTATCACTGCTTCCTGTGTGGGAGGGCCACATGGTCCTAGATCTGTCCACTGCCCTCACAACCAGGACGCTCAACAGCTGTACAATATCTTAGCACGTGATGGGATGACCCTTCACGACATAAACAAACAACTCAGGGAAATATAGCTGCCCAAAATCCAGGCTCCTGACAGGCCACCACCACCACCACCCAAGCCAGCAACATGCCCATCTTCACCTGCTAGAACAGTCCAGCAGGGATCTCATTCGCCCCAGTCGCCATTGAAAACAGGTACAGCACATTAATAACACTCTAGGGAGAGGAAAACTCTATATTACAAGACGCAACCATTGCCCCAATCCCTCCACCAGCACGCAGCTACACAAAAGCCTCCTTATAGGCAGTCATGGTACCTGCCACCCCAAACTACCTCAACCCCTCCTGACCTAGACAATGAAATAAATTATTTTGCTACCACAGCAGAAGTACACCAGCAGCATGACAATACATCAATACAAGGACGGGACACACCGCACCTCTCGCTATGCCACCTCCTTACCACCACAACACCTTCAAGACTCACCCTGTCCACCAGAAAACACCCTTTCCTCACGCCCATAGAAAACATTCTCTCCAATCTCTTCAGCTTTCTATGGAAAGTTTACCACCTTTACCAGAAGCGTACTTCAGTTGCTAACAATTTAACAGCAACTAGTGGACTAACTGTGTGGGTCGCGGGTCGAATAGACGTGCCACTCTGTGCTCCTATTTGGACTTATATCTCTTTCTTTAAACAACACTGAGAACTTAGAAAATTATAAGTGAAGTATCCCTGCACAAAGGAATTTGTATGAACTCGGAGTGTTGTGGTGAAATATAATAAATTAATGTGTGAGGAGAACTTGACAACTATGGCTGAAAGAGGAACAGGTGATGTAAACAACAACACAGCGTAGGAAATTTGTGACACATAGTTCCATGCTGCATGCCAGGGAATAACATCAGAAAGATATCACATACTAAGTGCTGCTCTGGTGATGACGTGCCGTTGTATTGTCTGGCGTGCAAGGAATTTAACAAGAGATTGATGAGCACTGTGGGTAAGTTAGTAAAAAAATTTAATCACCTGGAACATGAGATAAATGTAGTAAATATTAGAGTAGATGAAGTGCAACTACAGATGAATATTAAAGTAAATAAGGATGTGATGAAGGACATTACTGAGTGTTGGTAGAAGACTTTGTAAAAACTAGAGAGAGAAGTGCAATCTAGGCATGAATCTTTGGAAGAAGAAATTGTAAATATATGGAGTCATTTGAAGCAAGAAATGTAGAAGAAAGAAATAGTGGGAAGGATTGATGTTGTTGAATGAGGGAGGACAATGAAAAGTAATGCACAACAAAACTATTCAAAGGCTTCAACAAATAATGGTGGGCAGGATTTGATGCAAGAAACTACTAGTATGGTACATGACACACTACAAAGGAGCAATAATTTAATTATACACGGAGTACCAGAGAAGATGAAACAGGACATGGATCTAAGTAAAAGTGATGAAAAGTAGGACATGAAAAGAATTAGTATTCAGTGAATTTTGCAATGCAATTAAGAACATAAGAACAAAAGAATATTAGGAAGCTACAAAAGGCTCGGAGATCTGCTCGTCATAAACATTGTCGCTGGAGACCACGTTATCCATTTGAAGGATCAAAACGCGCGCGCTTTCCTTGGCCGGCATTGGGTGCTTTAAATTAAATTATTACACATCTAGCATCTCAGCCTGGGTGTCATGCAACTTCCAAAGGGAGAAGCAGTGTTGCCAGATTAGCCGAATTTGGCCGAATCTAGCCAGAAAATATTACTTTTAACCGATAACCGGAAACAGCAGCCAAAACCCTCCCAAAATTTGCAATTTTGCAATAAAAACATCTCCATGTGAATGGTATATTCATTTTTTTAAATAAAATGCTAAATTATGGAATAAATAATAGATCAGAATGTTTTAGTTATGAGGGATGGGAGGCTGTGGTGGTAATGATAGCGGGAGGGATTCAGGGGAGGGGGCCGAGGGGAGGGGGGGAGTCGTACTCGTAGCCTGACAAATTTCCTTCGTGTTCGGATTTTGTCGCCACGCCGTCCCTGTACGGGGAGACTCGGCCGCTCGGCGTGCGTTCAGTGTGCATCACCCATCCGTCGCGATCACAGTTGTTCGAGTATCAAGGGGAAGAATTTTCCGGGCAAACATGGCTAAGGAAGTTAAGGCGTTTACATGTAATGTCAAGACCACTTGCCAAGATGCAATGACTAGGCAAATTCTGACCAACATATCGCAAACACTTTCAATATACGAATTTCTGCGTTTGCGAGTGTTTTGCCTCTGGTCATGTAACGAATCACAGCTCATCAAACTTCATAACTTCATCTGTGTAGACAGTGAGCGAGATAATATTTCGATTAAATAAGAGGAAAGTAAGACGTTCAAGACCATAACAGTTGTAGAAATAAATAAGATTTATAATATATATGTTGTTTTTTATATAAAAGCTAACCAAAAACAAGCATAAAGTTTGAAATATATTAGGGAAGTGTTGAAAATAACGAATGTGGGCCCTCTACGTGGGTGGAGCGAAGCGGATGTGTGTGTTTTCATGAGAAAGAATCTGGGTATATATTTCAAATAAATCAGAGGAAAGTAAGATGTTTGAGACCATTATAGTTAATCGTCTACATAAGATTTATATTATATATATTGTTTTTAATATAGAAGAACGCCATAGACAAGCAAAAAGCTTGTAATATATTAGAGAAATGTAGAAAATAACAAGATGTGACATTCAAACATGTGTGGGTGTTGATGTTTCAATGCATTTTGTGGTTGTAGCTTCGACTTACAATTGTTCCCTTTTTCCTAATAATAAGTAAAAAGCATATCATATTGTTTACAATTATTTTCATCAAATTAAAGTAAGAAATAAGATGTTTGTATATTGCACAAAAATATGTGTCAAAGAAAATTTAGACACTGAAGACAGATCCAGTTCCGAACACAAAACACTGGTGCGGTAGTCTGAATGCGGAGAAGTTATGTTGTGGCCACTGGCCAGAGTCAAGAGTGGCGGCTGCAGTGCTGTACTTTCAATACAGAATCAGCAGGATATACATTTCAAATAAATAAGATGAAAGTAAGATGTTTGAGATCATGACAGTTGTTGAAATACATAACATTTACATTATTAATGTTGTTTTTAATATAACAGAAATCCACAACCAAGCATAATG
>JAXIVD010000099.1:188050-210550 GCA_036785275.1 Cancer borealis | reverse complement strand
ACTTCCCATCTGATGGCTGAGCTGCACAAACTGCTGAGTGTGAAGCCCATCTTCACCACACCCTTCCACCCTAGCGGAAATGGTCGCATTGAACGCCTACATGGTCCTCTAAAGGCTTGCCTTCGGAAGCTTTGTGAAGAGAAGCCGAGGGAGTGGCACAAGTATCTAATTCCAACATTATTCGCCCTCAGAGAACTCCCTAGTGACCGGACTGGATTCTCGGCCTTCGACCTTCTGTATGGCCGTGCAGTTAGGGGACCTCTTACTGCTCTGCGTGACCTATGGGAAGATCAACAAATACAGGGAGAGGAGCGTAACAGCTTCCAGTATATCCTAGAGCTACGCGAAAACCTTGCCGAGTGCTCGAAACTTGCTGCCCAGAATGCAGAGATCAGCCGCAGCAAGTATAAGGCTTACTTCGACGTCCGCTCCCAAGACCGTCAATTTAAGCCTGGGGATGAAGTGTTGGTCCTTCTCCCCAATGAAACAAGTAAGCTTCTAATTTCCTGGAATGGCCCATATAAAGTACTAGAGAGGCGAGGTAAAGTTGATTATGTTATTGATGAACCTAAAGGACCAAAATTGTACCATGTGAACTTATTAAAAAGGTATTATCGCCGTGAGCAAGTCCTTCAAGCTTCACTGTAGAAAATATTTCCTGTCCTGTTCAGTTCATAAATGAAAATATATGCACACACACATAGAAGAGGGCATGATTATGAGCCTTTCTTCCTTGCAAAGTCACACATCCTTAGCTTACATCCAGTAGTGGGATTCCACCGGTTCACGCTGGTTCGTGAGAACCTGTTCTTGGAATTTCATTAATCCCGAGAACCGGTTGTTAGCTTAAATCAAGGCCTCTCAATCTTTTTTCTCCATGGACACTTTTTACTTATAAATTATTTTGGTAGACCCATCATAGATTTGTTACTGGCTTTTGATAGTAAAAAACACAACTAAAACTAGATTTGATGTCGGGTGGAGCCGAACACGGGCTCAAGACGAACATTAGCTATTTTTCCCAAGTAATAAGCATTGTTGTAATCCGTTCTTGTAATTAAATATTGAGTTGTACTTTACCTGAAGTTATCAAGTCAAACCAGGTTACTTTAGAATCAACATTTCGGAATTATAGGTTCAAGTGGGAGTATATAAAGGGGTATGTGGTGTACTGGCTTTACTGAATTACCTTAAAATAGTTATACACAAGAAGCTGTTTCACAGCTGATCTCAAACGCTCTTGCTACGAGACCGTTAACTTCTGTGGTTCGTTATCTAATGAGAGTTTATACAATAGGAGTAAACTCCATCCTTTTAATGTATATACAATCATATATAGGTACTGGTATATTGTACCTCCCTTAATAATTCAAGTACATATAGGTACAGTAATAGAGTATCTTCCTAATCCAACAAAGTATATAAACAGGTACATATATAATGAACTTTGTCTAATAGATCATATAATGTTGTGTAATAACACTTCTACTAATACTACAATCCTATAACAAAATACTGCAGTGCCTGTTCTCCAAGACCCTATCACAATCTATATAACAATTCTTCCAGCCCTCGGCTTTTACTCACGATATGTAACAACTGCATGTTGCGGCTCTGCTCGCCCCTCGTCTCCAAGATAGTACTGGTTAGTACTGAGGTCTGAATACAAGTGATGCTCTCTGCCTGGTGTTCGCTTTGGGTGCCTATGTAGTAGGGGTCTATGGTTTTGGGCGCCACAGCAGAATGTATGGTGTTGGACATTCCTGTGGTGACAGCAGCTGGAATTCGAATTCGCGCTCCTGCCGCCTCGCGTCTTGCCTTGACCGCCGTCCCATATACGCCTCTCGCTACTTCCGGTCGTGCCGCTAATCTATGGGTTAATAGCACATTTCATTCGTTCTTCCTCTAGTCTATTTCTTCTTTCGCTTCTGTTATATATTCCTTTATTTATGTGTCTTCCTCCGTAAGAGCAGGTATGTCAGGTTTCGACATTTCTTCCCTTTTTTGAAAGCCTCGTCCTCGAGGCAGTGCAGTCCTCCTTCGCGTCGGTAGTCGAATGGTGACCATCTGCCATGCTTCTTGCTAGAGTGGCTTCTTGCTATTGTAGAAGACGTAGACGCCGGTTGCCACTGACCCAACCAATACCAATACTGCCAGAACAATGGCCAGTACAGATATCCATCTGGGCAGGGGTTCCGCTCGCATCCCCTGGTCTGCATGTATAGGCTGCAATTTGTTCATCAATTCCGTCAGGGAAATGGGGCTGCGACTGCCGTCGAGAAAGGTTGGATCAGACACATTTTGTAACCAAGTTGCCTCGGCAAGACGAGGGTTAATATCCATCGATAGAGAAGACGTCTTGATGGTGAGTGGTGGAAATTCCGCTATGGTATCGTGAGTAGGTAACGTGAGAGTTTGGCTATGAGCACTACATCCTTGACCCAATGTGAGTATGCCTGTACCATTTATCACTTGCCTCAGTTTATTTAGAGTGTTGACTGAGCAATTTAAAGTTAACGTCAAAGGTTTACTAGTGGAAAATGTCCACTATCCATCACCCTTAATGAGAATTGGAGGGAAGTGTTTCAAGACATATGGTTCACATAAGGTTGTGGCTTCGTGCTTTCCTAAAATATTGGCAGATCCACAAGTGATGCATTAAAGACTGGTCCTAATGGTGGGCAAACAAACAGATTATGATGTCTTCTACAGTGATCAAAACTATTTGCCAAAAAATACAGTTTTCTATCTTCACTAAATGCTATATATATTTTTTGTAGGTTGATTTTGAACAAAATATGGAGAGTTAGGCAGAACATATGGCAAGGAATCAATCCGAAAGACATCAAAAATATCTGTCGGATCGCCTTGCAAAGGTATAGTGAGATAGAAGCTGTATAGGCCCGATAGAGTTACGGGTCTGGAGACTATCTTGATTATATCTCTGTACATAGCTAAATATTCAGGCACTGCAGGAAAAAGCGTCCCTGGCGTTTTAAGGGAAGCTTTTTTAAGAATACCTAACAAATTATCATCTGATACAATCATGGGCGTACTTGTTGCTGTGTAGCAACTCCGAAAAGAATATTAGAAATTGATCCAATGAAATTAAGTGCACCCCTTCTTACTCTATCTTGCTGATGGACATCTGAATTTATTATATAATGAAGAAAGTTATTCATGTCTTTAAATATTTTAACAAATTCTCTATTAAAATTTCGCAAATGCTTTTTGCAAGGATGTGACTATTTCATAAGAACTATTCATATGTTCAACATTCCGACGTATATCTGCCGTTTTGTTTTGAGCATGGATTAAAGGAACTTGAATATCCTATGACTTTAATTCAAAAGGGACTATATATTCTCTTCCCGTTAATATGGTCCTAAATACTGGCGTATAACTCAGTCCATCCCTCAGGGTAGATTCCTGCACGGGGTGCCTGGCCTAAACGCCAACGATACAGCATATCTGTTAAATTAAAAATGGTCTTATTCTTTCTGTCTTACATATTCAATGGAGTTAGACATTACATTTGGTAGATTAGGAACTTTATGTGAAGACCTCAAGGCATATCGTCCTGGGTTCTCTGGTATTATTTCAGGAGCAATTTCATCACTATTTTCTTCAAGAGGGTCTATGCCCTGATCTATATTATTTTTGAGTGTATTCTTCACGGGAAAGGGTTTTGGTTCTTCTTCACCGTCATTTAGTGGATAAGCTTTTCTTCAGGTATTAGTCTAACTCTGTCGGTGTGCATGGTAACGTCTTTTCCACTTTTTATATGTTTTACCTTTATGACAACGGGGCTGATGAGATGTAGAACCCTTGTTGTAAGTTTCCGACGTGTTCTTGAAACGTGTGTCCTTGAATAATAATATCATCGAGGTAGACCTGGATAGTAGTCCCAATAAGTCCAACCATGACTGAGTTCACTACCCTTTGGAAAACAGAAGGTGCTGTAGATAGGCCAAAAGGTAAAGAAAGGTATTCCCAGTGACCCTCAAGTGAGGAGAAAGCTGTTTTCTCTATGCTACCAGGATCCAGGGGAATCTGGTAATATCCTTGGTTCATATCGAGACACGTAAAGATGGTGCTATTTCCTAGTTGATTTAAAATAGCTTGAATGTTAGGCAAGGGAAACTTATCATCCTTTAAGGTGTTATTTAAAGCATGGATGTCTAGACATAGTATAATTCCTCCATCTTTCTTGGGTACAGGAATCAAAGGTGCATTATAGGGCGATCGCGAAGGGCGAATTATACCCTGCTTCTCTAAGTTTATTAACTCCGCTCTCACTCTTTCGTGATAGCTAACAGGTATTGTGTAAGGTTTTCTATACACCAATGCATCATCATTTTGTTTGATAGTGCACATGAAATATGGTGTAATCTGTAGCGTATCCTGCTCTGTGGAGAATACGTCTGCGCAATTTTTTTTATTAAGTCTTTTAATATTTTATTTTCCTGTGCTTCGGGGGGAAATTTTTCATTTACTATTTTTAACATTCTGGCCATCTTATCTTGATTTTCTTGATTACGTTAGTTACTTGGTTCTTCTCCTGAGTGTCCGTGGGAATTCCTTCCTTGTGGACTACATTTACCATCTTATGATGTGAATCTGGAGTATATATCTTTTTTTCACAAGGTTGCACAACTCCAATCGTTTTACCGTCATCAATCTCTATACTTTCTTGTTCAACATTGATGTACTGTACTGTGAACAAAGATTTTTTTCTCTCCTTCTACTTCATATAAGCTTACTACACCTGGGCATAATATTCTAGCTTGAGGATTACCGACACATGGCTCTAATAATGCCTCCTTGTGTCCAGTCATGGGTGTTGTGAGTGTAATGTACCCCCGCGGTTGCTGATAATATTTTTACTGATTCTACTGCACTGGCCTTTACATGCTCTGCGTGTTGTACTGACCACGATTCGGACATGGTGTCCTCATCCTTGGCACTCATCCGTTCATTTTCTCTTTTTACCTCTGCCGTACTCACGTCTTTATTTTCTCTTTGAACGTCTGTATTGTTCAATACTTTTGGATCCCAGGTCATTATGGTAACATTGTTATCTACCCTTGGTTCGAGGGAAACGGCGTTCCCTCCTATCCTGAGTTCAACATAACTCCTTCCTTTTATAGATCTTAATTTTAGGTCTATATCATGTTTCTGCATGTAATCTCTTTCCAATATCATAGGAGTGGGTAATTTTACTTCCTTAATGACAATCAATTTTTGTCTCCTACTTTAATAGTCACTTCTATATCTCCCTGGTTATCTATTATTATCTCACTAGCTGCAAATATAGGTACAGCTTGGGCTCTCACATATTTTACTTCTATGACCGTCGAGAAATTTTTGTTCGATAAGGGTAGAACAAGCTCCCGTATCGAACATGGCTACAATTTATCGGAATGTTCCGTCACTTTTTTTCATACCAAATTTTATGGCAATAGGTCCATATTCCTCCGTCATCTTGTTTTCAGATCTATTTAATTCCACTTGCTTATTGACTTCGTGCTGATCTTTTTTTTTTCTACCAGTATGTTAGATTTGGGTGGTCGTCTACAGGTACTGGCGTAATGGTTTGTTTGACCACAATTCGTGTATTATTTTGAAAGGTTTGGGTCCCAGCATTCTCTTACCATGTGACCCATTTGGTGGCAATTGTAACACCTCAGTGTTTTGTGATCAGGGGACCAGAAACTATGTGGTGATGTGATCTGGGGTGGTTTGAATTGTCTTGTTGGGCGAGGTGGTTGGGGAGGAGGTTCTATCGCATTGGCTACTTGCCTCCCCTTCCTTTGAACATCCTCGTCTCTCAATTTACATTGGGGGTTACATTTAATATAGTTTATGGCTCTTTGGTACACCTCTTTGGGCTATCCATATCGTTATCGGTCATTCCTGCCTTGAAGGCCATCGGGAGGGCTCGTAGCAGGGCCTTAGTTATATCTCTTTTGACGAAAACAGAGTAAGTTGGCTGCTCCTTTTCAATTTTAACAGCCAATCCAGTTAGGCGAATGTAATATTCGCAAAATCTTTCTCCAGGCTTCCTTTTAGCCTCATGGAGTTCCTGCTTAAAGTACTCTGCTCGTTTCCCCTCCCAAAAAACTTCTAAAAATTCTTTTTTGAGGGCCTCCCAGTCATATCCACATGATGTAAGAACAGAAGTGAGTAAGTCCTTTGCCGGTCCCAAGGCGTATTGTTTGGTAAGCTCTATTCTCCCAGCTTCGTCCCAGTTACATTTTGTCCGAACCTCTATATATCCTAACCACGCCCTGGCGCTAGTAGTACATACTAGTGTTGGATGTTCTTCATCCTTGGAGCGTTCCCCACAAAAATAATTCAAGCAGATAACTCTTGCAAAATTATTCTTAGAATTGTGGGTGATGATTTCAGCTAAATCTGAAGTCCTCACTTGAGTGGTATCGGCTTATCCGCTAGCCATATTGATGTCTTCCCAACACCACTCATCTACAACACTTCTACAGTCAGATATGTCGGCTATTTCAGGTGGACAACGGAGTAACTTTTGCTTGTTTTTCATGCGCTATTGAACTTCTATAACCACATATGCAGGTATATATTCCCACCCATATGCTGCCACCACTGTTTAAACCCGTTCTTGTAATTAAATATTGAATTGTACTTTACTGAAGTTATCAAGTCTTAAGTCAAACCAGGTTACTTTAAGATCAACACTCTTCGGAATTATAGGTTCAAGTGGGATTATATACAAGTGGTATGTGGTTTTCTGGCTTTACTGAATTATCTTAAAATAGTTATACACAGGAAGCTGTTTCACAGCTAATCTCAAACGCTCTTGCTACGAGACCGTTAACTTCTGCGGTTCGTTATTTAATAACAACGTATACAATGAGAGTAAACTCCACCCGCATATATCCTTTTATTATATGTAAAATCATATATAGAGACAGGTATATTGTACTTCCCTTAATAATTCAAGTACATGTAAGGTACAGTTATAGAATACCTTCCTAATCCAACAAAGTATATAAACAGGCACATATATAGTGTACCTTGTCTAATAAATCATATAATGTCGTGTAATAATACTTCTGCTAATACTACAATCCTATAACAAAATACTGCAGTGCCCGTTCTCCAAGACCCTATCACAATTTATATAACAACTCTTCCAGCCCTCAGCTTCTACTCACGATATGTAACAACTGCATGTTACGGCTCTGCTCGTCCCTCGTCTCCAAGATAGTATTGCTTAGTACTGAGGTCTGAATGCAAGTGATGCTCTCTGCCTGGTGTTCGCATTGGGTCCCTATGTAGTAGGGGGTCTATGGTTTTGGGCGCCATAGCAGAATGTATGGTGTTGGACATTCTCGCGGTGATAGAAGCTCGAATTCGCGCTCCTGCTGCCTCGCGTCTTGCCTTGACGGCCGTTCCATATACGTCCCTCGCCACTTCTGGTCGTGCCTCTAATCTATAGGTTAATAGTACATTTCATTCCTTGTTCCTCTCGTCTATTTCTTCCTTTGCTTCTGTTATATATTCCTTTATTTCTGTGTCTTCCTTCGTAAGAGCAGGTATGTCGGGTTCCGACAGCATTACTAATAAATTGATTAAAAGATATTTGAAGCACAGAAAATAATTATTTTATGATTGCAAATAAATGTTATAAAAATAGCACAACATTATCACAATTGGTAATAGTTTAATGGATAACATTTGCAACTACCCAAACATTTTAATAGTCATCAACCATGTCTGCTCAGTATTGATTATGCTTTAATAATTATTTAGACATTTTTTTAAGTTGGGAAAATAACTAAAATCAATAATTTCACTTGCTAGACTGTAGCATGTGGCAACCCAAAGATCAACCTTTGCGCATATATCGGGCCAGCCTGCATGGTTTGCTGCTAGAGACTATGGTAGTGAGAGACCAGTAGTTGTTAGTTGACCAGTAGTTGTTAGTGAGACCAGTAGTGAGAACCTGTTCTTATATTTTTTAATCTCACCACTGCTTACATCCTGAACATATTTTCTGCTTGGTAAATAAGGGTTACTGCATTTCAGAAAGCAAGTGAACAGTTGAAAAGAGGATATGCGTAAAGAAAATGTTCTGCTCAGAATGATCTATTCTTTCACCTTTGATTGTGTCTTGCACTCCTTTTTTTCACTCCGGGAGCGACAGGTGCATTGCAAAATAAAAAAAAAAGCTCCACCTAATGTCAAAAGTAAGGTGAAACTGTGTTCTACATTTCAAAGTATTTGCCTTAAACTCATGGGATATCTTGTCTTGTCTTTCAATTTGCATACACCATATATCATTATATTTTGTTCCCATTTTGTGTAGTTATTTGTTTCTTTGATATTATTTTGTCATTTTCTTACCTAGTATTATTTTTTTCCTTATAAGTCAGACATGATTTAGATCCACCACAATAAATGTTTTTTTTCTTTAAATATACCACTTGATATGTATACATATATGTAGCCTAGGTATTTATTATACGTGCATACATAAATAAACCCATATTCATACATGCATACACATCATATAGTTTTTAATGTTCTATATGAAAATATCACTTTGTTTTGGTTTAACTTGTCATACCAAGACTCAGTGGCAAATAGGAGATATAAACTCTTTGTACATAAAGCATTATCTAGCTGTCATGCCTTCATGCATGTGTCTTACAACAGTTCTGTGATGACCTTGGTGAATGTCTTCCTGGAGGAGAAGGTGGCCCACAATATGTTCATCACTAGAGGAGCTCCATTAGAGACTTCTAGTGCTTCTGAATCTACATGCAGTACAGTGAGAGTGATGCTGTGGGCACGAGACTTTATAGCTGGTGAGCAACTTCACTTATTTTTTTTTAATTTAATTTTCATTCAGTAGTTCATTACTTATTCTTTTTATTGTGAATCAATTGCTTTGAAAACTATAATAACTGCTTTATTGTCTTCAACATTTTTTTTTCCCACTTCCTTTCTTTAGTACTACTTTACTTGTCCTACACTTCCACATGTCATTTGCAGTCTATGAGATCTTACAGAAAAGTATTAGTGGTTGCAATGTAATAGAAGGAGTCATAATAGAATATACAATAGCAAGTGGAGTGTTGCACCATACATGCTTACTGCTTTCCACACCTGAAACGAACTTTTACTTTGCGCCAAAGTGTACTTAGTAGCACATTAATTGTGAAATATGCACTTGCAATACACTAAACCGCGATAATTCGAACCCGTTTAATTCAAATTTCGGAATATTCGTCCTGTTCCAGGCTCAGTTCGAATTTTACAACTAATTTCCATGATTTAGACAAAAAACTCCGTCCAGCCGAGTGTGTCAATAACAATGCTCATGGTATAGCAACAGCCTTGTCTCTCTTCTCCCAAGTTTCCAAACACACACACACACACACACACACACACATTCTCTCTCTCTCTCTCTCTCTCTCTCTCTCTCTCTCTCTCTCTCTCTCTCTCTCTCTCTCTCTCTCTCTCTCTCTCTCTCTCTCTCTCTCTCTCTCTCTCATTTTTTTCCCTCTCATATCTCTTCCTCTCGTTGTTGCTGTTTTATTTTTGCTGGCATAAGGCCAGCAGGGCTATTATAGAGCCCTCTAGGGTTGGTTGGGCACCAGTAACTAAGCAGTTATGCGTGTAAAAATATATATATAGTTTCGGGAGTGCGTGTGTGTGGCGGTGTAGCAAAATAATATGGGTCGCCTTGAATAAACCGGTGTGGGTTCACTCGTGGTATCCCCTGCACTCAAAGTTCCCCATCCCTCTGCGCATGCGCAGGAGGCGAGTTTGCTGCCAGCCGCACGATTCAGTCTTCTGAGCGGGACAAAAAAAATTGTAAACACAGTTCCACTGCTACTCCGATGCCTTCTCCCTCTTTGCTCTCCCGCTTTGCTCTCCCGCTCTCCCTGTCTCCCGTCTTTCGTCTTTCGTCTTTCGTCTTTCGTCTCTCTCTCTCTCTCTCTCTCTCTCTCTCTCTCTCTCTCTCTCTCTCTCTCTCTCTCTCTCTCTCTCTCTCTCTCTCTCTCTCTCTCTCTCTCTCTCTCTCTCTCTCTCTCTCTCTCTCTCTCTCTCTCTCTCTCTCTCTCTCTCTCTCTCTCTCTCTCTCTCTCCTCTCTCCCTCCCTCCCTCCCTCCCTCGCTCGCTCTCTCTCTCTCTCTCTCTCTCTCTCTCTCTCTCTCTCTCTCTCTCTCTCTCTCTCTCTCTCTCTCTCTCTCTCTCTCTCTCTCTCTCTCTCTCTCTCTCTCTCTCTCTCTCTCTCTCTCTCTCTCTCTCTCTCTCTCTCTCTCTCTCTCTCTCTCTCTCTCTCTCTCTCTCTCTCTCTCTCTCTCTCTCTCTCTCTCTCTCTCTCTCTCTCTCTTTCTCTTTTACTTGTAGATAAAGCTGATAGATATAGTTTTGATAGGTGATGCTGATTGATAATGCAGATATATAGGTGATGCTAATAGATAATGCTGAAATCTAGGTAATGATGATAAATAATGCTGATATCTAGGTAATGATAGATAATGCTGATATCTAGGTAATGATGATAGATAATGCTGATATCTAAGTAATGATGATAAATATTGCTGATATCTAGGTAATGATGATAGATATTAATGCTGATTTGGTGATACTGATAGATAATGCTGATATGGTGATACTGATAGATAATGTTGATAGGTGATACTGATAGATAATGCTGATAGGTGATGCTGATATCTAGGTAATGCTGAAAGATAATACTGATATCTAGGTAATGCTGATAAATAATGATGATACCTAGGTCATGATGATAGATAATGCTGATATCTAGGTAATGCTGATAAATAATACTGATATCTAGGCAATGCGGATATATAATGCTGATATCTAGGCAATGCTGATAGATAATGCTGATATCTAGGTAATGATGATAGATAATGCTGATATCTAGGAAATGATGATAGATAATGCTGATATCTAGGTAATGATGATAGATAATGCTGATATCTAGGTAATGATGATAGACAATGCTGATATCTAGGTAATGATGATAGATAATGCTAATATCTAGCTAATGATGATAGATAATGCTGATATCTAGGTAATGATGATAGATAATGCTAATAGGTGATACTGATAGATAATGCTGATAGGTGATACTGATAGATAATGGTGATAGGTGATGCTGATAGGTGATGCTGATAGGTGATACTGATAGGTGATACTGATAGATAATTCTGATAGGTGATGCTGATATCTAGGTAATGCTGATAAATATTGCTGATATCTAGGTAATGATGATAGATAATGCTGATACCTACCTGATAGATAATGATGATAGATATTAATCCTGATAGGTGATATTGATAGATAATGCTGATAGGTGAAACTGATAGATAATGCTGATAGATAATGTTGATACGTAATGCTGATAGGTGATACTGATAGTATAATGCTGATAGGCGATGTTGATGGGTAATGCTGATAGATAATGGTGATAGGTGATGCTGATAGATAATGCTGATTGGTAATGCTGATAGGTGATACTGATAGTATAATGCTGATAGATAATGCTGATAATCCTGATATGTAATGCTGATAGGTAATGCTGATAAATAATGTTGATAGGTGATGTTGATCAATAATGTTGACATGTGATATTGATAGATAATGTTGATAGGTGTACCATCGTGTTTGTGATACATTGATATATAGCATGAGCATATAATATTTACAGTAACACTACATCTATATTAAGATAATTGAAGGGAAATGAAATAATGTATAAACATTTTTTTCACATGTTTTACTTAAACTTGCTGTAACTAACTTAGTTTTACTCGTGTGGAATTATAAATTATTGATTCAAAATGAACACACTTTCCGGTTCTGATAGTAGGTAACAATTACTGATACAAAAAATTTTAAGGTGGTTAAAATGTCCGAGTTAGCAACATATTTTCTATACATCTAGCTGGCCGTCAGGCACCAGTTTGCAATAGTTATACCTTATGCGGTATTTTAACCACCTAATATTTTTGTATATCAGTACTTGTTACCTACCATCAGCATCGGAAGTGTACAAATTTCTAATCAGTAATTGAAAATTCCATACAAGTAAAACTAAGGTAGTTATAGCGAGTTTAAGTAAAAAATGTATACACTTTCTTTTTCTTCTATTATCTTAATATAGATGTAGTGTTACTGCAAATATTATATGCTCATGATATCCATCAATGTATCACGAACACGATGGTAGGCTCAGTTTTCCTTAATATTATCTAATTATTTGGTAATGTCGGGTAAGAGCACAAAATTTCAATGCACTCATTTGTGAGAAGTCAGTGAGAATAAACACCACCACCTACGATCATTGTGTGATGGTAACTGAGAGGCGATGTGATGTGTTGTTCGTGACCGAACCGGTTCACAGAGCCGGTTCTTTCAGATGAACGATAAGAGCCGGATCTTTGCCTTGAGAGCCGTTAGAGAACTGTTTGAGAGCCGTTTATGTTTAAGTTTCTAATTTTTTCATATTTTTGCAATTTTCTAACAAAATGCAATGATTACCGATTGTTAATAAGTATAGTAATAATGATAATAATAATTATTATAATAATTACGAGTATAAGGCATAGTTATTATATATATATATATATATATATATATATATATATATATATATATATATATATATATATATATATATATATATATATATATATTTTTTTTTTTTTTTTTTTTTTTTTTTTTTTTTTTTAATTAATTAATTTTTTTTTCTATAGTAATAGCCGTAGATCACGCCTGTTTTCTCACTGTTTTATACAAATTCCATGGTAGTTTGTCCATACTATGTAACGCTCCTTTTTTATGTACACCATAAATTAGGTCAATTACTCCCCTCCCCAGAGTTGAAACTCACATAGTGGAAGGAGAAAATGAGAAATAAAGGGGTTATTATTAATCTTAATTAAGTAACTATCGTTATCTAGGTGTTTAGGTAGGGAAAATTGAGACGAGGTAAATTTTTTTTCTGGAAATTGTTGGGGGCTTAACCCTGTTTTATTCAATAATAAGGTGAAGTAGTTATAACACCTTAAGGGTAGTTTTGCGAAAGGCTGCTTATCCTAGGAGGCGTATGTCAGGAAATTACTGTATTTCAATACCCTCGAGTATTCACTGGCCTCCGCACCATAATCCTATTTTTTTATTTACCTACGGTGGAATAGTAAAAGGAAGAGTAGTTATTTTAGCATAACATATGGAAGATTTTGTAGGTTTCAATAATGGGTTGATATGAGCAAGACGGAGGAATTCGAGGATGTTGAAATTGTAATATTTATTTCGTAGGGGAAGAATAATTGAGACTGAAGGGTGTTGTAGTTATGATTCTAATTAAAATAGAAATTTGGGAAAATGCATGATATTTCGGGGAAAATTAGGGTATAGTTATAATTATTAGGGAGTTAATTATAAATAAAGGTATATGGCAACTTTGTTGGTTAGCTGGAGCAGGCCGACTCCGCATATCACCATTCTATCCTCGTCTGCCTTCACGTCCAGATATGAATTTATAGCTCTGATATTAGTTAGCTAAACTACAGTATTAATTCTTAAAAATCATGAAGTGCGTAATATGTGTTAAGCCTGTCACTACTAGGGAGTATGAATAAGTGTAGAGAAAGTGCATTATTGTGTATTTAACGCCAGGGCTAATGTGTTGTTTTTTTACTGGGATTCTATCCTCGTCTGCCTTCACGTCCAGATTCTCTCTTCGCCCACTTCCACGTCAAATGATATGGGAAATTCTAGCATGTTAGAAATTAGTGATTAGGGCAAGTGATAGGAAGGAATTACACTGTGAAGGTGATATTATTCTAGCAACTGGGTGCCACGTGTTAATTGGCTGTTGTTAAGATGTCGTTAATACCTCAGTTTCCTCGTCTTTCACTCTCAGATCCGAAGGAATATTCCATTTAAGACGAAAGAAAAGTGATGGGAATTAACTAGTGGTAACCCTCATCTATTATTTTCGAATGTGCTGGTCATTTTTCAAGTGTTAAGTGATACTTATATTAATAATTAATATTCAAATATATATTTTTCGATACTTCGTCTTCAAATATCAGTATCCATGAACTCCCTACCCTCTGACCGATTGACAAGGAGGATAGTGAGACCGAACCTACTATTTTTTTTTTTTTTTTTTTTTTTTTTTTTTTTTGTGTGTGTGTGTGTGTGTGTGTGTGTGTGTGTGTGTGTGTGTGTGTGTGTGTGTGTGTGTGTGTGTGTGTGTGTGTGTAAATACGCAAGTATTACACTGGTGGCAGTGGTGGGATCACTGGAGTCTCGGTCAGTCGTTTTGGTAGTTCAGATGGTGGTTTGAAGGTTTGAAGTATCGTTAGATTTTTTTTTCTTTTGATGAGTGAATCAATGTTTAAGGTAGCCGTGGTTGGACATAGCTAAGTGCCGAGTGGGCTGGCAGTCGAGAATACGCTGATTTAAATATATCGCATACCCGGTGCCCGTGCTCAAAACTTTTTTAGTGAAGAAAGATTATCTAGTGTTTTTATTCTCGATTTGTAAAATTCTATCCTTTAAAATCAAAACAAGCGGTAGGAATAGTGGCTAGACTTTCCCAGTTTATCACAGCCTTTGGCCGACCTGGGGCACTGCTGTGTGACAATGCCATGGAATTCACTGGACGAGATCTGAAGACGTGGGCGGACCAACACGGGATGGAGCTGCTGTTCACCATCCCTTATCAAAATTTTTGTCAAATGGTCTGATTGAACGTATGCACAGGACCCTCAAGACAGTTCTGGCTCAGCTGTGCAAGGGTTATCCATTGAAGTGGCCTACACTGCACATGAAAATGGCAGTGCATGGTAGCACTGGTGTCACTCCATATGTGGCGTTTTTCGCCAGACACCCACCACGGACCATCACGGCACCTCTCGTAACAGTACCTTCAGGAGAAAATGAAACCCAGAAACTGAAACTATTGATTAAGGAGGCTAGTGTACAGTCTTAAAGGGGGTATCGTGAAGTGGCCAACAGAAAACGCAAGGCTGAAAAAGTACACGTGGGTGCCTTAGTGTGGGTTAAGTCAGAAACTCTTTTACCTGGCACCTGCGCAAAACTAAATGCCAAGTGGAAAGGCCCTCATAAGGTGATTGAAATAATTCGGAATGGGCAAGTGTATGTGTTGGAAAGCCCTAATTCAGGGAAGTGTGTGCAACGAGCTGCTGAAAAAGTAAAACCATACATAAGTCGGCATGAAATTATCCCGGAGGCGAAAGAAGTGGTGGATTTTGATAGTTTGAAGGAGGAAGAGGATCAAGGCCGTCCTCCCCGCCACCGTCAACCTCCGAGGATATGCATTGAACAGTGTTAATTAAGGGTATAGAATAACCCTGTAATGGAAAAGGACAAGAAGAAAAGTGTAAGAGAAGGAATGGATTGATTAGGGCGTATCTTTGGGTAGTGTAAACGCCAAGGTGGTTCCCAGCATCCAGGAACAACAGAAGGCTACGTCTCGCCCCAGGAATTCAGTATACATCAGGGAAATAGATCCCTAATCTTAGTGTTGTGTTCATTATATATGTCTGAAGCAAGGACTTCTTACCTGTCTTTAGTTCGAGGAGAGGTTACCATGATGATGCATTGCCTTGGCCTCTACCTTCCTCAAGGTTACAGTCATTCCCTCTGCGGGCTCTTTGTATCACTTTAGGACGCATCTTATGAGGCCTAACCATTAAGAGGAATAAGTGTTCGGCTGTAGGAATGAATGAGAAAATGAAGGCCGAATGAATGAGTTACTTATTTCCTCCAATATGGGTAACGGGACGGTAGAGAGTGACGGGAAGCATCCAGGTTGGTCTTCCCAAAGACAACCCGCAGTTGTAGAGAGTGGCTGGGATCTTAAAAAGAGTGCCTGCTTTGACATATTTCTGGTGAAATGGAGACCGTAAACTTTCCTTACGGGGAAGGATATTAATCAGGTGATTTATGTTTTATTTTTTATTATCGGTGTATTGTGATATGGCTGTCAGTCAAGAGATGGAAGGGGAGACGAATAGTTCTGAGTTGTCAGTAGGGATGGCTGCAACTATTTTGAGGTTATGGTATGAGTATAGTAGGTTAAGAAATGAAGTCTTCCACCGTAAGTTTCAGCTCTGGAGATTGGGAGTGTGTAACGCTCCTTTTTTATGTACACCATAAATTAGATCAATTATCCCAGCCCCCCCGCCCAGAGTTAAAACTCGCATAGTGGAAGGAGAAAAAGAGAAATGAAGGGATTATTATTAATTTTAATTAAGTAACTATCGTTATCTAGGTAGGGAAAATTGAGACGAGGTAATTTTTTTTCTGGAAATTGTGAGGGGGCTTAACCCTGTTTTATTTAATAATAAGGTGAAGTAGATATAACACCTAGAGGATAGTTTTGCGAAAGGTTGCTTATCCTAGGAGGCATATGTCGGGAAATTACTGTATTTCAATACCCTCGAGTATTCACTGGCCTTCGCACCATAATCCAATTTTTTTTCTTTACCTACTGTGGAATAGTAAAAGGAAGAGTAGTTATTTTAGCATATCACATGAAAGATTTTGTAGGTTCCAATAATGGGTTGATATGAGTAAGACGGAGAAATTCGAGGATGTTGAAATTGTAATATTTATTTCGCATGGGAAGAATAATTGAGACTGAAGGGTGTTGTAGTTATGATTCTAATCAAAATAGATATTAGGGAAAATTAATGGTATGTCAGGGGAAATTAGGGTATAGTTATAATTATTAGGGAGTTAATTATAAATGGAGGTATATAGCAACTTTGTTGGTTAGCTGGAGCAGGCCGACTCCGCATATCGCCATTCACCATTCTATCCCCGTCTGTCTTCACGTCCAGGTATGAATTTATAGCTCTGATATTAGTTAGCTAAGCTACAGTGTTAATTCTTAAAAATCATGAAGTGCGTTATATATGTTAAGTTTGTCATTACTAGGGAGTGTGAATAAGTGTAGAGAAAGTGCATTATAATGTATTTAACGCCAGGGCTAGTGTGTTTTATTTTTCTTCTGGGATTCTATCCTCGTCTGCCTTCACGTCCAGATTCTCTCTTCTCCCGCTTCCACGTCAAGGCTGTGGCTATTCAAAACTCTAGGTCAATGAAGCCAGCCAAATGATATGGGAAAGTCTAGCATGTTAAAAATTAGTGATTAGGGCAAGTGGCTGGTGGTAACCCTCATCTATTATTTTCGAATGTGCTGGTCATTCTTCAAGTATTAAGTGATATTTATATTAATAATTAATTTTCAATTAAATTTTTTCGATACTTCATCTTCAAATATCATTATCCCTGAACTTTGCCCGATCGACAAGGATAGTCAGACCGAACCTACTATTTTTTTTTTTTTTTTTGTATGTGTAAATACGCAAGTATTACAACCACATGGTATTTCTTCCTCTTCCTGCTTTAGATTAGGAAGATGGTAAACCCGTAAATGCAGTGTAAGTTTCATCTTGTTTTTTCTTAAATAATTGTTATTGCAATCCCTATAGCTTTAGCAGCGATGATTACATAGGTTTCAATCAGATACAGTGCGGCTCTTCCAACTTCATTGCAGTGTCGTCTGGTTTGCCTAGACAAAGGCAAGGCAAGGTTTGCTGTGCATTGATAGCTCACAAAACCTAGTCATGTGGAAATTTATAATTTATGAATAAAATAAGAACGCCAATTTTCTTATAATCTTGTGTTTGTCACCAATTCATTTATTTCGTTCAAGAGCAGCATTGTTTTAATTTTAGATATACAGCTAACATACCTTTATTTCTACACAAACTCCTGTTAGAATGTCTGGTGTAAGAAAAGTTGCCACTTAACAATTTTGCAAATATTTTGTTACCATCTTCTTTGCTCTCAAATGAATCCACATTCCTCGTAAGCTTTCCCATTTCATTTTGATTCATTGCAAAAGAAAAATTATTAGATCGACAAATACGGTTGCGGGAAGGGACAAACAACTCACGTCATGGACTGGCAATATGTGTGTACTGTTATCAGTCACGCAAAGTTCATCACAGTTCTCACCACATTCACCACGCATTCTATCACTGCTACCTCACATCAGCTATCCATAACGTTGCTATACGCATCTCAACCACTGCTACGATTACTTTTCCAAAGGAATAATTCGCATATATTTGATACAAAGGTGTAGATAAAGGGTATGTCATGACGTCATCAACTGGTAACACTGAGCCTGGCTCAACGCGCGCTGTGATTGATTCTAGTTTATACAATATCATCTCTCTCTCTCTCTCTCTCTCTCTCTCTCTCTCTCTCTCTCTCTCTCTCTCTCTCTCTCTCTCTCTCTCTCTCTCTCTCTCCTGTCTTTATACAATATTAGTCTCTCTCTCTCTCTCTCTCTCTCTCTCTCTCTCTCTCTCTCTCTCTCTCTCTCTCTCTCTCTCTGTCTCTCTCTCTCTCTGTCTCTCTCTCTCTCTCTCTCTCTCTCTCTCTCTCTCTCTCTCTCTCTCTCTCTCTCTCTCTCTCTCTCTCTCTCTCTCTCTCTCTCTCTCTCTCTCTCTCTCTCTCTCTCTCTCTCTCTCTCTCTCTCTCTCTCTCTCTCTCTCTCTCTCTCTCTCTCTCTCTCTCTCTCTCTCTCTCTCTCTCTCTCTCTCACACACACACACAAGAAGGAACACATAATCATCAAGTGACCAGAACAAACCCTTGAGTGTCGGGACGTGAGAGGAGGAGGAGGAGGAGGGACAAGAGGTTGATAAATTAAGCGAAATAGTCATAAGTAGGAAGTAGTTAGCAAGGAAATAGATAAACTTAAAAAGACAAAATCTCCAGAGCCGGGACGACATTTTCCGAGGATTCTTAAGGAATGTAGAGAAGAATTCGTTGAACCCATTGCGATGTTTTTTAGAAAATCCCTAGACACAGGAGTAGTTCCTAGGCTATGGAGGCAGGCAAATCTAGTTCCTATATTCAAAAAAGGAGATAAGGCAGAAAGTAATAACTACCGCCCAATCAGGTAGGCAAGATGTTAGATGCTATCATAGCAAGGGCAATTAGAAAACATTTAGATGAACACAAGCTAATTAGACCTAGTCAACATGGTTTTAGCAAAGGAAAGTCATGCCTGACAAATTTATTATCCTTCTATAGGAAAGTATTTGAAACCATAGATAAAGAGGATAGTTTATTTGGACTTCAGTAAAGCCTTTGACAGAGTACCCCATAGGAGACTGTTAAGTAAAGTTAAGGCTCATGGCATACGTGGGAGGATACTAGAGTGGATTAGGGGATGGCTTACTAATAGGAAACAGAGGGGACAGATTAATGGGAAGAAATCAGAATGGGGTAATGTCACTAGTGGGGTATCATAGGGATCAGTACTAGGACCGTTGTTATTCATAATCTATAAAAATTACTTAGAGACAGGAATAAACAGTGATATCAGTAAATTTACCGATGACACACAGATAGGATGACCGGTAAAGAATTTAGATCATCCTAGGATGCTGCAGGATGACTTAAATAGGCTGTACGAGTGATCAGAGAAATGGCAGATTCAGTTTAATATTAACAAATGTAGCATTATGAGCGTAGGTAAAGGTAATAGGTCTGTAGACTACACATTAAATGACAATACCTTAGGAAGCTCATGTAGTGTGAGGGACTTAAGAGGTCAAATAAGCAGTGACTTGCGTCCCAGGAAACAGTGTATTATAGATTGAAATAGGGCCAACAAGATACTGGGATTTATTAGTAGGTGTTTGACAAATAGGAGTTCTGAGGTCATTCTGAGGTTGTATTTAGCGCTAGTTAGAGTCCACCTAGATTATGCAGCTCAATTTTGGTCCCCTTATTATAGGAAGGATATAGGCTCCATGGAGACAGTCCAGAGAAGAATGACCAAGATAATTCAGGGGCTGAGAAATTTATCCTACAAAGATAGGTTAAAACGTCTTAATCTCCACTCCCTAGAGAGGAGGGCAAGAGGGGATATGATTCAGGTTTTCAAATGGGTAAAAGGAATTAATAAGGGAAACATTGATCAGGTTTTAGAATTTAGTCAAGATAGGACACGTGGAAAATGGTACAAGCTAGAAAATCTAGATTCAGGACAGACATAGGTATATTGGTTCACTAACAGAATCATGAACAATTGGAATAGGCTGGGTAGACACGTAATAAGTGCTGAGTCAATAGGTCGCTTTAAAAGACGGTTGGATCAGAGTATGGATAGGGATGACAAATGGAATGGCTAAATATTGGATTATTCCAAGGGTGGGAGACAAGGAGCTGCCTCGGTTAGGTCATTAACTGGCCTCTTGCAGTCTCCTCATTTCTTTTGTTTTTATGTTCTTAGGTATGAGTGTACCTTCGGGTACACACAGTACACAAATCGGGCAAAACTGTCATGGTAGACGCCGAATTCTGGATTTCTTAAAAATCGGGACGCACCGGCTAAGATCGTGCTCGACAGTACTCTGTGGGACAAGAGCTTTACCAAAACATCTCTTCTCGATTATCCTTTTCCTCCCTGTTATATGATAAATTTCTCCCCAAGACCCCTCCAAACCAGATTTCGTCCTTACTTCCATACCTCTTATTCCTAGTTTTGATCCTTCAATCTCTCATGATCTCAGTTATCAGATTCCTATCTATATCGCAACTCGTTATTTTCCTTCTTTCATTATCTGACGATGTTCATTCTCCACTGGAATATTCGTGGTTTCCACTCCCATATAAATTATCTCCGACGTTCATCTCTTTTATCTATGTTCTTCCAAGTTTGGTATGCCAACTTAAATCTTATGATGCCTTTTTCTACTCATGCCAATTGCACTCCTGTTTTTGCTGATAGCTATAAATCTCACAGTGGCTCTATTCTGCCGTTCTTTGATAAATCCACATACTCCTTTTCATCTAAGCCAGGGGTGGCCAATCTATGGCGCATTGCATGATTAGAACTGGCGCATTCATCCTTGTGATAATAATAAAGTAAGCCTACTCATAGGGGGGTACAAGAGATTTATGGCGCATCTGAAACCGTATGACATAAAGTTGGCGCATGGTATGTAAAAGGTTGGCCACCCCTGATCTAAGCATTTCATTATAACTAACCGTTCTTTCGGTCCCTATTCGTTGCCTTTCCATTATCACTTTGTTCTGCCGTTTGCATTTTAGTTTAGCGCTATATGACCTTCGATGTCTGGCGCTTATTTTATTCGCATTAACTCACTCCATACAGTCTTACCATATTGGAAGATATTTCTTCCTTTCCTTTCATCCCCGGAAGCGGTGGATAGAAAAGAACCTATGTCTTTACTGTCCTATGTCTCTTGCTTTAGGTCAGATAGTGTAGTTTATCATAAAACAGCTCTGCTGCTGTTTGTTTTTTCTTTATTCTTTTGTGTTCCTATGAATTCAGCATTGATACTGGTAATTGTGATTCATTTTTGGAAGCCTTTTTTTTTTTCATCCCTTACCCGTGGCGCCGGTAGGCTCAATGGAGATCTTAGATGGTCGGCCTCCACCCGTTAGTAGCGCAGGTTGGAAGGGCGATACAGTGGTGCCTCGGATTACGAATTTAATTCGTTCCATAACGTAGCTCGTATCCCGATAAACTCGTATCTCGAAACGAAATTTCCCATTTAAGATAATGGAATCCAATTAATCCGTTCCACACCCAAAAAAATATCAATATAAAAATCAATTAACATGGTATTTCATTCAGAATTAAAGCACTGAAAAACGCAAATGAACGCAGAGATGCTTCCGCTACGAGAGAACAACGCACACTGAGAGCGGGAAGCATATTTCCAAAACCTAGTCTTGATTTTCTCCCGATCCGCTCTCTCCAGTGGTTCCGGGTTGTTTCGCGCTTTTTCCCGTTCGCACGTGAGTCGTTTCGCACCTTGATTCCCGTTCGCCCAGGGTCGTTTCGCGCCTTTTTTCCCGTTCGCCCAGGGTCGTTTCGCACCCATTCCCGTTCGTCCCTGTTTGTGTTTCTTCTATTCCTGATCACCCCGGGTTGATTGGTATTACTAATTGAGAAATAACAGCAATTAACTGATTATAATTGATTTATTGACTATAAGAAAAGTTAAAAGTATTGAAAAGCTTGTAGAGCTGATATTTCATTTTTATGCCAGTATTCTTTATAGTTTTTCTCCTTGATTAAATAGTTTTTGTTTAGTTGTTTTTTTTCAACGCCTGGCTGTCTGGGAAGGACTGAGGATGTGAGTGAGGGAATGATGTGAAATCAAAACTGGCTGAAAGATTATTTGCAGTCAGGTTAAGTGAGGTTATGGTTTTGAGGTCAGGTATGTTCGTGTGTGTGTGGGTTGGGTCTCCGCATACCAAGCAATTATCTGTCTGTCTGTCTTGTTCTGTCTCTTTATGTATTTGTTGTATTTCTCCGACTTTTCCTGTCCGTCCATCTGTTCATCCGTGTTAATGATGAGGATGATAATAATAATGATA
>JAXIVD010000099.1:142048-185350 GCA_036785275.1 Cancer borealis | reverse complement strand
CATAGCTCTGGACCCGTATCCACAAAAATTCTTAAGTCAGGTCTTATAATCCTCTCTCTCACTCTCTCTCTCTCCCTGGGTCACATGTGTTCTATTTGCGTTTGTGGGCTCGTCTTCGACTTCCATGAAAGGCTTGAATTCATCAATCAAAGTATTTCGTGTTTATATTTTTGTATTTAATGATATAATCATGTTATTTGTTTTCCTTATAATGTTATGCAAGTATTAAATTATTTACTAGCCTCCTGGTTAGTACAGTGGTAGCGCGCTGGCCATGCATTCGCTTGGTCGACAGTTCAAGTCTCCGCCCGGGCTTGTGAAGCTTAAGCTGTGGAGGAACTGCTGTGGTCGGGCACCACAGTGGGGGGTTGGGCTTGCCCGGCTGACGTTCTGGAGAGCATCTTCATTGATGGATACCGGAACTGAAACCCATGCACCTTAACCTTTTAACCTTAAACAAAGTCACTGATAAACTTATCGAATAATCTCCATCCTTTTGGTCAATAGAAGCTGTCGCATCTGCGCATCTGTCGCTCAGTTTATTTACAACTTTTTTTTTCCCATCACTTTCAGATCGAATTATACTGATATTTGTTGGTACATAGTGTTAGTAAATTTATTCACGATGACATTTTAGTCTCTTCTTTGAAGTATAAGACCTAATACAAGGAAATATTAAGGAAACAATGAAGTGATATCAAGTGTCTATTTTTTGACGACATTCAGCCTGTCACTGTCAACCAATCATCTGGCACGGTGTGGTGATGGCCAGTCTCTCATCCCAGTAGGAGGGGCATCACACGTCTAGGAACTCTGAATAGACTCTGTTTTATAGTAATAGTCGCAAAAGTTGCGAACTAGTAATATTGCTATTAATATTACTAGTATTAATAACAATTAGTTTGTTATTTATTATTATTATAATTATTATTACTATTAATACCATCATTAAGATTACTATGAAAATCATTTATTTGTTATCAGTACTATTATCATTGTTATTGAAATTATCATTATGGTTATTATTATTATTATTATTATTATTTATTTTTATTTTATTATCAATATTATTATTAATATTATTATTATTATTATTATTATTATTATTATTATTATTATTATAATTATTATTATTACTATTGCTATCATTATTATTATTATTATTATTATTATTATTATTATTATTATTATTATTATTGTTATAATTGTTATTAGTTATTATTATTATTATTATTATTATTATTATTAATATTATTATTATTATTAATTTTATTATTTTCATTATTGTTGTTACTTATATTATTATTCTAGTTAATATCATTAGGAATTTTTTTTTATTATTAATATTATTGATACAGTTTTCATCATCGTTTTTATCAACATCATTTTATTATAATTTTTATTATTATCATTATTATATTCATTTTTATTATGATTATGATTATCATTCTTTTTAGTATTATTATAATTACTAATATAAACAATATAACTATTATGAATTTAGTTATTCTTGTTGTTATTTGTATCTATTTCTATTTTTTTTTGTTATTGATATTATCATTAACACATTTTTTTCATATTGTTATTGTTATTTTCAATATTGTTATTATAAGTATTATTATTATTTTAGTTTATCTTCATTATCTGCTTCTTATTATTATTACTATTATTATCATTACTATAATTATGATTAGCTTACAATTGCTATCACTGTAGTAATTATTTTGTTATTACTATTATCAATATTATTATTTTCATCATTATAGATATTATAATCATTATTTTATTTTTTAATCAATACTAATATTTATCATTATTATTATTATTATTATTATTATTATTATCATTATTATAATTATAATATTTTTTTTACTATTATCATTTTTATGATTATTATTATTATTATAATTATTAATATCAATATTATCATTAATATTATTATTGTTATTATTGTTTATATTGGTATTATTATTGATCTTATTCATATTATTATAATCATTATTATCATTATTATCATTATTGCTATTATTTATATTACTATTATCATTATTATTGTATTTTATTTTAACAATTATAGTTATTATCATTGTTATTATTGTTATAATCAACATCTTTAATTTTATCATTGTTATCATTATCAATATTTTCTTATATATATGTTTTACTTCTTCATCTTTCCCTCCTTTACTTCAAGCAGATAGCCACACAGCGGTCTCATCTTTCTCTAAAGCTGAACTCTTCGCTCAAACCTTTGCTACCAACTCTACTTTGGATGATACTGGCTATTCCTCCTACTTCTCCACCCTCTGACTAATTCATCCGTAAAATTTAAATTCTTTATTATGACGTTTTCCAGACCCTCTCTGGCCATGATTCTCGGAAGGCTTACGGTCTGGATAGAGTCCCTCCTGTTGTTCTCAAAAACTGTGCTTCCGAACTCGCTCAATGCCTGGTCAAACTCTTTCGTCTGTGTCTCTCTACTTCTACATATCCTTCTTGCTGGAAGTTTGCTCACATTTAATCTGTCCCTAAATAAGATGACCGCTCCAATCCTTCTAACTACCGCCCTATAGCTTTGATTTCATGCTTTTCTAAAGCCTTTGAGTCTGTCCTTAACAAAAACATAATGAGGCATCTATCAGCTCACAACCTTCTCTCTGATTGCCTGTATGGTTTCTGTAAAGGCCGATCTACTGGTGATCTTGCTTTCCTAACTGAATCCTGGTCATCCTATTTTAGAAACTTCGATTAAACCTTTGCTATCAGCCTTGACATATCGAAAGCCTTAGATAGAGTCTAGTATAAATCTTTAATTTCTGAACTACCTTCCTACGGATTCTATCCTTCTCTCTGTACCTTCATCTCCAGTTTCCTTTCCGACCGGTCTATTGCTGCTGTAGTGGACGGTCACTGTTATTCTCCTAAAACTATCAGCAGTGGTGTTCCTCAGGGTTCTGTCCTATCACCCACTCTCTTTCTATTATTCATCAATGATCTCCTAAATCTGACTCTATGCCCTATCCACTCCTATGCTGATGACACTATCTTACATTTTTCAACGTCGTACAACCGACGCCCAACCCAACAAGAATTTAATGACTCAAGGCGTGATGCTATAAGACGCTTAACTTCTGATTTTTCACTAATTTCTGATGGGGCAGAGCAAATCTTATTTTGTTCAATGAATCAAAAACTCAATTTCTACAACTATCTATTCGACATAACCTTCCAAATAGCTATTCCCTCTTCTTCAATGACACTCAACTTCCCCTCTCCTCCACATTAAACACACTCGGTCTATCCTTTACTAAAAATCTAAACTGGCAATTTCATATCTCTACTCTTACTAAATCAGCTTCCAGGAAGTTAGGTGTCCTATGGCATCTGCGTCCATTTTTCTCTACCTCTCAGCTGCTTGCTCTGTACAGGGGCCTTATCCGCCCATGTATGGAGAATGGCTCTCATGTCTGGGGAGCTCAACTCATACAGCTCTTTTAAATAGGGTGGAGTCTAAAGCTTTTCGCCTAATCAACTTTCCTCCTCTTACTGATTGTCTTGACTCTTTAAGTCACCGCCGCAATGTTGCATTTATATTTATCTTCTACCGGTATTTTCCTGCTGACTGCTCTTCTGAACTTGCTAACTGCATGCCTCCCACCCCCTCACGTGGTCTTACTGCACAAGACTTTCTACTTCTTATCCTTATTCTGTCCATCTACCTAATGCAAGAGTTAACCAGTATCTTCACTCTTTCATCCCTTACACTGGTAAACTCTGGAACTCTCTTCCTTTGTCTGTTTTTCCACCTGCCTATGAGTTAAACTCTTGCAAAAGAGATGTGTCAAGACATCTCGCATACTAAATTGAACTGTCCCCCCCTAATGTCTATATTTCTCCTACTGTCTTCTTTACAGGGTCTGGCGACAATCGGGATTTTTTTTAAACTTAATTATTTTTTTTCCTGAGCCGGTAACCTTTTAATTAAAAAATGTTTGTTTTATTGCTTTTCTTAAATGGGGTATGTCAAATCCCACGTAAGTGTTGGTGTGACGCAACTATAGGGTAAGTCTTCTAGGGTTAGTATACGTAGTTTGTTTAAGATAACATAATTTTAGGACATCTCTATTAATGCATGCATATACACACATATACACACATACAAACATGTACACATATACAAACATATATACAAACACATATGCATACTTACATATGTACGCATACACATATGCATATGGATGTACTCGCTTACAAGTTTACGAAACATACTTATTTTACCAATACTATCACATTGATACACACAACTTCGTATACATAGTTATACAATATATACAGATAATTCAATAAATGCTTACAATATGTATAGTTGTACTAATTTTGAAGGTTGCTATATTATTTTTTTGTTCTATGTTGAATGGAAATTCATTCCAATTTATGCAACCAAAATATATGACAAACATTTTTTTGTGCTTCATTCTTTGGGAATACGGGTTTTTTGTGCTGATAGTGTGGATTTCAGATGGTAGTGAAATTTCAAATAGATTATTTGTATGTAATTGCTTATGAATAAATTTGAGACATTCTAAAAAATATATATATATATATATATATATATATATATATATATATATATATATATATATATATATATATATATATATACATTATATATATATATATATATATATATATATATATATATATATATATATAATATATATATATATATATATGTATATATATATATATATATATATATATATATATATATATATATATATATATATATATATATATATATATATATATATATATATATATATATATATATATATATATATATATATATATATATATATATACATATATATATATATATATATATATATATATATATATATATATATATATATATATATATATATATACATATATATATATATATATATATATATATATATATATATATATATATATATATATATATATATATATATATATATATATATTGATTTTCAGAATTTTAAACTTTTTGAATATTGGAGCAGTGTGATTATCAAAGTTGGCTATTATTGATATCATTCTTTTTTGGAGCAAAAGTAAGGAGTTAGTTGTAGCTTTTTTGGTCATCCCCCAAACTAAATTACAGTATTGCAAATATGGATAGATTAGGATGTAATATAAGGCAGTGAGTGTACGTAAGGTTAGTTAAGTAGAATTTTTTTTATACTTAATTTTTTTCCCTTAGTTGGTACCCTCTTAATGTAAATTTAAAAAAAATTAGGGGATGTTTTCCGGGGGAAAGATTGCCCGATCGTGATTTCCAAGGAATAGTCGTGACCTACTTGAAGCGTTTATGGATGACAACATTTCTCTTAATAAGTTCATCGGTCATGTGGAAAATGAGCGCTTACTACTCTTACAACAACAACCGTCGATTAAAACCATTCCAATGCAATCTAGGGCCGATCCCCCTCAAGGTCAAATAACCCAAAATTCATTTAGCCTCTCAGTTAATCCTAGATTAAAGTCATTACCCAGGTGTGAGTCTGGGGAAAGCGTAGATGGCCTTAACGAAAAACTCAGACAGTTGCAACTACAGGTAAGCCAATTAATTATCTTCAAATCAATCACCTCCCCAATCGAGAAAATGTTGTACCTTTTGCAGAAGTTCAACTCATAATGTGAAAGACTGCTGGAGAAAACCACCCAGGAATCATTGTTTCGATTGTCTTCAATACGGTTGTTACCGAGGTAGTTCGTCATGCCCCGACAGGGAGCAACATCAACAAGTTCTCAGTCCAACAGGCCAAATGGTAATACTAGTACGCGTAATATTTGACGGGGCGCGATAGGAGTGGTCGACGGATTAGTCTCCAGTCCTACTGAGTCCCTCACCCCGATAATTAACTTGATAGTAAATGATAAAAATTTGCACAGCAATGTTAGATACGGGTAGTAATGTAACTTTGATAAGAAAAAAATAACGTAAATCGGTTAGGTCTCGAAGTAAATAGATCCAAGTGTTTATCATCGCTCACTGGAATAACGGGTCAACCACTGAGAGTGCTTGGAATGGTTAAGTTAGAGGTTCATTGACAGAGTGTTTCAGTAGTACCAGATTCATATCTAAACAGTGATCTACTGTTAGGATGTGATATTATTTGCCGATCAAGTCTGACCTGGGATTATCGTGGTAAGGTTATGATTTGGGCAGAGTACCGTACCAAGTATATCAAGTCAAGTTAGCTCGAAATGAGGTGCAACGCATTCGTACATGTAATATCAAAACTGCTCAGGTCAACTGTCCAGAAAGAACGAAAATGCACCTTCAAGAAACCATTCACCTTAAGCCCTTGTAATGTATTGAATAGTTATGTCTAGGGGAAAAGTAGGATTACGTGAACTACCCAATAATTTCAAAGGTTGAAAGAAAAATTGGAGTAACAATTAAGGTATTACTATTATTAACCCATAACCATAATTAAATTCACAAAGATTATCCGACTTTGATTTACAGAAAATAGTGCAAGTACATTGAAATTACATATACAAGAAAATACATAATACCTCTCAGCCGAACAAAACAAATATATATATCTTACATACCCAAAAATGTGTGTGAAGGCAAGTGTGAATGTAGTGTATGTGAAAGTGTGCACTGATGTCTGTGTGTCGAGATCCTTGTAGTACTCACGAGTCAGAGATACCTGAACCATCGGGAGAGAGTGTAGAGCCGGGCTGTGTGGATGAGACTGCCCGTGGAGAAACACCCTAGTCTCCACTACACCTCCCAATGATGCCCGGGGCGGTGTTCAGTGGAGGTGAAGCTGAACTCGATCCAGCTCCACTAGATTCAGTTGGTTACGGTGAAGCCTTGTTCAACCCGTCCACAGTGGTAGTGGGCCGATTGAGGAGGCGATAACTCAAAAAGAGTCACGGGGCTCGTAAGGGCGAGGAATGACCGTAGGGGGCCGTGACACCCTACCAAACCAAAGTAATCCGAGCAGAGGCAAAAGAACAACCGGGGACAATTTTGTTTGTTTATCCACAGCCCCGTTATTCGACACCGAGTTGTCCTTTTCTGGTGGAAGTCGACATTCACCAACAAATTCCAGCAATCGTGGAAAGTCCCTCTAAAAATCATAAATTCATTAAAAGTAAGAATGCAGTAGCTCAATATGACATTTATACCAGTCCCATCAACTCTCCAAACCCACGAATATATCATACCCATATTTCAAACGAGTTAATGCCCCACTGTAATCAGATAGAGGAAAATGGGACATGCATCGAACGATTAAAACAATTAATTGAGAAGCAGAATTGGTCTCACCTCACGGCTGATCAAAAGAAACAATTGTCACAGGTTGTGTTTGACTCAACAAATTATTTATGCTCGATGAAAGAGACTTAGTTACAATCTCTGGCGAGCCTGCTCATATTTCAGTGGCAGATAATAACCCATGTAGATCACCAATGTACTGATACTCAGAACATGTAAGGGATGCCATTACTAAAATGTTAATTGACATGGAGGAGCGAGGAGTAATTGAGCACCCCAGTTCGGCTTGGTTATCTCCAATAGTTTTGGTAAATAAACCTGACGGAACCAAAAGAATGTGTCTCGATTTTAGGCGCGTGAATAAACATCTCTCAGATTATGTTTATCCATTGCTCCGACTCGAAGATCTAGTAGGTAGTGCAGCCGGACATCAAATTTATGTCCATTAGATCTCAAGGACGCCTATTTTCAATTTCCGCTAGATGAGAACAGTCGAAATTTAACAAACTTCTCAAACGGAGCGTCATTATATCGTTTCAGGAGACTTCCGTTTGGGTTGAGTTGCGCCCCAGCAATTTTTTCTAGGAAAATGGCCGAATTTCTAACACCTCTGCTGCGAGAAGGCTGGGTTATGAATTATCTGGATGACGTAATAATATGGGCAAAGGGTTTTGATCAGTTATTGGAGAGATTAAAAAAACTGTTCGATTTGTTTTTTAAAAATGGCGTGAAATTGAACTTAACAAAATGTTATTTTGTGAAAAAGGAAATAAAATTTCCAGGTCATAGAGTTTCACAAAAGCGAAGTACGCCTGATCTCAAGAACCTCAAAGCGATCAATCAGCAAAAACCACCGAAAAACGTGAAAGAGGTTAGAAGATTTATCGGAATGTGTGCGTTTTACAGTAAATTTGTACCTAACTTCTCAAAAATAGCATCACCTCTGACCAATCTAACAAAAGCTGAAGTCATGCTCAACTGGGCCGACCAATGTCAAGAGGCGTTCGAGACATTAAAGCAGAGGTTGATGTCTTCTCCGGTGTTAGTGAAATATTAACCTGACTCCCTCTTATACTAGTAACCAATGCAAGCGATGAATGCGTGGGGGCGGTTCTCCATCAAATCCAACTAGATAAAATTATTAAATCCCTAGGTTATTTCTCTAAGAAAATGAGTAATTGCGAAAAAAGATATTCAGTGATCGATAAGGAGACACTCCCTGTAGTATTATCATGTCGTCATTTCCATCATTATCTATGGGGAACAATTTTTGAAATTTAAACTGATCACTAACCTCTTACAAACATCTTTCGTCGTCGGACTAAGTCCCCTAGAGTTACTAGATGGATGCTAGAGATAAGGGAATACAACTTCAGAGTCAAATATGTCAAAGGGAAGGACAACGTAGTTGCAGATCAACTGTCTCAACCTGTAGGAGTCATCAGGCACCAGCCCGTCATCACTTGGTTAGGTCTAGCTCGGCAAGAGTTTATAAAGGAACAACTAGAAGATCCAACTTGGAATGAATTGGCAGAGTATTCAAAGGGCGGAATATTGCCCCGGCGTAAAATTGCTCGTGCCACGTTGGACCAATTTGAAATAATTGATGGGTTGTTACACTATGTTAGAACAAGTGTAGATGGTAGTTTCTTTTTTACGGTAGTTGTGCCTCGTCATTTGGTGCCAAAGGCTTTAGAAGTCGCTCATGATCAGTCCGGACATTTTGGCCAATTTAAATCCATCAAGAAAGCTGAGGAATTGTTTTATTGGCCCACCTTAAAGATCGATATGACCCAATACTTGAAGGAGTGTATAAATTGTTAGCAATATAAACACAACAAGGGAATGTCCCAGCCATATAGAGAATTACCTATTGTTTCCCAACCTTTAGAGAGAATAGCCATTGATTTGACAGTTATGACATCAGCTCAAAAAGGTAATAGGTATATCCTGACTACGATAGATCACTATTCTCGATTCGTGAAATTCTATCCTTTAAAATCAAAACAAGCAGTAGGAATAGTGGCTAAGCTTTCCCAGTTTATTACGGATTTTGGCCGACCTGGGGCACTGCTGTGTGACAATGCCATTGAGTTCACCGGACGAGATGTGAAGACGTAGGCTGACCAACACGGGGTGGAGCTGCTGTTCACCACACCTTATCACCCTCAGTCAAATGGCTTGATTGAGCGTATGCACAGGACCCTGAAGACCGTGCTGGCACAGCTTTGCAAGGATTATCCCTTGAGGTGGCCTACACTGTTGGGAGAGTGCCGAACCCACATGAATATGGCGGTTCATAGTAGTACGGGGGTCACTCCTTATGTCGCGTTCTTCGCCCGGCACCCACCACGGACCATCACCGCACCTCTGGTGACGATACCTTCAGGAGAAAGTGAAAGTGAAAAACTCAAACTATTAATAAGGAGGTAAGTGTTCTGTCTTAAAGGAGGTATCGTGAAGTGGCCAACAGAAACCGTAAAGTCGAGAAAGTGCGCAAGGGAACCTTAGTGTGGGTCAAATCAGAAACTCCTTTACCCGGCACATGCGCAAAAACTTAATGCCAAGTGGAAAGGCCCTTATCGGATGATTGAAACAATCCGGAATGGGAAAGTGTATGTGTTGAAGGACCCTTATTCAGGGAAGATAAAACAATACATCAGTCGGCATGAAATTATCCCTGAGGAGAAGGAAGTGGTGGATCAGTATAATTTGAAGGAGAAGGAGGAGGAGGATCAAGGCCGTCCCCCCGCCACCGTCAACCTCCGAGGAGATACATTGAAGAGTGTTAATTAAGAATATAGAACAACCCTGTAATGGAAAAGGACGAGAAAAGTGTAGGAGAAGGAATGAATCGATTAGGGCACACCTTTGGGTAGTGTAAGCCCCAAGGTAGTTCCTAGCATACAGGAACAACGAAAGGTTACGTCTCGCCCCAGGAATTCAGTATACATCAGGGAAAGGGATCCCTAATCTTAGTGTGTTCATTATTTTTATTTTTTTACATTGAAAAAATACCGGATAAAGGAAAAAATATTAAGTATAAAAAAAATTCCGCTTGTCACCAGACCCTGTAAAGAAGACAGTAGGAGAAAAAAAGACATAGGGGGGATGTTCAATTTAGTATGAGAGGTGTCTTGACACTCCTCTTTTCAAAGAGTTTAAGTCATAGGCAGGTGGAAAAACGGACAAAGGAAGAGAGTTCCAGAGTTTACCAGTGTAAGGGATGAAAGATTGAAGACACTGGTTAACTCTTGCATTCGGTAGATGGACAGAATAAGAATGAGAAGAAACATAAAGTCTTGTGCAGTGAGGCCGCGGGAGGGAGGGAGACGTGCAGTTAGCAAGTTCAGAAGAGCAGTCAGCATGAAAATAGCGGTAGAAGATAGATAAAGAAGCAACATTGCGGTGGTGACTTTAAGAGTCAAGACAATCAGTTAGAGGAGGAGAGTTGATTAGGCGAAAAGCTTTAGACTCCACCCTGTTTAAAAGAGCTGTATGAGTTGAGTCCCCCCAGACATGAGAGCCATACTCCATACATGGGCGGATAAAGTCCCTCTACAGAGCAAGCAGCTGAGAGGGAGAGAAAAATGGACACAGACGCCATAGGACACCTAACTTCTAGGAAGCTGATTTAGCAAGAGTTGAGATATGAAATTGCCTGTTTAGGTTTTTAGTAAAGGATAGACCCAGTATGTTTAATGTGGAAGAGAGGGAAAGTTGAGTGTCGTTGAAGAAGAGGGGATAGTTATCTGCAAGGTTATGTCGAGTAGATACTTGTAGAAATTGAGTTTTTGAGGCATTGAACAAAACAAGGTTTGCTCTGCCCCAATCAGAAACTAGTGAAAGATCAGAAGATAAGCGTCCTATAGCATTTCGCCTTGAGTCATTTAATTCTTTTTGGGTTGGGCGTCGGTTGTACGACGTTGAAAAATGCAAGGTGGTGTCATCAGCATAGGAGTGAATAGGGCATTGAGTCAGATTTAGGAGATCATTGATGAATAATAAAAAGAGAGTGGGTGATAGGACAGAACCCTGAGGAACACCGCTGTTGATAGTTTTAGGAGAAGAACAGTGACCGTCCACTACAGCAGCAATAGACCGGTCGGAAAGGAAATTGGAGATGAAGGTACAGAGAGAAGGATAGAATCCATAGGAGGGTAGTTTAGAAATTAAAGATTTATGCCAGACTCTATCGAAGGCTTTCGAAATGTCAAGGTCGACAGCAAAGGTTGCACCTAAAAGAAGATGACCAAGATTCAGTTAGAAAAACAAGAAAATCACCAGTAGATCGGCCTTTACGGAAACCATACTGGCAATCAGAGAGAAGGTGATTATTTTATTTTCTCTGGAAGTGTGGCTTGAATTTCTTTAAGTAAAGTGTTGGAAAAACTCACTTGTTAGCATAGCAGATGAAATATCGGGAATTCAACTATTTCAACTCCTATTATTCACTAACCTACGTTTTGTGATCCTTTTTTTTCTTTACTTACGGTGAAATATAACAAGGAAGAGTCGTAAATTGATCATAACATATGGAAGGTTTTATAGGTTCCAATAATGGGTGGTTATGAGCAAGACTCAGAAATTCTTAGATGTTGGAATTTTAATATTTATTTCGTAGGGGAAGAGTAATTGAAAATTAAGGGTGTTGTATTTATGATTCTAATTAAAATATAAATTTGGGAAAATGAATGAAATGTCAGGGGAAATTGGGGTATAGTAATAATTATTAGGAAGTTAATTATAAATATCGGTGTATGGCAACTCTGTTGCTTAGCTGGGGACAGGCTGAACCACATAGGATTCACTCGTTCTTCGGCTGTCCTACGTACAGGTATGGTTGTATAAGCTCTGATAGAGGATAGCTAAGCCGCGGTGTTAATTCTTGAAAAGTGAAGTGAAGTTGTAAAGCCGCAGCTTTCAGATTTATAACTCTGTATGGGCATAGGTGAAACACTAGTAACAGTGCAACATTTATTGTCCTTCCACAACTCGTGAACTAGGCGTCTGGTGTAGCGGTCCGGCACCCGCTGCACTCACTCGTCCCACACGTTCACGCCGCTCCACCATGACTCGTTCCTACATATGTCCTGCTGCTGCTGCACGCCACTTTTACTGCTCGATAACGGTGTCACAAGTACGAGCAGTGTTCGTGGTGGCCGGGAACACCAGATCACAGGATGGAGGTGCGTGGTGTGTGTTGGTGCTCGCGAGATACAAGACAGGACGCCAGACGGCTGTGAAAGGTAGCAGTGTGTGTCTTGGTACCACCTTCCTGGCTCCGCTCACCCAGCGAAAGACACTCCTCCAGGTCCGGCAGCTTCGTAGTCTCCTCCCTTCCGAAGCCTTTTTGTCCCGAGCAGGTCTCGTTCGAGCCACCATGGTGACGAGCGTGAGGAAGTAATTACAATAACAATAACCATTACTTACCCACAGATAGTTATAGTAATACTCGTCAGGACGCACTCCTGACAATCGCCTATACTGAAAGATATTGCTCTCAGCAGTATCTAATGACACTACATAACTAAATGTACAATATCATATATATATATATATATATATATATATATATATATATATATATATATATATATATATATATATATATATATATATATAGTCACATTGGCAATTATAAGTGCTGGAGTACTCAAAAGGTTACTCAGTGGCCCCGGTCCTCTCTAAAAGCCTGGACAGATGATCGGCACCTACGTTTGCACTGCCCTTAATATACCTTATCTTGAAATGGAACTGCTGAAGATACAAAGCCCACCGCATAAGCCTCGCATTAGCATTCTTGGAAGTCCGAAGGCTCGATAGAGATAGATGGTCAGTTCCGAGTGTAAACTGGTCGCCGTAGAGATAATAATAATACTTCTTTATCCCATCCACTACCGCAAGTAGTTCCTTCTCCACCGTACTATAATTCTTCTCGGCGGGCTTCAACTTGCGGCTGTGGTAGGCGACTGGATACACTTCACCGTCCCGCTCTTGCAAAAGTACGGCACCGATGCCTTCTTGGGAAGCATCCGTCCGTAGAATGAAAGGTTGGCTGAAATCTGGCAGCGGTAAGATGGGTTCTTTACAGAGCAAGTTCTTCAGAGTGGTGAATGCACGTTCCTCGTCGACTCCCCACGGGACTTTGTTGGATGCGTGCTTCTTCAGGAGGTCCGTCAAGGGGAGGGCGATCACTGAAAAGCTGGGAATAAATCTACGGTAATATCCTGCGAGGCCTATGAAAGATCTTACTTATTTCTTTGTTGTAGGTCTTGAAGCTTCCTTTACCCTCGTTATCTTGCTATCTTGAAGGCCGCAGAGTCCCGTACCGATGGTGTGGCCTAGACATTCAACCTGCTCCTGAAAAAGTTCACATTTAGAAGGCTTCACAGTCATATTGGCATCCTGAAGGCGGTTAAGTACTCTCTGCAGTGTTTCAATGAGATTTTCAAAATTAACAGAGTGAATAAGTACGTCATCCATGAACACTTCTACTCCTTTTATACCATGCAGAACTTTACGCATAACCTTATTGAAAACAGCAGGAGAATTAGTTAAACCAAAGGCTAGTCTTTTGAAGGGATACAGACCCTTAGGGGTAGTTATGACTGTGATGAGGCGACTTCGCTTCTCGAGAGGTATCTGAAAGAATCCTTTGATCAAGTCCGTCTTGGAAAATAACTTCCCTATCCTTCCGAAGATTTGCTGCTGGTTGCTCATTGGTTCTGCGTCTACTTGAGTCACCGCATTGACGCGCCGATAATCACGCCAGATGCGTACACTTCCGTCCTTTTTTCTGGATCACTACAATTGGGCTGCAGTACGGAGATTCAGACTTTTCTATAATTCCTGCCTGTTTCATCTCGTTGACTTCCTTCTTTACCGTATCTACCATTCTCAGAGGTATCGGGTACGGTTTCACTCTCACTGGAGTAGTGCTAGTTAGATGAATCTTGTGCTCGTCCACCTTCGCGACACCCGGCTTGTCTGAAAAGACATTTGAGTATGCAAGGAACAAGTTGTTCACTTCTTGCTGCTGGGCTTCACTCAAACTTTGTGACACCTTGATGTGTGCAAGTGACTCAGACTGTCGGGTTTCAGTAGTTTTCGGCGTGTACTCTTCTTTCCCCTCAGGAATCACCGCAGCACAACCCCATGTTTTCTCAGAAGACTCTGGTGAGAACTGAGCCTCGACTAGTTCAAGACAATTTACTTGTTCGGGAGTCAAGACGCGGTGACCAGTCGCGATATCCTCATCACATCCTTGCATGATGGAGCAGCACAATTCCGGAGTATGGTATTCCTTAAGCATATTTATGTGAAAGCGCTTCATGTCTGAATCCACCTGAACAAGGTAGTTCAAATCATTCACTTTCTTGACAACAGTGTAGGGACCCTTCCAGTGCATCAGCAACTTGTTCTGAGCCGTAGGCAGTAACACCAAACACTTGCCACCTTCCTGAAGAGTTCGTAGTTTTGTTTTCTTGTAATAAAATTTCTGTACCTCTCGGGCCTTTAACAGCTCTTCTCGGGCGATTTCACAGGTGTGCTTCAGTCGTTCAGCTAAATTAATGACGTAAGTGTAAGTTGTTTTGACGTCAGGATCAGAGTCTTCGTCGTCCCAAAGCTCTCGTAGTACCTGCAAGGGCTCTCTCACTGTTCTCCCGTAAACTAGATCGAAAGGAGAAAATTCCAAGGACGCCTGGGGCGCTTCACGGTAGGCGAAGAGTAGTGGAGCAATGTATCTTGACCACTCCTTCGGCTGTTCCGCTGCCATCCTCTTGAGCATTTTCTTGAGAGTCCCGTTAAATCGTTCACACAATCCGTTGCACATGGGGTGGTACGCTGTGGTCCTGAATCCTTTTACCGATAATAGTCTCCATAACACTTATATCATACAGGAAGTGAATTGGCTTCCGCGGTCCGACAGTATTTGCTTTGGCAGACCGACACGGCAGGATATCTCCAGCAAAGCCTCTGCAACAGTCGTGGCCTCAATGTTACGAAGACTCACTGCTTCTGGCCATCTGGTGGAAAAGTCCACGCACGTTAATATATATTTAGCACCGTCGCTGGCTCTGGGAGTGATCGGCCCCACTAAATCCACTGCTACCCGTTTAAAAGGTTCAGAGATGAGTGGTAAGGGCTGAAGAGGAGCCGGCTTCACTCTACAACGGTCACTAGTTTTCTGACAAATGTCACAGGAGCGAACTAGTCTTGAAACTTTTGCTCCCATTCCCGGCAAGTAGAAGTGACACTGAATCCTGGAAAGTGTTTTCTTCACTCCCATGTGTCCACCGGGAGCAGCATGATGGCCAAGCTTAAACACTGCCTAGCTATATTTTTTGGGCCCCACAAACTGCAGCTTGTTATCACCCTCAGGGTACACGGTCAGACGGTACAAACGACCTCGCTTCCTTTTGAATCGAGATGTCAATCCTCTCGAGTTTTCGGTCTTACCATCTGCCAATTTTCTCCGAACTTGATCCAGCGACGGGTCGTTACCCTGTTCTGATACCACATCCACACTGTTTACTAGTTCCTCCATGGAGGTTACTTGAAGTGGGGAAACACTGGTGGTTGTTGTCCAGGCCGCTGCTCTAGTGACTGCCGCCGCACAAGTTTGTGTAGATTTGTCAGATGAACACGAGTTTTTCACTCCTGCAATATTCCCCACTACCATATCTGACACTGGATTCTTCATGACAGCTGCAGTCACCTCATCGGTGAAGAACGGACTTTCCAACATCACCTTAGCGAGGGGATATGATCGGCGGTTGCCGTCAATCAGGAAGATTGTCACGTGTTTCCCAGTGTAATTTCCAGGAGCAACAAGTCTTTTCTTGACACAGCACCCTCAGCTGGAAGCCCATTAACTGTACCAAACTGTAGAAGGAATCCACCTTTTCCGCCAGCCTGAGTGGTGGCTGCAAGTCAGAATAAATGATCCTCGTCAGCTGTCCGTGTGTTCTGGTTTCCCTTAACGAGCTCCTCTTGATCACCAATCTTCTCGTAAGCCGATGCCGCTGCACGCTGGTTCTGGCTCTTTCCACTCCTCCAGCCGCGTGATTGCACATCAGTTATCACGTCCTTCACATACCTTTTCGTATGATAACCATAAGCCATATCTGCCATGTCTACCATTGTCTTGAGGTCTTTCACCTTGTGTGTCTTTAGTCGAGCTACTAGATCATTAGAACAAGACTTTTCAAGTTGGGTCCTTAGCAAAAGGTCACGTATCCCTTCAGCTGTGTTAGGTGCTCCGTCTTTTTCGATCCACTGGTCAAGATAATTGGTTATTCGTGCACTAAATAGAGCCACAGTTTCGCTTTCTCCGAGCACTGCACTAAGGAACTGTTTACGAGCACCTTCTAGGGACACACCATATGCATGCAGGAGTGCATTTTTCATATCCACATACTCACGAACACCAGAATCCAATCGGTAAAGGATGTCTAATGCTTTCCCATCAAACAAGTTCATAAACTCCACTTTCTTCACATCATCACTTAACTGGTACGTAGCCGACATCATTTCAAAGCGCTCAATGAAGGGCTCAATGCATTGCCCCTCTTTATACCTGGGCAATTTGAGACCGTGCACTGGACCAGGAAGAGCGGCTGAAGGTGGAGTTACTGTGTGTCTTTGTTGTTGCACCAACTGCAGTTTCATTTCCAATAATTCCTTCTCATGCTGCATTTTCTCTCTCTCCAAACGTCCCTGAGACTCCCACTTCACTCTTTCCAGTTCTTGGATTTCTTTCTTTTCTCTAGCCACACGCTCTTCACTGTCAAGCTTCAGTTTTTGGAATTCTCGTTCACTTGCCCTCTCTGCGCGTGCTGCATTTTCTTCTTCACGTAACTCTGACAACCTCTCGTTCACGTACTTTTTTCCGTTCAGAGTCACTAATGCCCAACGCTTGCGCCTCGTTCAGGAGTCTTTGAACTACATCCATTTTGCACGTTCCCATTCTCTTGGCGAATACTATCACAGTCCAGGCACTCACCTATGGAACAGAGTTCCTGTTCGGGCTCCGCTTTGTAAAGCCGCAGCTTTCAGATTTAGAACTCTGTATGGGCATAGGTGAAACACTAGTAACAGTGCAACATTTATTGTCCTCCCACAACTCGTGAAATAGACGTCTGGTGTAGCGGTCCGGCACCCGCTGCACTCACTCCTCCCACACGTTCACGCGCTCCACCATCACTCGTTCCTACATATGTCCTGCTGCTGCTGCACGCCACTTTTACTGCTCGATAACGGTGTCACAAGTACGAGCAGTGTTCGTGGTGGCCGGGAACACCAGGAGATCACAGGATGGAGGTGCGTGGTGTGTGTTGGTGCTGGCGAGATACAAGACAGGACGCCAGACGGCTGTGAAAGGTAGCAGCGTGTGTCTCGGTACCACCTTCCTGGCTCCGCTCACCCAGCGAAAGACACTCCTCCAGGTCTGGCAGCTTCGTAGTCTCCTCCCTTCCGAAGCCTTTTTGTCCCGAGCAGGTCTCGTTCGAACCACCATGGTGACGAGCGTGAGGAAGTAATTACAATAACAATAACCATTAATTACCCACAGATAGTCATAGTAATACTCGTCAGTACGTACTCCTGACAGAAGTGTGCCAAATATATTAACCTTGTCATTACTAGGGAGTGAAATTCGTGTGTATAATAGCGTATTAACGCCAGGTCTGGTGTATTTTTTGTTGTTGTTGACTCATTCTTCGGCTGTCTTACGTACAGATTCCATCGTCTCAACCGCCCAGAATACAGCTCCCATCTCCGCCAATATCCGGATCATCGTAGGAAAGTCTAGTTGTACTGAGAATATCTCAGTATTGCCTATTTGATTAGGTTTTCTTTAATTACAGAAATTAGTTGAGATGGTAATTTCTTATGTCTTGCATTGTACATTATATCTAATTTGTACTATTTACTGAAGTTAACATGTGATGTATTTCGTTTCCCCGATTTGCAATTGCCGTTGCTCTTGTGTGAAATTTGTGACGTGGGAGATTGCGCATGTCATTGTTCTTGTGTGAAGTTTGTGACGTGGGAACTGGGTGACGTGGCTGGGGTGGACCTGTTGTCCGTGTGATTAGCCGACTGGCCTTCATTTCACTTGGGGAGGTCTGTGCAGTGAGGTACTGGCGTTAGATTGCGGGCCCTATGGATACCAGCTCCGCGTCCCAGCTGTAGGGGAACTAGCACGGGGGTGCTGTTGCAAGAATTACAATGCCCAGGTGTGGGGCAGAGATTTGGGTGAGTTACTAAGCATTGTGAGCTATTTTAGTGAAGTGTAACATTTTCATCATTCTCAATTTTTAGGTCTTGGGTAGGTTGTTACCACTTATAATGCAGTTGCCATGTGTACTTTTGTGATGTGGTGATTTGTGGGTTTATATAGACGTTGTGTTACAGTGCTTGTGACCCTGCTGTGGTATACGTGGTATTGTCCCTGGATTGTTGTGCAGGGGTTCACCTAGGCGCTGATAGGTGAGGCACTGTGTGAGTTGCTAAATTTAGTCATGCATTGATTGTTAGCAGGGTTTGAGATTCGTAAATATTGTGTTGTATATTGTAACCATAGGGCATTGATTGGGTGTTATGTTGTGAGTGCTACGGTGAGGAGCAGGACGTGTGTATGAGATGTACCCTTATTAACAGGTTGGACCGATAGTAAAGAGAGTTACTTCCGGTGCTGTCTTATTCACGCCCTGGTGATACACTAGTGATTGGGAAATTCTAGCCTGTAGGAAGTAATGATTAGGACAAGTGATAGGGGATAATTACACAAGGAAGTTGATCTTATTCAGTGATGACCACTTGTTATTGACTGTGTTAATTGGCTGTGTTGTGTAAGGGGGTTGATACCTCAGTTTCCTCTTCTTTTGAGCTCAGATCCGAAGGAATACTCCATCTGAGACAAAAAATGAGTGATAGGTAGTGAATCGGCCAACTGTTTAGCCAAGTAGTAGTTAGGAGTATTTTTTCTAATTAGTAGTAACCCTTACCCCCATCTGTTTTATTTTCCAAATGTTAAACTTATAGTTAAATTGCAATTATATATTTAACGATACTTCATCTTCAAATATTATCATTCCTGAACAACCTACCTTCTGACCGATTGATAAGGAAGGTGAGGCCGAACCTACTATTTATTTATTATTTTTTTGTGTGTAAATACGCAAGTATAACAAATGCCAAATGAAATGGTGTTTACTAATTTTTTTTGTACGATTTGTATCTATCCGTAATGAGTTGCAACATTTCAGCAGTGATCCATGGTTTAATCAATTTTTTACTGCTTTGATTGGAATAATTCCATCAATAACACTTGTTATAGCATATGAAACAGAGTTCTAAGAGCCATCTGGATTCGCATCAATAATTAATTTATCTATAGTTTTTTGCATGGTTATATTAATATTGTTATGATCCACAATGTCATAATTTCGAAAGAAAAAGATGAGTTCTTTTGCACAAAAAGTCCTGTCTTTAGCAAAAAGAAATAGGGCAAAATGTTCTGAAACATCCGTTAAAAGAATACCTGCTCCTGAACCTATGTGTATGTTATTGATCCATATGTGGTCAACAATAGTTGCTCTTTGCTTGTTAACTCTTGTAGGTCAATTAATACAGGGATAGAAACCATAGCTGATGAGGAGATCTGTGTATGCTTTGATGTTCTTATCGGAACTATTTAATAGATTTGTATTAAAGTCACCCATTATGATACAAGATTTTTCAGTTAGAGATATACTGTTGATGAATTTATCAAGTACATTAATAAAGAAACACGTGTTTCCATTTCCTCTGCAATATATTAAACCAAAGAGTATAGATTTTTTCAAGTATGCAGTTTCAATGAACAAGGATTCAACAATACCATTCATATATATATATATATATATATATATATATATATATATATATATATATATATATATATATATATATATACATATATATATATATATATATATATATATATATATATATATATATATATATATATATATATATATATATATATATATATATATATATATATATTGTTGCGGGCCCCGCCCGTCACCATAACATCGTCTGGGGAAGACGGAAGTCAAGCCCCACAGAGGAATGAAGATTCCCTGAGAGTGAGAAGGAAGAATTTTAAGAAGCTGGTAAGGAAGAAAGCTACGCTGAGGTTATGACACTCGTTGCGGGCTCTGCCAGTGACAGTAATGTCGACTGGAGAGGGTAAGAGTCTGGCCCCGTAGCAGTAGATTGAAGCCTCTCTGAGGAAAGGCATGCAAGGCATCATGACAGGTGTGTGCTTTCCACATATGTCGGAGTGTGCATTGTGTCAGCTGAGTACGGCTAGGCATGGAAGAGAGTTACATCCCTTGTGTTAGTTTGGAGGCGAGGTATGCGACGAGCAAGAGAAGGGAAGTGTTAGAGACGAGGCTACGTGACGAGACGAGCTTACGCCTTTTGTGTGAAGACCACCTCAGCGTTCGGTAGCTACTCCCGCATCGATCATGAGCCGAGCTCAGCCAATAACAACGCCGCGTTTCGTAGCGATGGCATCGATGTCATCGATATGCATCACTATGGTCTCAGAGCATGTGCCGAGGGGACTTGGACTGAGACTGGTAGAGTGTTTTTTGTTTACATTTTAGCCGCAGATTCTTAGATTTCCACTGTCGGAGACGTTTAAACTAAGTTTCTGATCTGTCAGAGACTGAGGTTCACCCAGGAACAATGTACTAAGATCTTTTGAAGTTGTAGAATAAGTAATTAAGACAGTGAAGTCAATACATTCGTGTATATGATGAAGTAAGATAGTTTAATATCGCCATCTCGGTAATCAGGAATTGGTCTTACAACAGATGGTCAAGAAACGCCCTAAAATCTGACTATTGATAACACAACACCTACTGTACCTAACTGTCTACATACAGACAGAGGCGATATAAAATAACAGACTTGATAGGGAAACACCTTAATTATATCTGACATGTAAGTAATAACCTCGGGAAAAGACACTAATGTTATCTCCATATTATTCCTCAACTACTTTCATTTAAAATTTTTACACAGTGCAGTCTCCCAAACATGTACGTACATAGCTTTCTACATACTTGTATTCATTGATGTATATGGGTTTGTGTCTTGAATGTTTGTTTATAATCTAAGATTAATCTATTGTATTTTACAAGTCAATAAATTTTCTTGGTTTTCTATCATGTTTACCTAAAAAGACATTACTTTTTAAGTAAATTACAACAATAATTTAATATGAATATTCAGATCGTTAGGACACCTGAAAAGACTGAGTGAGTTGCCAAGAAGGATGTATAATGCTGGGATAATCTTCTGGGTCACGTAATTCTACTATTGCCACATAGAAAACAATATGAAACAAAGCTCATAAAAAAAAACAATACAACTATTTTTATTAATTGAAAAGTTAGAATCAAGAACGGATACATTTTTATTTAGGTTAGGTTAGGTTATTTTCTTAAGCAATTTACTGTCGAGCAATTGATAGTTTGATAAATTATTTCTTGAGCAATTTACTGTCGAGCAATTTACTTTGAGAAATTTACCTAGATTCAGGCTATAATATGACAATCAGGAAAAAAAATCTAAAGTAAAATGCCTAACTTTTGGGTAATGAAATACAAAAAGCTTATATAACGGAACCTAACCGAGCCAAACCGTACCTAGCCAAACCTAATCTAACCATAACCTAACGTAACCTAACCGGTATTAATTTATATCATCAGAATCTCTAGAGAATTCAGAGCTGTATTTTTGCATTACCTGCTGCATTTTGATAAGATCTTATTCCAGATTCTGTCGCAAATTCTTAGTTTGTGAGATATTCATTATTATCTGTGACATCTCTTCGAAAAGTAATAAGGAAAAAAATCTAAAGTAAAAGGCCTAACTTTTGGGTAATGAAATATAAAAAGCTTATATAATCGAACCTAACCGAGCCAAACCGTACCTAGCCAAATCTAATCTAACCACAACCTAATATAACCTAACCAGTATTAATTTACATCTTCATCAGAATGCTCTGAAAATTCAGAGCTGTACTTTTGCAATACTTGTTGCATTTTTTATGTTTTCCAAATTTTTATGTAATCCAAATTCCGTCGTAAATTCTTAGTTTGTGAGATATTCAATGTTTTCTGAGAGATCTCTTCGAAAAGTAAAGTTTAATTTCGTTTTAACAAGGTTCTGATATTTGTCATTGTAGGTTAGGGTTTTGGTTAATTTATGTTATGTTATGTTAGGTTTAGGGAAAGATTCGTAAGACGACCCAGTCTTTTTTTGACAGCAATTTTTTCTGATAGATTTTGATGTTTTTAATTAATCTGATGTTTGTTATGCCAAGCAATTTTTTTTCCTCAAGGTAAAAATTGCCACAAAAAAGTCAGATTAATTCGAAACCATCAAAATCAATAGGAGAAATGTTTTTTCAGTAAACCTAAGCAAACCTAATTAAAACTAATCTAACCCAAACAAATCTAAGTAAGACTAACCTAACTAAATCTAACCTTCTTTAACCAAATCAGGCAAAGATTCGTAAGATGACCCACTCGATATCTCGTTATCTTTATAATGCACTGCAAATTCAACCTCAGATACTTGTTCAGATAGGTTAGGTTAGGTTTGATTATGTTTGCTTAGGTTAGGTTGGTTAATTAGGTTTGCTTAGGGTTACTGAACTTTTTTTTTTTCTTATTGATCTTGATGGTTTGAATTCATTTCACTTTTTTGTGGCAATTTTTACCTTTGGGAAAAATGCATTGCATAACAAAGAAACATCAGATTTATTCAAAACACATACAAATCTATCAGGAAAAAAATTGCTTTGTCCAAAAAACAGACTGATTCGTCTTCCAAAACTTTACCTAGGTTAATTTAGAAGCTATCAAATGTTCTCTATGAGCAAGAGTAGGGAGTTGGACGAATTGCAGACATTTTATTTCGTATACAGACTCAATAATGGTGAAGATGTAAAATTATACCCCATAACCTAACATAACATAACCGCCTGAAACCTTTACAGAAGTGTTGAGTACACTAGATGTATAGTATGTACGACTTCATATTTATATCGATATCGTCGAAGCAGTAGTTATGCAGAAATAACAAACTATTTACTGACAATCATTGTATTTTGTCTTCTCCCAAGAAACCCGCATTCCCACAGGTCCCCAGAATTGTTGGGGGTTGCTGAGGATGTCTTATTAGATATGCATTTGCGACGAAAATCAATGTCAAAATCGTTCGAAATGGAAAAAATTTTATACGAAAAGTGTGTTATTTACATCCAAGTGCATTGGGAGAGCTAAAAGTTTACCAGCCACACAATCACCTACGCTATATCAGTACTCTCACAAGAGTTTACGGCTTCTTTTATCTCCTCACATCTTCTTGCCACCTAAATACTGTGTTTACTGCAGCTATAATTGCTCCAGACTCTATTACATGTTAATCAGCAAGTTTTTTTACGGTGATAAAGGTGCCCACGAAGAAAGTGCGCCGCCATGTTGGCTCAATCAGCTGATTATCTCAGCACGAAAAAAAAAAAAATTCCATAGCGACGTCGCTATGTGTCCAATATCGTTCGGTGGGCAAATTCTTCACCCCCCTACCCCCCCCACCTCTCTGAACGCGGCCCACGTGTTCTCCAGCCAGGAACTGACATGGCGAGGAGAGAGAGAGAGAGAGAGAGAGAGAGAGAGAGAGAGAGAGAGAGAGAGAGAGAGAGAGAGAGAGAGCGGGATCAGATGAGCAGTCATAGGTGAAGAGTTGCCAGCGAGTATTAAGGCGAGTCTTGCTCAGTGATACTTTAATTTCTTCCTCCTCGTTCTCTTAATATTCCTGACTTTCCTTCTTTTTTCTTTGTATTGCTAGGTATCCTATCTTGTAGACCATTCTTTTCTGCATCCTCTCGTATGTTTGTCATTGTTCTTGGCTTCTTATGAGCGGAGCAATGATTTTGTGAAAGAGATAAATTATTAGGCTATGCTAGATGCACGCGGTGTGGGCGAGACGAGTCCGCCAGGAAGAACACCATATGGTAACACTGCGACAGAAGGAGGGGGTGTCTGTGCAGTGAGGAGTCAGTTACCCGCTAGCCAGTCACTAAGAAACATTTTCGCTCGTTTACTCTCCTCAATTTGGCATTATTCCGTGTGTAACCTCCTCATATTTAAGGGAGTGGGTTTTAAGACTGGCCTAGTTAGTTCAGGGGTAATTTGTGTAGCTAGACAGTAGGGCCCTGTCTATACGAGGACCAGGTTACCGTGCCGAGAGTGAGAACGACGAGTGTGTGGTTGTATAACTACCATCTAGCTGGCGGTGAACTCCACCAAGGGTTTTGCCAGACTTTTGAGTCACGGGAAGTAGTTTCTGCGTTGTCTGCTTTGTCGGCGTTGTCTTCGTTGTTTTCGTTGTCCTCATTGAGAGAGAGAGCCTATCATCTGGGGCCTCTTGTTTGATAACACAGACGAGGAGTAATCCCGTCTTAGTGTTAAGGTATTACGACTCATATAACGCACTGTACGGAGTCCTCTCGCGGGAGGCTACTTTGCAGGGTGTTAATTGAGTCGAGAGGAGTTATTATTCAACCAGAAGTGGGTGGAAAGACACCTTGTGGGCGGTATTCTGGTTGGAGCGATAGCTCCTCGTCTAGGCACTGTAATCTTGTGCTCGCTGTAAGTCTCTTTAGAATGTAAGGAAGAGAAGGTGTTTACGACTGGGAGATTCCTTGTTCTTTGGAGGGATAAAAGAACTGGCGACCTCTTAATGTATGTATGTGCTTTGTTTGGGGCTAGGAGTGCACAGGCTCCTTAACCAGGCACATCTTGAATATAGCCTAGTTGTCCAGCCACCGGCGTGTGGCCCTCGGAGTGACTAGTCGTACGGGATAGTCGACTTTCCTTGTCCTTTGGTGGGTTAAAAGGACATATAAACATCAGCACTACAGTTCGTACATGCCCGTAACGTGGTTGTAACTGGGTTGTTCATAAGTAGTATATATATATATATATATATATATATATATATATATATATATATATATATATATATATATATATACATATATATATTTATATTATATATATATATATATATATATATATATATATATATATATATATATATATATATATATATATGTATATATGTATATATATATATATATATATATATATATATATATATATATATATATATATATATATATATATATATATACATATATATATATATATATATATATATATATATATATATATATATATATATGTATATATATATATATATGTATGTATATGTGTATATATATATATATATATATATATATATATATATATATATATATATATATATATATATATATATATATATATGTATGTATATATATATATATATATATATATATATATATATATATATATATATATATATATATATATATATGTATATATAATATATATATATATATATATATATATATATATATATATATATATATATATATATATATATATATATATATATATATATATATATATATATATATATATATATATATATATATATATATATATATATATATATATATATATATATATATATATATATATATATATATATATATATATATATATATATATATATATATATATATATATATATATATATATATATATATATATATATATATTTATATATATATATATATATATATATATATATATATATATATATATATATATATATATATATATATATATATATATTGTTACGGTCACACCGAAGGACACAGTTCTTATGCCCTTGTGCCGGGTGTCAGCTTATGAACGACCCAGTCACAACCACGTTACGGGCGTATAGGAACTGTAGGGCTGATGTTTATACGTCCTTTTAACCCACCAAAGGACAAGGAAAGTCGACTATCCCGTAGGATTAGTCTTCTCCGAGGGCGGCTGGACAACTAGGCTATAAACAAGATGTGCACGGTTAAGTAACCTGTGAACTCTTTAGCCCCAAACACAGCACCTAAAGCCACCCCGTTAACGTAAAGAGGTCGCCAGTCCTTTTTACACTCCAAAGGACAAGGAATCTCCCAGTATTAACCACCTTCTCCTCCTTACATTCTTAAAAGACTTACAGCGAGCACTAGATTACAGTGCCTAGACAAGGAGCTATCGTTCCAACCAGAATACCGCACACCCACTCCTGGTTGGACAATAACCCCTCTCGACTCAATTAACACCCTGCAAAGTAGCCTGCCGCGAGGGGACTCCTTACAGTGCGTTATATGAGTCGTGATATACAAACACTAAAACGGGATTACTCCTCGTTTGTGTTATCAGACAAGAGGCCCCAGATGATAGTCTCTCTCTCTCTCAATGAGGACAACGAAAACAACGAAGACAACGCCGACAAAGCAGACAACGCAGAAACTACTTCCCAAGACTCAACAGCCTGACAATATCCAGAGTCTCCTTATGAGAAGTTCCTGGACACTGAACCTTAGGTGGAGTTTACCGCCAGCTAGATGTTAATTATACTGCCAACATACTCGTCACAGCTCTCGGCACGGTAACCTGGTCATCGTATAGACAGGGCCTTACTGTCTAGCTACACAAATTAGCCCTGAACTAAACATTAGGCCAGTCTTAAAACCCACTCCCTTAAGTATGAGGAGGTTACAGACGAAATAATGCCAGATTGGGGAGAGCGAGCGTGCGTGAGATGTATTCTTACAAGCAGCCGGTCGGTAACTGACTCACTCCTTGCATCTCAGCTTCCATCTACCCAAGCAGAGATGCCAACTAGTACCACATGTCTAGCACCGCGCCCCGCTCCAGTCCGCTATAGCCTAGAAAATAACTTCCTTTCATAAAATCACTACAGGCCATAGAGGCGACTTAGGACGATGACAAGCATATAAAAAGATGCAGAAAAGAACCTTCTACAATATAAGACACTTTGCAAAACAAAGAAGAAAGAAGGAAAGTCAGGAAAATTAGGAGAATAAGGAAACAGGAGTTAAAGTATTGCTGAGCTACAACTCTTAATTACTTGCTGGCAACTCACCCCACCCGGCCACTCGTCTGTCGCTCCCCATAGCCTCGTGACCTTGAGAAGACATCCCGCCAAGCTGCGATCTGAGCGGCCACGTGGTCTTTACACAAAGGGCGCAAACACGTCTCGTCTCGTAGCCTAGTGAGGCTAATACTTCCCTTCTCTTTCTCGTCGCATACCTTGCCTCCACACTAACCCAAGAGATGTAACTCTCTTCCATGCCTAGCCGTACTCAGCTGACACAATGGACACTCCGACCCTCGCCTCTCGCCACACACTCCTACATATGTGGAAAGCACACACCTGTCATGATGCCTTGCATGTCTTGCTACTGCCTTTCCTCAGAGAGGCTTCACTCTACTGCCACGGGGCCGGACTAATCTCTCCAGTCGACACTAATGTCACTGGCAGAACCCGCAACGAGTGTCATAGCCTCAGCGTAGCCTTCTTCCTTACCATCTTCTTCCTCTTCCTCCTCTTTCGCCTCAGAGAATCTTCATTCCTCTGTGTGGCCTGACTCTCGTCTTCCCTAGACGATGTTATGGTTACGGGCGGGGCCCGCAACAATATATATAAGGGATTCGAACGGCCAGCCACCTGACGTCCTGCTGGCCTTGTTAACTACGCTTTGCCGGCCTCGTTATCCTACTCCTTGCCGGCCTTGTTATCCTACGCCCTGCCGGCCTTGTTATCCTCGCCGGTCTCGTTCAAGTCAGCCGGCCTTGTTCCGGCCTCCTAGCTTCTCTACCTCCCGCTTGCCCGGATTCTCCGAGGCAACGTCACGGCCCCGGCTAGCTAGACCAGGCAGACACCAGCCACAGCTCACCGTGAACACACCTCGCCTCCTCCACTTTACGCTGGTCCCTTGTCTCGCCGGGAAAGTTGCACTGCCTGGGCTCTTGCGCTGGCTCTCCCCTGGGCGCTGCTGCCTGCCCGTTCACCACTGCTGTCTCCCCGCTGCACTCCTGTTGAAACACTTCACCTCTCCGGTCGTCTGCTGAGTTAGAATTTTTTCGGTGCACCTAACCCCGGTGACTCAGCGGGCCAAACCTTTGCACACAGCGGTGGTTATATATTTTGTCTTTGTTGTTATTTAGATTAATTATACTCTCTTTATTTATGTGCTCTTTTCATTCCGAAAAGGCAATTAAGGCATTCTTGGCTATAACATCTTATTTTCGAGGGCGAGAGATCGTGGCCTCCCGTTTCCCTCACATGTGGCGACCTCGCCAGGATACTTGCCTCTGGGAATGTTTGATTATTATTAATCTGTTTTTCCAGCCTTTGGAAGGATTACAGCTTTGAAGTCGCCTTGAGCGCGCACTCACTGTCTGAGGCCCGGAAGTGAGTTCCTTGCAGACGTCTATTCCTGTAAGTTGTTATTTTTGTATACTGTGTGATTAACTGGTGATTATCACCAGTGTCAAGACTGGAGGAACTCCTACAGTCTTGTTACCGCCGTCAAAAGAAAGTTTTCTTTCGGCATTAGGCGAGGTGTTTATTTCTTTATAAGTTTTGTTCAATTTGGGGTTTTGGTATTTTCTTCTGTTTATTTGTCGTATTCTATTTGTGTCTATTATGGTTTCTTTCGAGGAACTTAAGGAGCAGGCTATCGCTTTGGGTCTCTCGGGATGTCATCCGACAGCAGGCTTACGAGCGGGAAGAGCGAGCAGCGGAGCGACAAGCACGACAGGAAGAAACAACAGCGGACCGACAAGCACGACAGGAAGATGCGGAGCGACAAGAAAGATTAGAACTTGCTCGGCTTACAGCTGAAACTGAGCGAATGCACCTGTCCGCGCAAGCTAAGCCTGACCCTCTCTCCATCCCAGAGGCAACTGCTCGTCCTCGCTTTCCAGTGTACCAGAACGGAGAAGATATCGCTACCTATCTTACTGGCTTTAAGAGAGTAGCAGAGCAGTTACAGCTCGACGTGGGTACGTATGCTGTCAGGTTAGGGTGTCTGTTGACAGAAAAAGCTGCAGAATTGTACGTCTTCCTCTCTCCTGAGATTACCCGTGATTACCAAGAGCTGAGAGATCCTTGCTGGCTGGGTTCCAGAAGACTTCAGACGGATATCGCCTAGATTTCCGCAGTGCCAAGATTAGAGACGGGGAAAATTATAAACAGTTTTCAGTTCACTTAACCCATCTGTTCCAGAGCCGGTTGGAATCTTCCAAAATTAATGAAGATTTTAAGTCTTTGAAAGAGTTCTTTGAATCCTGACCTCCGTACTTTTATTAAAGAACACAAACCCTCGTCTATCGGCAAAGCAGTCCAGCTAGCTGATGATTGGGCCTCGGCACACTACTCCAGTCGACCTTCGGCCAAAATCCCTCTAAGACCCTTCAAGTCCGCGTTGGAGACTTCACCACCATCTCGTTCTTCTTCCACACGAACTACTTCCTCCACCGTCAAGGCGAGGTAGCGAGGCTGCGGCGAGGTAGGCCACATCAGGCCCCGGTTTCCCAGGAACCCACTGGTCTTCAAAGAGAGTCCTCCATCTCAACCCTTCACAGTAGTTTTTGCCTCTCGGAGCACCGTGTTTCTCGACCCCTGGCTGCAGGTACTGTTAATGGATCTTGGACGTCTTCCATATTTAGAGACTCTGGGTGTACCTGCATTGTCGTGTCAGAAGAAGTCCTCCCTGATGCCGACCTCATCAACTGTCGCCGGTGTCAAGTGGCCGACTACCTTGGGAGGATTGACACTTTCCCCGGTCTTCCACTGCTTCGTCTGGTGTCCCTACTTTGAGGACTGGACTGACGTATTCTGGGCTTCCATCAGGTTTGCCAGCGTCCTGATTGGGGATGTCCGCGGGGTACGGGTTCCTAAGAAACCATACACCACGTTCAACTAGTGTGATCAGCCTCCGGCCTCTGCCCCGGTTCCCAAGCCAGCCACCAGCCATCCGAGTCTGTGAGTCTGTCACTACTGTCTCTTCTACTTCCCTACAGGTATGTGTAGTGGAGACTCGAGCCACAACAGTTAGGATGAAGCGTCTTCATCCTCTTCATCTTCCTAATCTCCAGCCATTGTCTGTTACTCCTGAGGATTTCGGTCTCCTCCAGATATCCTGCGATACACTGACTACCGTACTTGCCAAGGCTGCACCGGGAGAGATCGACCAGGTTCGCCACCTTTCAGTTCCTTTTTCAAGAGGTGGGAAAGCTATGTTTGATCGTTCCACGGAAGTGCCGGTCCATTGTTTTAAATTTAGCACACGAGAAGCCTTTAGCTGGTCACTACTCCCATCGCAAGACGAAACGGAAAGCCGCCGACCAATTCTTCTAGCCTGGGATGGGTACTCACATCAGAGTATACTGCCGTTTCTGTGATAAATGCCAGCGATTCTCACAAAAGGGGCGAGTAAAACCAGCCCCACTCCAACCTAAACCCATCGTTACCGAGCCTTTTGCTCGTGTTGCCATCGATCTGGTTGGATCATTTTCCCCTCGGACGGACACAGGCATATATTAACCCTTATTGACTTTTCCACCGGCTTCCCTGAAGCACTACCGTTAAAGGATACCGATTCAATTACAGTAGCTGAAGCTCTTCTCACCATCTTCTCTCAAGTCGGCATCCCTCGTGAGGTTCTGTCTGATCGTGGTACCCAGTTCATTTCAGCCCTAATGCAACAACTACATCGACTACAGGGGGTCAAGCCGATCTTCACCACGCCTTACCATCCCAGTGGCAGCGGTCGCATCGAAAGGCTACACGGTCCCCTGAAAGCCATCTTGAGGAAGCTCTGCAGCAAGAAACCGCGTGAATGGCACAGGTACTTAACCCCTACTCTGTTTGCCCTTAGAGAGACTCCCAGTGACAGGACAGGATTCTCACCCTTCGAGCTGCTCTAAGATCGCAACGTCCGCGGCCCTTTTTCTGTATTACGTGACCTTTGGGAGGATAAGACCCTCCAGCAGGACGAGCGGACCAGCTTCCAGTATGTTCTGGAGTTACAGGATAAGCTGGAAAAATGCAGCAATATCGCCGCCCAGAACGCAGAAGTCAGCCGCCGCCTCTAAAAGACTTACTTCTACCTCAAGTCTCAAGGTAGGAGTTACAAGCCCGGAGATGAGGTCCTCATTCTTCTACCCAGCGACATTAGCAGGCTCCTTGTGTCCTGGATGGGCCCCTACAGGATCTTGCAGAAAAAGAGTAAACTTGACTATTTAATTGATCTTCCTCAAGGACCTAAAGTCTTTCACTTCAACATCTTGAAGCAATACCACCGCAGGGCCCAAGTTCAGCGTAAAGAGATCCTGGATTAAGTTGCTATACCAGAAGCACTCTCTGCGCCTGGAAAAGACGGACCCACCGTCATCGAGGAACCCTTTCCCAACGAAATTTTTCAACTGACGACGACACCGAGTTCTGCAGAGTCCCCTGCTACTGGAAAATCTGAGGTAGGAGAATCCCTCACCTGGGACCAGCACTAATATTGACGATCTCCTAGAGGAATTTGCTGATGTTTTTTCAGATGTTCCAGGTCACTGTACTACCATGGAACGACATCACTCTCACCACGATCGACCGAGTTCAAGCCAAGATTTATCCAGTCCCCGTTCATCTTCAGCCGTCCTTCAGAAAAGAAGTAGATACCCTCTTCCAGCAAGGAATCATCCAACGTTCGTCCTCTCCACACTGTTCTCCTGTTGTGATGGTAAGGAAACCCGATAATTCGTACAGAATGGCTATTGACTATCGCCAATTATATTCCATCACAGTTTTTCATACAGAATCCACCTGCAACATTACCGAGAACTTGTATAAATTCTCAGGAGCGAAATATTTCAGCGAGTTGGATCTGTGCAGAGCGTATTACCAGGTACCTCTTAGCGACAGGGCCAAAGCTCTCACAGCTTTTCCAACCCACCTGGGATTGATGGAATTCGACCGTATGCCCTTCGGTTTCTCTACTGCCTGTGCTACCTACATACGCCTTATGCGCATTGTGCTCGCTGGGCTCTCTAATGTCTCCTTCTACTTTGACAATATTTTTGTTTATTCAAAGGATTGGTCTACCCATCTAGAAGCTTTCCGAGTAGTCCTGGAACGATTGAGGGAACATCATCTAACCGTCAAGCCATCTAAGTGTCGTTTCGGAATATCTTCCATTCGCTACCTTGGATTCATCGTCGACGGGGCGAATATTCGACCTCAACATGACAAGACCGACGCCATTACTGCCATGCTCCCACCTATCAGCAAGAAACTTCTGAAAGGATTCCTTGGACTTGTGTCCTTTTATCTCATGTTTATCCCGCAGGCAGTTGAATACACCGGTCCTTTGTCCGATCAGCTCAAGAAGACTGTTCCCGAACCATTGATATGGAATGAAGACTTGTTGGCGCGGGTCAAACATCTCAAGGACACGTTGGTCTCGCCACCAGTGCTTCGTCTGCCGAACCCGGACCTGATCTTCGTTCTGAGGAGCGACGCCTCCAGCCGTGGAATTGGAGCAGTTCTTTTGCAGTACTACAGCGACTGTACCCATCCCTTCGCCTACGCCAGTCGAAAGTTGCTCGACAGTGAAACAAGGTACTCTACGATTAAACGAGAATGCCTTACTGTCATCTTCGCCGTCAACAGAATTGACTTCTATCTCCGCGGTAAGGAGCTTATTTTAGAGGTGGATCACAAGCCTCTGTTGTATCTATCTACCTTCAAGGGGAAGAATGATAGACTGCTTCGTGGGCTTTGTCTCTTCAAGCCTATAAATTCAGGGTCATTCATATGGCAGGGAAGGATAGTTTGGGCGCTGACCTACTTAGCAGGGCTTGCTCAATTTTCGTGTAATCTATAACCAACAGATTCTTGTTTGGGGGGCCGTGTAAGGGATTCGAATGGCCAGCCACCTGACGACCTGCTGGCCTTGTTAGCTACGCTCTGCCGGCCTCGTTATCCTACGCCCTGCCGGCCTTGTTATCCTCGCCGGCCTCGTTCATGTCAGCCGGCCTTGTTCCGGATCCCAGTGTTTCTCAGTTTTCTTTGTGTATTTTCTCAACGTGAGCACTATTCCCTCACGATGTCTAGCGACCAGTCACCTCGCACGCCCATACCTCAGATTACTCTCATGTCGGATTATGTCTCTAGCCCTCCTTTTTCTGGTACCAACTCTGAATCCGTTCATGCTTTTGTCCGGCGAGTAGATAATGAATGTACACGTCGCTCAGCTCATTATGATGCTGAAAAATTAGCTAATTTAAAATCGCGGATTTGTCATGACCCATCTAGTCTTGCGGGAAAACTCATAAAAACCGATAAATTCTTCAGCTTTTCTACATACGATGAACTCACCACAGCATTAATCTCTCATTTCTCTGGTCATTCGAAATTAGGTGCAACTCATTCCTTCCTCAAAATTGCTCAAATCCTCACTAATAGTACTCGCTCTACTCATGATGTGTATAAGGCAGAGAATATTGCATCCTCTCTCTATGCTGAACTCACAGATCAAATGAATTCCTCTCAGTGAATCGACGCAGACGGTAAAATATCTTCTACCGATATCAAACGCCTTATGTCGTATTTCCTGTTCCTCGTTCAGCTCGACTCACCAACCTTCATCGTTGCAAGCGACATTAAGTTTAGTAAAAAATATTTTTTGTATGACCTTTGCAAGAAAATACCAGAGAAATCGCCATCCGTTCCTTAGCCAGTCAGTTTAGTTCAGTCCCCACCATCAAACACTCATTTGTCACGTTCTGACCAACGCTCTCATTCTCGTCACCGCTCATCGTCCCGTGACTCGAGAAATGTAACGTGCAACAGATGTGGCCTCAAGGGAAACGTCTCAGCTGACTGTCGCGTAATGCTTGACGAACGAGGCTATCACAAATTCAACCGTGACACATTTTGCTCTCTTCATAATAGACGTGGTCACTCGCTCGACGAATGTCGCCTGTACCAACAGCAAATGCAGCCCTCTCAATCTTCGGGAAACGATTCGCGCCAGAGCCTCGCACCTCCTCGGTAACACTTCAGTCCATTTTCAAGACCGCCGCCAGTAAGTCATCTCGAAAACGTGTTGTATTCGCAGAGACAGTGCCTCTCCCATGTGTCCCTGTTAAATCCTCCGGATTTTTTCAAAGCCTGACTGCTGACGTCAAATTAGCCTCTCACAAATGCCGTGCATTTTTTGACTCTGGTGCTTCAGTCAACATTATGTTTTTGAAAAACTCTCTGCCGCCTCAAAGCACAAGATTCAGAGTTATTCACCAGACCTCACCGTTAGTGGTATTTCTGGCAACATTGTCATGCCTCATAGAAAGGTCCTCCTCAGTGTTTGTTTGTCTCCACTTGAACCCTCTATATCAGATTTTTTCTATGTCATGGATGATGTGTTTTGCAGCTGAAATGTTGATAGGATACCATACAATGTCTCACTTCAACGTCTCACTTTTTCCTTCTCTTCATTAAATCGCCCAGAATGGCACCTTCATCTCTGCCTCACCCTTCCCTGAGTCACCGCCCTCACCTGATGTCTACGTTGTCACGCACACGCCTTCTCAGGACTCACCTCACGTCCCTCCCTCCTCGCTCGAGACATCCTCAGTAACCTCTGCTTCTGTCTTATCATCCACGCCAGCCGACTCGCCTAGCGAAGCGCTGCACAGCGACACCGACAACCCCTCTTCTCCCACAACACTGTCTGACGTCCTCTCGAACACCGGACTCAGGAAAGCTGTGTTGACCTCCTCTGTGGTAGTCACACAGACTGACGTATGAACTCGGTTCTCTCTGGCCTCTTAGGCTCTTCGGTGTTTTGCTACTTGGACAATATAATAGTCGCGTCAAAGGACCTTCCCGAACACCTCGATACCATATCAGACGTTCTATCACGTTTTGCAAAGGCCGGATCAACTTTAAAATTCAGTAAATGTCATTTTCTCAAGCGTGAAATCAAATTCTTAGGCCACAAGGTTGATAAAGATGGCATCCACACTCTTGACGACAAAATTCACGCGATATCACAGTTTCCTATTCCTAGTTCCGCTGACGACGTCCGTAGTTTCATTGGTCTTGCAGGATTTATCGGCAATTTATCAAGGATTTAAGTAAAATCGCTCAACCTCACATCATTGTTTAAAAGAATTGTAACATTTGCATGGACAGACGAGTGCAAGAATGCGTTCACTACTGTAACACGATTATAGCATCGTTATATTATTTATTAAACTTTTTGTTAAGTTCCCATTTTCTGTTAAGATCACCTCGGGTTATTCCAATGTTTTTTCGATCGGATTTGTGATATAGTTTTTATTAGTATAACAGCCTTCTATTTGTGTTATTTATGTATTTTGGGTTATATTACTTTGTTGTCTATGTAAAATATAATTTTGTAACTAAGTATAAGTTTGTGGTGCTTAGGGACTTTATTTTGGAAGAGTTTGGATGTGGGTTCGGAGTAGAAGCGCCAGCTGAGTGGAGCGGGACTTGAGAACAGCTGGTGACTTATCAACTATCACTCATGTGGGAAGCACTCTCTCAGTGCCCAGGAACTATTACCTCTGGATTCATCCATCATTGTGTTCAGGACTACCCGGGTACAGCTGGCGTCGGCAATATTGTGAGTTATTATATGTATTTCATGCAAGGTCTATTTACTTAGTGATCATTATGTCCTTTATAAGCTTGGTAACTTTTTATGTATACACTGTGCTGTGCTGGAGTTTACAGTTTTAGCTTTTTGTTATTATTATGGTATCTTGCAAGGAGTTTGTATTTCGTAAAGGTCAGGTGATATGGTTTAGATAATTGATGCCACTAGTGAGAGTGTTTAACTACTTTTCAACTGTTCTAGCAATTTGGGTGATTATGATTATCGTGTTTAGTGCTAATGTAGTCCCGGTCCTACAGGTTGGAACATATAGAATAAACTCATGTTGTAGCATATTGTTTCACTGACTCCCAGACGTCTTGAAGCTACATTACAACTACCCTCAAGCAAACCTTATGCAATACTCCCGTCCTTGCATTTCCGGAATTCAAAAAGGAGTTTATTCTTTGCACTGATGCATCAAACATTGGTATTGGTTCTGTCCTCATGCAACGGGATGACAATGGTAAATCACGCTCAGTTGCTTTTACCAGTCGTTTACTCAATGCTGGTGAACGCAACTACAGTGTCACACACCGCGAAGCTCTCGCAGTCGTTTGGTCCCTTCGTCACTTCAGAGACATCATACTCGGATATAAGATCCACGTTCTGATCGATCATTTTGCTGTCACAGAGTTATTCAAAGGAACCAGCTTAACCGGAAAATTTGCCCGTTGGCAACTCACTGTTCAAGAGTACAATCCTTCATTCGCGTACATCCAAGGTAAAGCAGGTAAAGCTCTCCCGTCATGTCGCTCCGGTTAGTCTGCTCACAACCTCACAGTCACTCCCCACTCTCGAGGAAGTCAAATCCCTTCAACGGTCTGACCAGTTCTGCACACGTCTCATTTATTATATTGAATCAGGTGATGATAGTAACCTTCCAAGCTTGCCATTCTCCCCAGATTCCTTTCTGCTTCGAGACGATGTACTCTATAAGTCTAGTTCTATCATTTCTGAGGACGACTCATTACATCATGCATCTCAGCTTGTCATTCCAGAAGCCCTTGTCCCTATTATCTTATATCACATTCATGACTCCCCTCTTGCCGGTCACCCAGGCAAAGATAGAGCATTCAAACAGGCTCAAAGATCGTATTTCTGGCCTTCCATGCGGAAAGACATCACCCGTCATTGTCTCTTATGCGCTGCATGCGCTGAGCATCTTCCCTCTCCCTATCATGAGTCTCCAAACCTCCCATACCCTATCCTTCATGCGCCTTGGGACAGTCTGTCGGTCGACATTTTAAAATTCCCTTTGACGGAGAACGGTTTCCAGTACTTGCTCGTTTGCATCAATAGCTTTTCACGTTTCAGTATCTTGGTCCCTCTCAAGGACAAATCTGCACGTTCAGTTGCACGAGCACTGACAGATGAAGGCATATGCCGGTATGCGTCCCCTAAAGTACTACTATCAGATAATGGTACCGAATTCAACAACGACATCCTCAAGGCTGTTTGCGAGTCATTCCAAATTAAAAAGTGTAACATAGCTCCATATTCCCCTCAGGCGAACGGAAAAGTCGAAAGAGCAAACCGTCGAATTCTCAACATCTTACGTTTCATTGCCGGTTCAAGCTCTTCATGGGATGATCACATTCCCCTAGTCGCATGGTCTCTTAACGCTGCGATTCACTCATCTATCAACGAGTCTCCACACTTCATCTTATATGGCTCCGATAAAAGACTCCCATATGAGTTTCTCTCCTCTGACCCTCGTCTTCTGTACAACATTGACGATTACGTTCAAGATCGCGTCTCAACTTTCCGGCGCATTCATATGTCCGTCCGTGACAGACTTGCCGACTCTCAGGAATCTATGCTGTATAAACAGCATCAGCGCGCTAAACCGCACGAAATCGAGGTTGGTGACATCGTGTTCACCAGAGTCCAAGACCCTCACTCTAAACTCGACCCCCGATTCAACGGATCTCACCGCGTAATCGAAAAGATGGCCGGTCATAAGGTAAAACTCAGAAACCTACGTTCAGGCAGTAAGAATTTTGTTCATAGAGACCACCTCAAAAGGGTCGATCGTGGTTTCGATGTCGAATCTACCTCTCCACTACCAGAAAATGCGCCTGATAGTGTTGACAGTCAGCCATCCTCACCCCCCATCTCATCTTCACCTAAATACCAGCTCCGGTCTCGTCCAGTCTATTAACCATTTCTTTCATTTTTCCTTTCATTCCTGTCCAACTCCTGTATAATTTATGTATATATATATCTATGTAAAAGTTGCATCATGATCTTGTTCATGTCTTATGTTTTCTATTGTGTATTGTGTATTTGTATTGTGTAATTATATTGTGTAGTGTATTTCATCGTCCCCCTCTCTGTTTGTATTCTTTTAGCTCGACATACGAGGACGTATGTTTCCCAGGGGGAAGTATTTGTATCATATCTTATATATAGTTCATTGTTTCTAGCCGAGAGAGAGAGAGAGAGAGAGAGAGAGAGAGAGAGAGAGAGAGAGAGAGAGAGAGAGAGAGAGAGAGAGAGAGAGAGAGAGAGAGAGAGAGAGAGAGAGAGAGAGAGAGAGAGAGAGAGAGAGAGAGAGAGTGTGTGAGAGGGTAAGGGAATTTTCCATTCCCCCTCCTCGATAAGGTATTCACATTCCAACCTTAGCGTCAGGTCAAGGCCGTCCCTGACGGCCTTGACCGTCAGGGTCAAGGCCCTGACCTTGACCCCAATCAAAAAGCTCTGTTACTGTGATGTCATTTCTTAGGTCACTCCGGCCCAATCACAGTATCGTATTCTGACCGCACGACCTTGACTCCATCCCCTTGCACCTACCCAGGCTCCCGCCTTGACTCCCTTCTCATCATTCATTCTCAGCCCGGCGTCCACTCTGACAAGTCGCTCATCTTTGCAGCTCGCTACCACTCGACAAGTCGTTCGTCATCTCTCTCTCAAGGCAAGCTAAGGTTCATAGAGTCACTGTTCTGTATGTACATCAAATCGTATTGTTAATATATCATCTATATTAAGCCATGTGTGTTTCAACCAAAACTTCTAGCATCATCGCTACCCCAACTCCAAAAACACGTGGTAACCCTCTACACTACAGAACACGTGGTGACCAGGCTGCTGGTTTCATCAACAAAAACTACTCTAACACATATGTACATATATATATATATATATATATATATATATATATATATATATATATATATATATATATATATATATATATATATATATATATATATATATATAATATATATATTGTGAGGGAAGAAGGCTGATGGAACGCCTCCACCCGTTAGTGGTGCAAGCTTAGCTTGTTTATAGTGACGCCACGATTTCGTTCTCTCTGATGTTGAGAGAGAGAGATAGAGAGAGAGAGAGAGAGAGAGAGAGAGAGAGAGAGAGAGAGAGAGAGAGAGAGAGAGAGAGAGAGAGAGAGAGAGAGAGAGAGAGAGAGAGAGAGAGAGAGAGAGAGAGAGAGAGAGAGAGAGAGACTATTGCTGTCTCGCCCCCAAATGAATATAACATTGCAAGTCACTGTTTAAGGACAGTGTATGAATTATTTGGGTAATCTTAAGCCAATTGATAATAATACAAAAAAAAGTGGTCAGCAGATATCGGGACTCGAACCGGGGCCTTCGAAATATACTGGCATGGGACTCAAAATGTCGAAATATACTGGCCTGAGACTCAAAATTTCGAAATATACTGGCCTGAGACTCAAAATGTCGAAATATACTGGCCTGAGACTCAAAATGTAGAAATATACTGGCCTGAGACTCAAAATTTCGAAATATACTGGCCTGAGACTCAAAATGTCGAAATATACTGGCCTGAGACTCAAAATGTCGAAATATACTGGCCTGAGACTCAAAATTTCGAAATATACTGGCCTGAGACTCAAAATTTCGAAATATACTGGCCTGAGACTCAAAATGTCGAAATATACTGGCCTGAGACTCAAAATGTCGAAATATACTGGCATGGGACTCAAACTGTCGAAATATACTGGCCTGAGACTCAAAATGTCGAAATATACTGGCCTGGGACTCGAAATGTCGACGTCTAAAAAGTAAGCGGATTTTCAGGTGTTTAGTGGATTGAAATGTTGTACTCGTACCCAATATTACCAAACTACCATATATTATCAAGGAAAACTGATTCCACCATCGTGTTTGTGATACTTTGATGAATATCATCAATAAAGATAATTGAAGGAAAATAAATAGTGCATAAACATTTTTTCTCACATCTTTTACTTATAGTCGCTTTAAATCCTTTAGTTTTACTTGTATTGAATTTCAATCACTGATTCAATGCCCGCCTACTTTTCTAATTTTTATGTTACTGAAATAGATATATGAAATTGTTAATTATTAAGATAACACAACGTAACACTTTTTTACAAGGGTTTTGTTTATTGTAATTTTTTTACTGTTTATTATTCAATATTTTCTGTTGATTCCAAAAAAATATATATTTTTTTCTGTAGCATCGACCGTTGTAGAAATTATTATAATATTTATCCACCTAAAATTGTTTTACTAGTACTTGCTACATACCATAAAGATTAAAGACATTTCAAATATTGAATCAGTGATTCAAAATTGAATACGAGTAAAACTTAGGGAGTTACAGCGAGTTTAAGTAAAAAATTCGAGAATAAGTCGTAACAATATTATTATTATTATTATTAATAGTAATATTATTTACAATAATAACAATGACATTAATAATGATTTTGATTATGATAATAATAATAACAGCAAGGGTAATGATTTTAACAGTAACAATGAAAAAAACTATATTACAATTAGTGACGTCTGTAATAATGCACTTTTCTACTACACTGACAAAAAATGCTGTCTATTTGTGTTGATTTCTCATATAAGCAGACAGATACTAATCAATATTCTTTATTTGATTATAAAATAGCTAGTTCAATGTATTCTAATATTTTTTCTTCAATTTAATATGTTAAACCATAGACTACACCATACTTGACTGGACACTCGCGACAATCGCTGACAGACGATATTACATTTCGGTCCTATAGATTCCGCTGCTATGAGTGATGACAGATAATACTTCATATATCAGTTAATATTCTACTTAGGACATTGTATTTCATGTCTTTACAATCAGCAATGATTGCTGAACCATGGCTGAACATAAAAAAAATTTTTACAACATTTGCAAATAGGAAATTATCATAAAAATTACAAGTTTGAGTGAAAAATTGTGTGGGAGTTGTGTATAAAGCATATTGTTTATAGCAAAAAAAATCTGTCAAATTCGCAATAATTTCTGAAATAAAACATCACATATTGTGAAATAACCATTCCTGAAAATGATTTGATTGTGTTCAAATGTCATATAATCGTTATATCGGCTTGGGAATGAATTTTTCATAACAATTCGTGGCGCGAAAGGCAAAAGGCGAAAGAGGTCACACGAAGAAGAAGAAGAAGACCAAAACAATCCTTTACAAAGGACAACAACATAAATAGTTCAATTCATTGGTCCCATGACGCTATTATAAGTCTCATGGAAAAAATTCATGAGCAGAAGAAGAAGAAGAGAAGTGCTTCCTCTATAACGGCTTGTGTTGTTGTTATGATCAGCTGATTCCACAAGTTTAGTTCTTCTACGTGTGTGACCGAACAGACTGGTAGTCGTATCGCTGTAAATCCAGAAAAAAACGGAAGCCAGGCTAGCGTTAGCAAAACCTAGTGTGACCGTAGCTTCATCAGCTTCTATTGTATACTCTGAATCATGCTTGAAATAAGATTTGAAACTATTTCCAAATATTTTGTTTGTTTTCTACGTTTTCACTGAGCATGGCAGGATAAAAGGAAAAGTACGTACGCCGGGAAAGTGATGTATGGTGATAAGATCATTGGAAAGAACATTGCTAGATAGAAGAGGAGGAGGAGGCAATGAAACCAACAAGCTGACTAGAGACCATCATCAATAAGGAATTACAATGGAGTTATTTTACACAGTCTCTGAGAAACGCTCTCTCGACGACACTCAGCAAACATCGTAATTTGATTAGGAATGTTAAATTTTTTCTTCTTGATGTTATTTATGGGTATATGAAAGTATGAGTGAAGTATGAGTATGAGTGAATTGATTACAAGTGACTTAGGATGTTGTGTTCAAGTTTTGGTTATATTTTACAATTACTCTCAACACTGTCTTAGGATTTAATAATTGTCGCCCACCGATGACGTATGTTGACTAATTTGTTTTTGTTGCTCATAAACATATACTTCACATCACTCTGAGTTGTTTGCTTTTTGTTTGAGGTTTCTATGATGATTTTAAGTATTTTATTCAAATAAAACAAACAAAAAATCGCCTCAGGACACATTTACGAAAGACCCGATTTCGAGTGCACAGTCACGTATGGTGTATTCTATGGTATTGCATATTAATATAAACTACATGGGCTATGCATTTAAGTGTTTTCAGATTGAAATTCCAATATTCCTGGAAATTATTGCAAATTTGATGTTTTTATTGGTGTCAGGATTTAATAATTGTCGCCCACCGATGACGTATGTTGACTAATTTGTTTTTGTTGCTCATAAACATATTCTTCACATCACTCTGAGGTGTTTGCTTTTTGTTTGAGGTTTCTATGATGATTTTAAGTACTTTATTTAAATAAAACAAACAAAAAATCGCCTCAGGACACATTTGCGAAAGACCTGATTTCGAGTGCACAATCACGTTTGGTGTATTCTATGGTATTGAATATTAATATAGACTACATGGGCTATGCATGTAAGTGTTTTCAGATTGAAATTCCAATATTCCTGGAAATTATTGGAAATTTTGTGTTTTTCTTGGTTTCTTAGGATTTAATAATTGTCGCCCACTGATGACGTACGTTGACTAATTTGTTTTTATTGCTCATAAACATATTCTCTACATCACTCTGAAGTGTTTGCTTTTGATTTGAGGTTCCTATCTTATTTCTAAGTATTTTATTTGATTTTTCTAAAAATCTGCTGGAGGACCGGTTTGCAAAAGGTCAGATTTCGAGTGTCCAGTCAAGTATAGTGAAGTCTATGGTTAAACTCATCATTATTCTAAATAAGTAACTATTTGCTTAATAGGATGCATATTTGGGACACTTTGGGAGAAGTTTGCGAACGGAAATTTCTTTACCAAGATGGAATGGGTATATTATATCTGTGTTCATGTATCCGATGCCAAGGTCATGTAGCTAATCTAACCTTAACAGCTTCTACATAAAGTAGGAAACAATGTTAGCATAGAAATATTTTGTTTATCGAATGTAACACGTTAAGGCAGGGAT
>JAXIVD010000099.1:135000-141848 GCA_036785275.1 Cancer borealis | reverse complement strand
GGAGGAGAACGAGGAGGAGAAGGAAGAGGAGAAGGAGGAGGAAGAAGAAAAAGAAGAGGAGGAGGGGGAGGAGGAACAAGAAAAACACTGAGAAACAGGTGGTAACAAAAAGTATACTCGTTCATATTATTAGTATAAGAAAATCGGAAATTACCAAGGTTAGGAGGGAGGAGGAGGAGGAGGAGGAGGAGGAGGAGGAGGAGGAGGAGGAGGAGGAGGAGGAGGAGGGGATTGCCATACATGAGGAGTGTAAAAGTGATGGGCGTGTATGAGTGTGGAGGATGATGGGGTTCAGTCACCTGGTGTACCACAGCCCACCACCACCACCGCCACCACCACCACTAGTATACCTGCCTGCCCGGCCACTCCTCGTCACGCACCATCACCACCACCTACACCAAACACCAACAACACCATTACTATTTACAGATAATACTACCACCATTACCATCACCACCATCACCATCTCTACCATTTACCACCACCATCACTACTACTACTTGTACTACTGCTGCTGCTTACTACTACTACTACTACTACTACTACTAATAATAATAATAATAATAATAATAATAATAATAATAATAATAATAATAAATATCACCGACCATCAACGTGAACACGCACACATACACACAGCCCCCCCCCCCCCCCCCACACACACACACACACACCTCCATCGTTCCTTTTTTTTTCAGTAGTTCGTGAGATGGAAAAAAATATATTTATGTATGTATCAATATATATAAACTACATTTTTTTTCTCCCTCTCTCAGTCTTTCAATCCAGTCGTGACTTCATAACCCAAATTCAAGACAAGACAAGACAAGGCAGCAGCGTGGAGGGAGGGAGGAGAGTAGCAACAAGCACAGTGCACCGCCGACCCTGTGCCTTCCTCGCCTAGCATGTGGAGGAGGAGGAGGTGTAGGAGGTTGTGGAGGAGGTGGAGGAGATAGTGGTGGTGGTGGTGGTGGTGGTGGTGGTGGTGGTGGTGGTGGAGTAAGTGGAGGAGGTGGAGGCTGTGGAAGTTGAGGCCCCGCATCTCTTAGACTATTAGTGTGCCAGAGTCTCGCAAATTGTTAGGTGGGCGACGAGACGGGTGGAATGAGGCAGGGGTAAGAGGCAGGCAGGGGAGTCAGGCAGAGGTAGGAGGTAGGCAGGGAGGCAGGCAGGGAGGCAGGCAGGGGTAGGAGGCAGGCAGGGAGACAGGCAGGGAGGCAGGCAGAGAAGGCAAACAGACGGAGCTGTTCCCACACGCGGGTCCCGTTAGTAAGTGTGACCCGGTGAAGGAGGAGGAGGAGGAGGAGGAGGAGGAGGAGGAGGAGGAGGAGGAGGAGGAGGAGGAGGAGGAGGAGGAGGAGGAGGAGAAGCCTTTTCCATCACGCTCATTCACTCTATTTCAGACTCCAGCAGCTCCTCCTCCTCCTCCTAACACCTGCTCTCCCTCCTGTCACTCTACTGTATCAATGTTAAATCTTATTATACTTATTCCTGATGTGTGTTAGATCCGTTTTCTAATTTGATATCAGTGTCATGGTTGTCTGCTTATAATAATGAGGAAAAAATTGCTTAGAAAAAATAGATAGACAATTATGTGATTAATGATGAAAATTAGCTATTCTGTGTGTGTGTGTGTGTGTGTGTGTGTGTGTGTGTGTCTGTGTCTGTGTCTGTGTCTGTGTGTGTGTGTGTGTGTGTGTGTGTGTGTGTGTGTGTGTGTGTGTGTGTGTGTGTGTTTAGTTATTATTGTTTGATGCTTAATGTGATTTTCTTTTACTAAATCTTATGTTGCTTCTTTTTCTACGATTTCCTTCGCATGTAGAAAATAAAACAACACATTTACATACGAATAAAAATGTATTATTATCACTATTATCATTACTACTATCATTATCATTATCATTATTATAAAAAAAAAAACACACAACTAACCATCACAGCATCAACATACATAACATACAAAGTAATTCTCCATCCCAACACCAAACACTCATTCACCTTTACCTAACAGAAACGAGAAAAAAAAATCACAAAGTTTCACCATCGCGTCACTCGCTAAGGTAGACAGACATATTTAGAGGTGGAAGGTCCATGTCGTGCCGCCTACTAACTGTTAACTACGACCTTAGAAAAAGCCAGAAAAGACTCTTAGTACGCATTCACTTATACTCTCTACTATTACTATTACTATTAGAAGTTTGCGGCGTCCACCTCGTACGGTCTTTGCCTTCAAGAGGATAATACAAGTTATTTTCACCGCCTACTCCTCCCCTCCCATCCCTCCCTTCCTTTCCTCCTTCCTCTCTTCTTGCCTGCCTCCTTCCCTAACCTGGAGACGGTCAGTTAGTTGGGTGCACAAGGAGTAGGGAGTGAAAGTGGCTCTTTACCTTATAAACACTGTCCATTTTTTCCGCTAGGACCCTCCTTCGCCTGCATCCCTCCCTCTCCTCCCTCCCTCTCCTCCCTCCCTCTCTCTCTCTCTCTCTCCCTCCCTGCCTCCCTCACGCGTCAAGGCTAACGCAAAGTAAACAGATTCTTCAAACTTTCTCTGTGGCATAAAACTGGAGATGAAGTGAAGATGCTTCGTTGCAGCTCAATATATGGAAGGGGAAAAGGCTTCTCCTCTTGGTGAGATTATTTATTATTATTATTTTAGGATAAATTGCATTGAGTGGAGTTAATGCAATGTTGTGTTGTGAGTGAATATTATGTATTAGTGATGTATTATTTAGCGCACGAGAGAGAGAGAGAGAGAGAGAGAGAGAGAGAGAGAGAGAGAGAGAGAGAGAGAGAGAGAGAGAGAGAGAGAGAGAGAGAGAGACAGAGTGTAGTGTAGCTTCAAGACGCCCAGGTGTCAGTGAGGCAATATGCTGCAACTTGGGTTTATTCTATATGTTCCAACCTGTAGGACCGGGACTACATTAGCACTAAACACGATAATCATAATCACCCAAAATTCTAGAACAGTTGAACAGTAGTTAAGCAATCTCACTAGTGGCATCAATTACCTAAACCATATCACCTGACCTTCACCAAATACAAACTCCCTGCAAGATGCAATAATAATAACAAAAAGCTGAAACTGTAAACTCCAGCACAGCACAGTGTATACATAAAAAAAATATCAAAACTTATAAAGAACATAATGATCACTAAGTAAATAGACCCTACATGAGATACATATAATAACTCACAACATTGCCGACGCCAACTGTACCCGGGTAGTCTTGAACACAATGATGGATAAATTCAGAGGTAATAGTTCCTGGGCATTGACAGAGAGCCTCCCACATGAGTGATTGTTGATAAGTCACCAGCTGTTTCAAGTCCCGCTCCACTACTACTCCGATCCTACACCTAAACTCTTCCAAAAGAAAGTCCCTAAACACCACAAACTTGTACTTAGCTACAAAAGTACACATTACATAGACAACAAAGTAATATAACCTAAAATTACATAAATGACACAAATAGAAGGCTGTTATACCAATAAAAACTATATCACAAATCCGATCGAAATAACATTGGAACAACCCGAAGGAACTTAACCAAAATTTAAATAAATAATAATACGATGCCAGAATCGTGTTACACAGACACACAGACACACACACACACACACACACACACACACACACACACACACACACACACACACACACACACACACGATCCATTGCTCAGCCTTGTATGCATTGAATGCATGAATCAGGAAGCGAGGGTTTGAATCTTGGTGTGTTTGGTGCAGAACGAGCCAGAGAAATTATGAGGGAAGGGCAGTGGCCGGCGCCGCTCCCACGCACTTGGCATGAATGAATGAGGAGGAGGAGGAGGAGGAGGAGGAGGAGGAGGAGGAGGAGGAGGAGTAGGAGGAGGAGGAGGAGGAAAAGCAGCAGGAGGAGAAGCACTGTAGGAGGAGGAAGAGGAGGAGGAAGAGGAGGAGGAGGAGGAGGAGGAGGATTGTAAGCGGGGAAGGAAAAGGAGCACTGTCATAAGAGGAGGAGGAGGAGGAGTACTAGAGGATGTGGTAATGGTGGAAGAAATTACAATTACATCAAGGAAACGAAGCCAGCTCTCTCTCTCTCTCTCTCTCTCTCTCTCTCTCTCTCTCTCTCTCTCTCTCTCTCTCTCTCTCTCTCTCTCTCTCTCTCTCTCTCTCTCGCACCGTCCAAGAGTTCAAGGTCATTAGAATCAGTGTGACCTCAAGCCGTGGATGCAAATTGAAAACCCACATTGATATCATAATCACATCTTCCACTTATCGCCACTTCCTATCAATAAATACCAGATTAAAAGGTGACTAAATAATATATATAATCCCTCTGAACTAGGTATCTATACACCATATAGTTCTGCTAGAATTAACGAGAGAGCGCTGCCTCTCTCACCAAGAAGCTGCCGTGAGCCAGGATCGAACTCTCAACCTTTAAGGTCAAATAAGGATTGGAATACCTAGCCCTTCCCACACTCGAGCCAAGGAAGATCCACACCTTCATACTGCCTAAGGTCATCTACACCTCCCAATGCCTGGTCGTCTTCCTCCTTATAAATGCAAAAGGGGACTGCAGATACAAGTAGTAGTAGTAGTAGTAGTAGTAGTAGTATTTGTAGTATGCTGAGAATTACCTTTTGAAACCTTGCAAAAAATATTATAGGCGCTATACTACAAATTTTATCGACTTTCAAAACTAAAAAGTGTGACTCGATAAACGATTTAGGCATATTACTAGTATAATTATCTTCAGGTTAAAATTCCACACACTCACACTGGATATGAACAAATTCCTTTTAGTAACTGGATTCAATATCAAGGCAAACATGATATCATAACTTTGTATGTACAGTTTTAAATGCCCTAGTTACTTACACTCAATTTACTTGTATATATATATATCCCTTTAATTCATATCCTTTAATTAGAAAATGTTCCGTGATAAGAATGGTTATTATATATTATTTCAAGCGAGCGAAGCGAGAAGTTTGAAATAATATATAATTAATTTAGTATTCTGCACCGTAACAATAATTTCGTTGTTTATGGGGAAAAAACTAATCGATAAATTCACAATTATGCAAACCCAAACTAAATAAAAAAAATAAAAAAAATCAACATTTCCAATCGTATTGACAGAGTACAAACTTTAGTACAAGATGCTTGGCGAGGCTTAGAATAGGAATGCGGATGGATGGATGGCTGGCTGGGCCTGAAAGCGGCACAAGGTCCATTGCACATAAGCAGCTGGGTATATAAAAAAGATAAGAAAGACATGCTTCGTACCACCACGGCAGCAAGGTTGGAACACGCAGCGAGAATCTGATACTAGTGTGAGGTACGCAGACGATGTTGAAATGAGGGATGGAGAGCGAAGCAAGAGGGAGAAAAAGAGAAAGAAAAAAAGAGAAAGAGCGAGAAAAAAGATAAACCACTTGGTATGACGGTGACTGCGATTAGGTTCAGAATTTTGTTAACAGTGGCTGCTGGTCCTATTGTGGTGGTGGTGGTGGAGGAAGAAATTATGATAGGAAGTGATAGTGGTGAGCGGTGCACTGACACACACACACACAGACACAGACACACACACACACACACTAAGTATTTTTCTCCTCTCCCTCCACCCTATCCCCACCCTCCCTCTCATAGTCCCTCCCCCTCCCCCTCCCTCTCCCTCTCCCTCTCCCTCTCCCCTCCCTCCACAAACTGGGCCTTTCACAAACTATCACGGTCATGATCCTCCACCACTGACTGCATGATCAGCCTCTTCCTGGCCTGGCGCTGCACCAACAACACAAGGCATAATGGTGCATGTGGTAGGATCATCGACACACACACACACGCACACACGCACATGCACGCACACGCACACACACACACACACACACACACACACACACACACACACACACACACTCCCCAATACAACAGACCATAAAATATCATAACCATCAAACGATTATCATACCACAAGGACGCTCATTAATGATAGAAGTTCTCCCCCTTTCCCCCCTTCCCCCCCTCCTATACCCCTCTCTCACACACACACACACACACACACACACACACACACACACACACACACACACACACACACACACACACACACACACACACACAGATAGATAGATAGATAGACACACACCAAATACTCTTAACCCATCATAGTCAGTAAGTTAAAACAAGAATATCAATAGCTAGAGTAATGCCGGGCCTTAAATCCCTTATACTGACTACTGGTGTCCATCAATAGAGGACTAGACTACCACCTCCACTTTCCCCCCCTAACCACCCACCCATCACCCACCCTTCCACACACTCACCCCACAGTCCACAGTGCACCAGTCCAGCGGGTGTTGGCCCCACCTGCTAGACCGTGACTGCTTCACTCAACTTCCTGCTTTTCCGGCCGACCGCTGGAGTATCTATCCTTCACTTGTTACTGTTGTTATCGCTGCTATTACTACTACTAGTGATAGGTAGTACTGCTCTTATACTAACAAAACTACTGTTATACTACTACTATTTACACTACTACTACTACTACTACTACTGTTATTCTACTATTAATAATGCATGTGTTTGTGCGTGTGTCTGATCCTATTCTTCTACGACAACACAAAAGACCCAGTAATAGATGCAAAAAAAATTACTTGTATTCGTAAAATCATATAACAGTCTTCCAACACCACCCACGCGGAAACCCTGCATAGTACACATCACTGTCCTAATGTGTTACTGCTACCCACATAAACATCCTTTGCACATCCTTTCTCAGTCTGGATGGAAACTATTACGTACATACTCTCACCACCACCATCGCCACCTTGCATCGCTGAAAGATATTTTATATAAG
>JAXIVD010000099.1:107500-130000 GCA_036785275.1 Cancer borealis | reverse complement strand
ATTTGGACTAAAATATGATTATCTTATCATTAATGTAATCTATTTTTTTTCTTCAATATACTAACTAACTAGGTGATAAGCTCGTATATTTATATCTTTCAGGTTCGAAGCTTCGCAACGTAGTTCAATAAATGACTATTAAGGTTGAACTCGTAACAAGACGTTTCTCAATTAAACGAAACTCAACGAAAGAGATGAAAAACAATCAAATTAAAAGGATGACTGAGGGAAAACTGTGACCTTGAACCGTCTGTCCGTTCTCCGTTAATCAAACTGGATCTTCTTTTCCTCAGTACATTAAATCGCCTAACAGGTTCGTCCCCTTGATGAGGTCACGATAACAAGAATAGACTTGGTTGTACAAGGAACTAATGAAGCGGGTATTTAAAGGGACCCTATTCAGATGATAAAATATACGTGGAAGGTAACAGGCAAGTGCAGGTGTATGAAAAATAGTTGATGGTTAAAATAATCACCAAATATACTTGAATTAACTCCAATAAACTCAAATAACATAATGAAGCAAACTTAAATAAACAATGATACACTTTAACAGACAAAAAAAAAAAAAACTAAATGAGCAAAAACAAGGTATGTATATATATGTCTACTTAGCTCAAGTTATAGCCACAAGGGTTAAAAAAAGACTATAGATAGAAAAAACTTAAAACAACAGCCACAAGGTCTTTATACTTAGCATGGTCAGTCGTTTAGTCAGTCGGTCGTTAAGAAGGTTCACAACACACTGGGGACAAGATATCTAATGACGCCATTAAGTGTGTGGGTAGTTAGTGGGGATAAAGAAAGAGATAAGAAGTGATAAGATTAATGTGTCAAATATTTGTGTGTGTGTGTGTATGTGTTTCTGTGTGTGTGGGTGTGTGTGTGGGTGTCGTTATTTCAGATAGTTGTGAGACTCGATACAATTTCAACTCTCTCGACAAACTTCCACACGGCAGTTCCCAAACCTTTCTTTTTACGACAGGAAAGTTCTGTACATTATATTTTCTCGATCCGTTGTCGCTATCAAAGTCACCTAATACTTTGATCACTATTATCCATCACGTTGGGGCCAGAAGGTGATAGCGTGCACGTATTATTCTGTTACGGTGGTGGTTGGGATTCGACAAAAAATATATGTTGTTCGCTAGTTAATCAATAGTTTGCATCGTTGCAGCGTCACACACTACAACCTGAAGGCGGACTTGTGGAAACAGAAACACACACACACACACACACACACACACACACACACACACACACACACACACACACACACACACACACACACACACACACACACACACACACACACACACACTCAATTGTCGGTGATTTAGCATTGAAATCTAACATTTGTATCCATATGTACAAATACAAACAAACAAACACACAAACGCCCTACGGGACAGTCGTGCATGTGGCCGGAAGCGAGGTGATGGTTGAAACAGGTAATGGAGGGACGGAGGAGAAGGGGGAAGATGAGGGGGAGGGTAGGGGAAGGGGAATGGGGGGAGGGCTTGTTCTCACTCCTCCCTCATTCTCTCCTCCTCCTCCTCCTTACACACACACACACACACACACACACACACACACACACACACACACACACACACACACACACACACACACACACACGCACACACACACACTTGCATGTTTCAACTTCCCCTCCTGACATACACTCATATATCTGCTTGACGCTTGCCTCGCCTCACCTCATCTCACCTCACCTACTTACTGCCTTGAGTGTTTCAGGACCGGTCATAGCAGCAGCCCGCCTCTCTCCCTCCCTCCCTCCCTCACCCTTCCTATACCTAACACAACACACACACACACACACACACACACACACACACACACACACACACACACACACACACACACACACACACACACACACACACACACAACACACAACACACAACACATACCACAACACAACACAACACAACACACACACACACACACACACACACACACACACACACACACACACACACACACACACACACAACACACAACACACAACACACAACACACACACACACACACACACACACACACACACACACACACACACACACTAATATCGCACCTGTGATACATCTAATGCATACCTGTCATCTTTTTGATACATCGCTTCAGACAGAATAAGTTTGAATAAAAATGTCATGTACTCATATTATTATTATTACTATTACTACTACTACTACTACTACTACCACTACTACTACTACTACTACTACTACTACTACTACTACTACTACTACTGCAAAGAAAAGAGGGAATCACTAACAACAGTACCTATTATTAATGATTAATAATGGTAATAATAATAAAAATAAACAATATCAATAATAGAGCTATCCACACACACACACACACACACACACACACACACACACACACACACACACACACACACACACACACACACACACACACACACACACACACGTAAGTTTCAAGGTAGTAAGTACGTTTATATATACAGAAACATCCTGGGTACGCGGAGGTGGAAGGGAGGCAGGCAGTGTTTACGGGACTCTCGGGGACAGGAAATGTTAAGGCGCTCACACACACACCCAGTCTGGTCAGTACGCAAGGCAAGGCAAGGCAGGATCATTGAGGCGCTATTATAAGGTGTGTTGGGTGGGGTGGTGGATGGGGTGAGAGGTGGATGGGTAGGTGGGTGGGTACAGGCGGCTCACCCCACCAGTAAGGAAAAAATATCTAATCTTGTATTCAATTGTCGTATTAAAATATAGTAATAAAGTCACTAACAATGTGGGAATTGAGGGAAAAAATACGTTGATATATTGATACGCAGATTAAAGTTCATTTTTTTAATTCTCTTCCAAGGTTGTTGCATCAAGGTGATTAAATGCATGGGTTTTTTTTTGCTCTATTTTCCAAGCTGCTGTTGTTCAAAACGAGTCATAAACACGCACACACACACACACACACACACACACACACACACACACACACACACACACACACACACACACACACACACACAAAAGAGAACGAATAATACAATATAATCAGAATGAACGGCATACTTTTTTTTTTTTTTTATCCCCGAGTTAAACACTTCCATTACTGGCTCACTGATCTCAATTCTCAAACTTGAACTTTACCGTTACTAAAGAAAAAGAAGAGGAAAAAAAGGAAAAACCAGCACGGTCAGCTCTTCATTCCTTTCCTGCAGTTTATAAATACGTATGATCGGGAACAAGGGTCAAATCAGTGTCATAGAGTCAATTACTGTGTTACTGAAATCTGAGTCAAAGAGTTGACTCCACCGCAGCCTGATCGAGGCGCACTAACCACCCTGGTCCTAATGCCACTCTAAGGGTGGTTATAATGATGATAATATATTGCACGTCACAATATTTAGTTACTTATTACATCCCTGAATTTGTCTTTAGCGGTAGTACGATCATTACTTGTTGTCTTTCCTCCGCCAGTCTGAGGCGAAACTACTGATTCATGAATGACACTACTACTTACATACTTACGGTTTGATTTGCTTCACTCCACCGGGTCACCACACACACACACACACACACACACACACACACACACACACACACACACACACACACACAGCCTTACTAATGCGTTGTTGTTACATGAATAAACTTCATGGCTCACAGAGGTCGACGTGCCACTGTACTGTAGCGTTGGGTGGTAGGTGTCAAAACAACGGGTGTCAAAGAGTAACACCCCCTCTCCTTGTCACCACTCCAGCGTAACTGTTATCAGTACTCCAACAGCATCCACACACACCCACACACACACCTCAACACACACACACACATACACTTCAATGTCAAGGTGTTTCAGATTCCTTAAGTTATGGTATCACCACACTAACGTCACCTCACCTCACCTTACACACGATGGTTTCAATCATGTATTCACCACTACGATTATTTCTACACTTCATCATGTAATATAGCCAAAACACAACACTTCTCCACACCTTGAACGATGTAACACGCCGCCAGAACCCTTCAGGAGGCACCAGAGTGAGGAAGAGGAGCAGCGTGAGGGAGCTCGTGTCAGGCCACAACATGAACGACGGGACCCCTTCCCCTACTCCGCAGCCCGGCCTCTACCTGCTCCCACAAGTAGTTACCAGCTAGTGATTCATCGCAGTACTCCACAAAAACTGCTTTATTCATTAGTTTGCGGTTTTGTTTACTTTAATAAATATGTAGTTTTCCATTTAGTTATCGTGGTTTTGATATTTACTAACCAATAACTCCAGGTTGTTTTGGTTTAATGAATGACATTTTAAGACAGCGTAGCAACGTGTGAGGTTGAGGTACACTTTGCAACTGGACATCTTATACATCAGGCATTCCTCAAGGTCCTCACCTCCTCCTGCCCTCTCACTTTTACCGCCACCCAGTAACCTTTGGTAGGATGCAGGGCGTGTTGTGGGTACTCCGCCAAAAACTGCATTGTTGGAGTAGCTAATGTAGTATAGTTTTTACTGTCCGCTATCTAGTGACACATTGTATCCCGTCAAAAAATTCAACACTCCAAGAAATCTTTCATTATTCTTCGTCTGTTCTCACTACCTTATAGATGGTCTGTTTTATAATTAAATGAACACATATTTTGAGCAAACTCATGACTGTGGCAAAGGAGATGTTTTCTTAGTTTATTCTTCACGACATCAGCGTTCGACACCCACTAATGATGCTTCACTAATGCTTCGCCGGTGATGTGATTCGTACCACTCACCGCCGAGCACTCGCTAAGCATGTGCGATCAAAAACGAGGAAGTAACCAGCAACGCTTTAGCCCAATAATGCTGCCGACAACTTTACCCGGCGGGGATAGATAGGGTCAGGTGGGTGACGGAGCACAGGGTCCGAGGCTGGTATGAAAAGTAATATTCCATTCCACTGTATTTCTGAGGCTGAATGCATAGGGCAGACAAGGGAGAAACGTCTTATATAACCTACATAGACCACCTCACATCTTCTCTAAAAACTTGACGAGAAGATCGATCTAAAAATATGATAATTGTTGCTGATAAATTTATATTAAAAACATCTATTTATGAAATGTATGGTACACGTCTGTTAGAATTCGTTGCCTTCTCAGAAAAGAAGTAACGGTGATCATTTTTTTACGTAACATGAAAAGGATGAGTGTTTAGTATTTATGTAGAGTCGCTCTGCATCGACATCATTCGTCTCACGATAATATTTCCTTTACTTAAGTCTCACACATTATCTAACCTCTCTAATTTTCCCAAGCGGGTCGATCATGCATTCTACGTCTACTATCCATATAAAACACTATAAATATTAGGTCCATGTGAAAAGATACTCCTCGCCTAACATACGTCGACCTTGACTGTTCCGTCCCTACATTAAGGTTTCAAACATTAACTTGTCTAGTTTTCCTTAATGCAGGACAAAAACCTTTTCTACCAACCTTCACACATCTCTTTTAATTAGTTTCTTATTTTCATTCTCGCTATTCCCTTTGTATCATTAGGGTTTTTGTCAGTATTATTATATTGATATTGTATTTTATTGTCACTCTGTACTTATTTTGTCTGTTCGAGTTGTCTATGCCTTCGGGTGACAGTTAAATTATTATTATTTATTATCTGTCGGCTGCCCGTCTGTTCCAGGCTGAAGGTTATGGCCATGAGGCTGCCGGCGTAAACCTTGTGTATATATGTACGTACGTACTCGCATATTAATATAGTCCACGGTGGCAGATGTCTTTTTTTTTCTTCTCCTTTAATTATAATATTTATCATTGATACAAGTGAACCGTTTACCATTGATACAAGTGAACCGTTAACACAGAATGGACTCGATGTGACCAACCATAAGGAAAGTTATAGCGGAAGAAATAAAATAATAATTGTCTAATGATTAATGAAACCTATGAAAATATGAGCAATTTTATTAGTTATTTAACACACGAGTTGACTCTTAAGAATGGTCATGAAGGAAGGAAACAATGACATAAGTTCGGATGGAAAGGCTAATGGGAACTTTATTTAGTCACTCTGTCTGTCTGGTTAGGTACTCAGACGTTTTGGAAAAGTAATCAGGTGTGTGTATCAACTGTTTCTGCAGTAACACCATTCTGAGGAAACCCCATCAAGCGGTGCTGGAAACCCTCGTATGTCACAGGTTGTTACATTTATTACTCACACACACACACACACACACCAGTTCCATGGAATGACTCCCGCCTGTCTGTCACCCAGCAAGGCGTGGATTCGAAAGCTATTCAGATCGCTAAGAATTTTTCACTGACAGGGAGTGGTTATTGTCCCCATTGAGCAAGGGTATGGGCGTATGTGATGTGTTACCCATAGATTCGTCTCTGTTAGCTCTGAGCTCATTCGGGATGATCCTCCAGACCATGGTGGATTACACTTATATCTTGGGTGATTGACTTAAATAATCCCTCCGAACTAGATATTTACAGACCCATATAGTTCTGAGTGTTAACGGTTGTCTTAGGTAACACGTAGGTTACCTTCTCTTATCCTACTTAACGCCCAACAATGAACCAGTTATTCATCAGCGTGACTAGAACAGGAAAACTAACGTCCTATACTTTGTAAACTTGACAATGGCCACGCCTACATAATTTTTTTTATTTATTTATTATGGAGTGCACTGTCTGTACCTCATCAACCCTTTCAGATTTCATTCATATACTGATTGAAGGTTAAATGTTAGCATGGCTTGATTGAACGAATAAGGACTTTTTTTTTTCGCGCCTCAACGACAATGATCAGTCATATAGTACCAGATTTTCTTACTTGAATTTTAGGTAAAAATACATTCACTTAATTGGCCAAGTGAAGTAAGGGTTAGTTTTTTTTTTTACAGTATACTATTATTTTTATAGATATTTTTTTCTTAGGACTAGCACTGTTCAATCTCATTACCTCTGGATATTCTCCCTTAAGACTGATTAACTCTTTTTCAGTATACTTGCATATACATAATCGGTTTCCTAACACTTCCATTACTCAGGTACTGGACTCTATTTTAATACAGACTTCTCTCCTGACACCACAACCGATTAATTCACGTTACTTCCATTTACATTAATATCTTTTTCCACTTACCTCCAGCCATCCTCACTGGTGAACTAACTCTTCGTACACACCAACACCATTAATGAAATACTCCTTCATTCTCTTCTGAACCTCACCTCATCTATTTTATTTTCCATATTGTTACCTTCTTTCCAAATTTGATATACATACATACATACACACATTATTCTACCATGTGTAGTATTTATACAAAAAGAAAAATTAAATAAATATAATTTCATCTAACGCGCACACATTTATATTTCCATCTGAAAATCCTCACTCAAGGATGGCTCAGTCTACACTTACGACTTTCCATGTATCATCTTCAGTATTTTAATTTTTTTATAAAAAATTTTCGCGAGTATTTCTTCTCATTACCCAACTCTCTCATGACTCAAATCTAAACTCATTCCTATTCATTCTACCTCACCACATTGCATGCTACATAAACCACAGGCAGTAATTAATTAACCACTTTGAGGAGGTGGAGTAAAAACAGCCAGACAAGTAGTTACATTATACCCAGCTGATAACGAGATAGTTTAAGCGTGGCTTTTTTTTGTGGTGATTAATGGCTCATTTCAACAGCAATTACCTGTTCTGCCAAGAGCCAATGATTGTCACCATCCACTCTCACTATAGATGAGGTTATATATATAGTTTATCTTGCCTATAATTGCCTAATCAAAAAGCAAATATGATACACCATCCCAGCATCCAAGACAACACTATCACGTTTATTCATTAGACTAAATCTTCTGTACTAGTTGCCACTTGCCCAACAAACTGTTTCTGGGATAGAGATAAACCTCTACTCTAACTACATCACAAAGACGGGCAGTTCACTGTAGGAAAGTGATTAGGATCTTCAAGTGTATAAAGCAGCATTTGAAAATAAAACTTAAATGGCCATGAAAGGTTATGAAGATGCATGCAAGCACACAAGTGCATGCATGTGTACACACTAACACATACACAAATACCTACCACTGATATGCACCTCAAAACAAATCTAGATATAATGTTTTGAGTCCTGGTTGGGATATACTATGAATTCTTTTCCTAGGATGGTTAATATTTGAACACCTAAGGAACTCTAGGAAAGGTCAACTGCGATTACGTTGGTCACATTTTGATTGATTAAATTTCTTAGCAAGGGATCAGCTAGGGTAATATGGCATGTCACATCTGGGTCTTTCCCTTCCATAGCCTTTAAGAGAAAAGGAAAAAAAGATTGAGCATAGATGTGCTGATCTAATAATGGCTGCTTGAGTTTACTTTGTATGTTTAATATGAAGAATGAAAATACTTCTATAACAAAACTGCCAAACCTATTCAAGGAAGCAAGACACTACATAAATTCTCCAAGAAGGAAATTGTGAAAATAAAAAAAACAGAAAAATGAAATAAACTTTGAGGAATCATGCTTTCCTTATTGAATGAAGTTTCTAATAAATTTTATTGTAAGAAGTAATAAATGTATCTTAAAGAAACAAACAAATGGCAACAACCGCAACCTTACAAGATAGTATAGTATCATCAGATTGAATAAAAAGCATAAAATATTTGTATAGTTTCAAAGAATAAATGGATGTAGTAGTAGGAAGACTCCGCAGCTTAAAAAAATCAAGCAGAGATAAATAGTATAGTAAATAGCAATAAAAAAAGTGTCAGTGGTTTCCTCACAACAGAATAAATAGCACATTTCACGAGAAGGTTGTGAGACTGCAGTGTAGAAGGACTCATGGTTATCATTAGGAGAACAGATGGGCACTGCAAAAGTTGGTGTTTGAAGGAAGGGTGGAAAAAAGAACAAGAATTAGAGTAGATATGTAGGCTTTATGTTGTCAACCAAGCACCTCTACAATGAAATACAAATACAGCTGAGTAGTAGTAGTAGTAGTAGTAATAGAATGGAACAGTGATATGACTAACACACCAAGTAGTAGTACATGAGAGTGGTACATTTACAAACACATATAAGAGAAATGTATGCAGGATCAAGTGATAGTAAGATACAGCTTGGTATAGGAGGCAGGAATAGTGGCTAGTGTTCTAGAGACATGGCCAGGTGACACTAGGGAACTAACTTGGTAATCCTTGGCAAAGTTGACTACAAAATTTTTAGTTAGTCAATATCAAGGCCACAGGAGTTACCAACAAAAATGTATATACATACAAAAACTTGAAAAACCAAGAGGGAAAAAAATGGTCCACGAGAAAAAACTCAAAAAAGGCAAAATTCTCAAATCTTTAGCCTCAAAAAACTTTCTTTCCTTTTTTTTTTTTTTTTTTTCTCAAGGTGTCACGGAGTCAATGAAGACAAAATAAAATAATTCATTCTTAAACCAAGGAACAATAATTCAAGTAAAGTCAAGTACAGTAAGTAATAATTATATCATGACAGCTTGAGAACTAGTTATGAGAAAAAAACTTAAAAGGCTCACACAAAATAATAAAGTGAATATAGAATAGAACAAGGTTAGTGGCCTAGCATGACCCCAACCGACCTAGCATTAATGTTGAGAGAAGAGAGAGAGAGGAGACAGAGCAGGATATACAGGGGCTGAAAAGATGAGGTACCATTAGCTCTAAACACATCATTAACAGAGCAAGAGTAGAGAAGTAATTTTCAGGAATATTTAAGACCTTTTTCAAATAAATCAACAGCCAAATGTTGAATAGTGTGGATAGAGAGAGATACGTTTTCAAAAGCAACTCGAGGGCAAGAGAAGAGAGAAAACAGCAGCAGTAGCAGCAGAGTAGTAGTAGGCATTAGTGTTCATTATCCTGACCTTACAAAATAGCCTCTAGCCTAGACACAATGGGGCAACCGTAATCTGATGCACACTTCTGGAGGTGCAGCCACCATAGAGAATTTGTCTGCGACTCCTAAAGTTTAGAACACCATCGCACTAACCTCAGCCTCACTTTGAGGGAGATTCGTTCGCATCAGTTTGGTATTGGCTCTCCCTACTAGGTCTTAAGTGATATACACTTCTATCGAAATACATATTTATTACAAAATGATAATGCTTAAACACAGTACCTGGCTCATGTTGTTCAGATCCATCCACATAGACAAATATGGTGTCTGTTGGCCTAATACCATGACAGTCCATAAAAGGAGCTAGCATTGTCAACACAAAATACAGATTCATATCATCCTGGAATAAGATGCAGAATTATGCATGAACACTCATCATTTCCACATTCACAATAAAAACAATTAATGTAAAACCGTTTGGATTTCAAGAATACAGATTAATACATGAAGTTATTGTGGGCCTTACCAAAGAAGGTGCAAAAGGAGAGTTGGTCTAGCACCCTACCCATAGCTGTGCCTACCCCTCCCCCGTTGTTGTGCCTGAGCTGTGGTGGGACACATTGCATTCTTTTCTAGTGAATCATTTACACAAAGCAGCCTCCTATAGAATTTTCTTTTGGGGGGGTTAAGTTATTTTCTATGAGATAATTGCCCTAACAGCCAGGAGATGATGAAGGAGAGGCGGGTCTGGTGAGTGAGCGAGCACTGACAGGTAAAAAGATGCAAAGTTGGTCAAGGCACAACTCAGCTGTCTTTCTGGCGATGGTGATCCCTCCAGAGTTAATGATCCGTTTCCCAAGAGTGGGATTGCATCTGTTGGTTCAGATGTAACGCGGGAGTGGCACCAGGTTCAAGCCCTACTGTTCTAAATACATTTATAGCCAAATTGAAATACCTTGAAATTCAAATTTATTTTTGTTCTGAAGTTCGCGAGTTTTGTGCAAATGAAAAACAAATGAAGTATGCATTCAGTCGGCGGGCAAAACCTGGGGAGCACATCTGAATGATATTTATAGGTACAATTGCAAGAGTAGTTAAGTATACAAGTTGGTTACATCAAAGCAGTGGGAAAAGAGAAAATTACACACTTCTAAGAAATATTACAATATTAGAAGAGTAAATGTAAAGGTACTTTGTTCCCTCCAAATACAAGTATGAGGCACAAAACTTCTAGGCCTTTTTCTCAAGTGTTTCAGTAAATATATGAAACAGCTCGGATGTTATCAGTGGTCATTTTGGGAAGTGCGTGCAGGCAAGATAACCCCCGTAAGTCAAATGGATCAACTGGGCTGTGGCCTTGATTATAATGGTCTCTGGAAGAGGGTTGTGGTAGGGCAAGATGTTGCCACAGGAAAATTGAATTAGTATGAACCAGTGAGACCCTTAAGTTTAACTTGAGAAAGAGACCATCAGCTAGATTGAATCTTCTAAAATGGAGAAAGAGGATGACGTTCTTTTACTTTCATCATCATGACATACACTTGATTTAAACAGGAAATACAAGTTCTACACATGTAGATGTAAAAATAGTTGCTTGACTGCACCCAAGGAAGTTGGAGTAGGTCGAATTGGTGAATACAAGGACGCAGCAGGTGGTTTAGGCAGAAAGTACAGGGTACAACATTCTCCTCACTATACCGCATCAGTGAAGTATGTCCGAGCTGACCAATGACCGACGTGTGCCACACTGTGAATATCACATAGAAAGGCACCACAGTTGTACAAAAATAGTCTCTGAAACTGATATGTGCAAATTAGTGTTTACTAGCCTTCCCAGTGTGGTCCAATTTAGCAGATGATCAAGTGCTGCTCAATGGTCTTGAAGAGAGCACAACCTCACCCAAGCTCCTAATCAGCTTTACAAAATATATTTCAACTACTCTACTTGGCAATCATGTGCCCAGAGATACGAGTAGCCCACTCGCACAAAGGTCGTCTTGAATACTGTGTAGACCTTCCGTACCACACTAGATGCCTAAGAAGTTTTCTGGGATTGTCTCGCCGCAAGTTTCAGACAGATGGGACACTAGTGTTTGGTTGTCAGGGGGGCAGGGACACTTGTTTCTGTTTGACTTAAAAGCCTGTAGAAGTACTGCAACATGATTTTAGGATAAAGCAAAAGGACAGAAACCTCAACATTCTACTGTGTACGAGGGTCTTAGCCTAAAGGCTTTTAGATGACAAGCAGCAGACTGTAAGATGCAAACTGTTGTTATTGTGAATGCTAAAGTGTACTGCCTTGCCCTCCAGCAACCAGCTATGAGATACTGCCAACTTCCTGGGTGCATGGCTCAACCTTTGTGCTTCTTGCATTTTTTTAGGTAATTTTTGGATAAATAACAAATAATATTTTGTATATCATCATTATAATAAAAGCTAATCAAATTTCCTATTGGCTACATACACTGAACAACAATTAATGAATGCCATGACTTTGGGGGGGAAGAGCCCACCCACAGGCTGGCCAGGTGGCAGAGAGGGGTGGGGGAGAAGCCCGCTCAGGTACAGTCCGCTCACTGACCCGAGCTGCCGTGATACCCTTGGCAAACCTAGAGGCAACCGGTGTTGTCAACAAGTTAGCACAAGGTAAACCAACTTAAAACTTCACATACCTTTATTACCTATGGACAGACGTTCAACTCCATAGGCTACCTTACAGGAATCCTACACCAAGCCACCTATACTCATGGCTACAGCTGCAGTCTCCTCTGTTTGCCCTCTCATCAAGGATCCATAATAGACCCATTTCTGCTTGTTACAAGCACAAACTCTCAATCAATCCCACAAGCTGCTCAAGGTACAGGAGGACAATAATGATTGGTAACAGCTGTTCCAGTCACTGCTTTCATTAAAACTGGGCACAACAACCACAGCCCCTGTCTGCCTACCCTACAAACACTGGAATCATCGAGCAAATGTAAAGAAGACTTTTTCAAAGTTGGAATGATCAAGAGAAAAAATCCCAGACGGAAGGTGATTAAGAAAAGTATTGGTATCAGTTTACACTTTGGAGACGTCAAAAATGCAAAAATATATGCTTTCATAACACTGATACTGTAAGATAAGTTACCGTATTAACATTTCTATAATAAATCCTCCATTTTGTCTGAAAATATGGATAGTAAGAATTTGAATGGCTACTTTTCATAAATAATAATAATTTTGCCTCATCTCTTCTCCCCTAATTTCAATTTATCTTACACAATCTAGCTCTAACATGCATCACTTGCAAAACACTTAAAATAAAAAGAGCTACCGTTTTAAAAGAATCAATTCTGGCTCATGCTAGCTGAGGTTTTAACACTAATTCCTTGGCAATCTCAGAGAGCACGAGGATCCACTGTGATAATACTAGTACCAGAGGTCTACTCACCCACGAGAGGGGCAAGACTACCCCTAATACTGTGTAAACCTTCACCTTACATACAAAAAGACATTCAGGCTGTCTGGCAGAATTTACTTCTAGCAGAATGTACATAGGTATTGGCCACCCAATTACCCAAACATTTGTGGGTATACAAAATAAACCAAACTCCAAATTGAGTTCCATTGTCAAAAGTGTATCTTCCTGAATTCAGCTCATTTATCATCTCTCTCACTTGTACGTAAATATTTCTAGGTCCTGCCTCCTTATAGTGTAACACATTTGGTTAAGCTAGGTATAATTATATTAATAAAAATGCCATGCCCTAAGGTAAAAAACTGTCGCTACCACTGAGGTGGCGGACAAGTGGGATGCTGCCCTGGGATCTTTCTTCTCTTCTCAGACCTGTGTCTCAGATGGCCCTGAGGTACTTGGTATTCCGCAGGAATTTGATCCCTAGGTACGGTATCCCTCAACCTGCCTTCCATGGTTGGCTTGTCTAAATGGTACTCTTGCTGAAGCTCACACGAAGGTGAGAAGAGTCGCTCAGCTGGAAGTTGTGCATTTTCTGTAAAATGAATTCACAAATTAGTTTGAGACCCAAAGTCAAGCCAAAAAACACACCACCAGTCAGATTAAACTTTGCATTACAACCTAAAGACATAATATATAATGCTCTATCTCCTTTCTTAGGGAGAAAAACCTCTGAAAGTTAGGAAGATAAAGTAAGGTAAAGTAAAAGTAAGTAATGAGTTTCAGTACGACAAGTGGTGAAGATATTCAATAACTTTTGCATATGAAGGCTGGAATTAAATATCTGAACATGTATCAATATACTGAGCAGCAGGGAAAGATGAATGCAGTATCAAATTCAAAAGATAAAAATAAATATGAAAACTGGAGAAGGTAGTGTGATCAGCACCACTGGATGACTGAGGAAGAACAAGGAGTCTGCTGAAGAAGGCCACGTTGATGAGGTAAATATAAAAAAAGAAAGGTAGGACTGTCTGAAATTCTCTAAGATTCTTAGCAAAGAACAAAATACCACTGATAAAAAGTTAGGTAATGTTCACTCCACTGCCACTGATAAGCTTGCAATGCCTCTCCTTAGGAATGTTTTGAAAATATAACATCAGGTGTAAAACTGTCTACTCTTTGCAATGGTTAAATCTAAGCATTACAAACTATAGCAAGGCAATATGAAGCATAAACTATACATTTACATGAAACAATTTGTGATCTCAGTAATTCCAGCACTCTTTTAAACACCTTTATATCTTACCTCACCTCACTTAATGAAAAGATTTAAGAGTGGAGAGTAACAGGAAATAAGAGTTTTCTTGAGTCAATACACACGAACATAATATACTTACAATGAGTGCACCAATGGCTTCCTCAACTGACCCAAGCTGAATCAAGGCCATCTTCCTGTCCTTACTGAAATAAGATTGGTTTTGTTAATGGAAAATAGTTTCACTCAATGTTGTTTTTATCTTAGCAATTCCATTTTTTTTTTTTTAAAGTATACATTTCTTTTATTTCATATATATTTCTAACTTGTGAGATTCTGTGTTTTCATGAGATGTGATGTGCATGTAGTGTGCAATGCATGTGGTGTTGTACATGTATGATCTGATGTGCTTATGTGCAACTTTTCAACACTCCTCACAGTCAGTTAATTTTGACGACTTCAAATGATTATCAGAAGCAGTCATCCAGTAAAAACTCATATAGACTGCTAAATACTGCATAACAATGGATAAAAAATAGTATGAACTCTCCCATACACATCATACACCTTCAATATGTCCCACGTTGCCTGACGTACTTATAATAAATTCAGTCATACATTTACGAGATCCATGAATGCAGTATTGTATAATCTTTCTTTACATTAGCATTTTTCAATTACTAAGATTTCATTCGCACGTCCCGTATCTCTCCTAAATCCTCCCTTCTACCCAAATACTAAAAGACGAGAAGAATTAATTATTTATCAATACACATCCACTGTAGTCATACGAATAATTCTTTCCAGTAATTAATGTGTTAGTAATGTGAGTATTTTGACACACCCATAGATATATAAATGATGATTGATGGCTTAGCTAGTGACACAAGGAAGGCAGCTATTGTACTGTTTTAACGCATACTACACAAGGAAGGCAGCTATTGTACTGTTTTAACGCATACTATCACAGTAATATTGTCACTATTATATTTTACCCTTCATTATCATCTATATTTTCCCCATTCAGGAACAATATACAAGGGATTCTTTAAGTCAAAGTAAGGCAATCAAGAGAGGAATTTCCAGATAGGTGATGAAAAAAAGTATGATAATGTAAACCTAACATGTCTTTATGTGGTTGTCATCTAACATTACTAGCTCATTTATGGGAAAGGGAAGGGAACGGGTGTTAGGTTAAACTTTAGGTAGAAAAATTATGCACAATGAATTGAGTAAAAAAGAACACATGAATTGTCTACAAAATATCTTGTTTCTATCTATCAGTCCGTCTGTCCACACCACATGCTGCGGCTTTTGTCACACCAATAAATGTAATCTTCCCTCTACTTCATAGTCTTAACCTTCCTTCCTTCCCCCAATGTTTCTAGTATAAAAAGACAAATCACTTAAACAGGACTCAACGAGGACTTGACTTATTGAGCGTCAATGTCAAAATGAAAGCTTGAGGTTGTAGAATTTAATGAATGCCTATAAAAACATATAGACAAGTTTCTGTATGTTTGTTTGTGAGCATGAATGAAGATTGAAATACGAAATACTGCTGACATATGGGATTTCTATATCCTCTAATGATACTACTTTTCATGACATACTATTACTTTCAATAAGGTCAATTATCTACAACAAAAATTATAAATAAAAACAAATAAAATAAATAAAAACCTAGAATGGTGTTGTATTTCCAAACTCATAAGTACATTTTCTACAAAAAACTAAATTAATATTTCCCCGGTTCAAATTTGGACAACTTAAAGATTAACAAAGAACATCACAATTAATTAAACCAAATATCAAATGGTTGAAGCATTAGGATGAAAGGCCGTGTACTACTGTGCTATTATGAGTACGTGAAGAGAGAAGTCAAGACAAAGTGAGCATCAGTTATGTTAGGAATATACGTTCAATGGACCCCTAACATTGACATACAGAGTTATGTGTATGATTACTGAAGTGTTTTAGTATTGTGTATAGTATGGTGAATGTATTGAGTCTGTGGTGGTTTGTGAACCTCACTTCTGGTACATCTTTGACACTAACAAGGGTGTCTTCACAAGGCCTGTGGGCGTTGTCTGCTCCTCAGTCTCTCCCGCATCTCTCGCATCTTCCTTGATGTTCGAGGCATGTCTGCATTTAAAATAAAAGAGAAAGCTCCTCTGAATAAGAAAAAGCGAGAGAAAAAGCAAAACTCCTATGAGCGTTGCAATAACTTTCTCCTCCTTTGATAGCCAGTTAATTTCTGAGTGAGCCTCGGGGAGGGTTGATGCTACTTAGCTACACACATCCAAGCGATTGTTATGTCATCAATATCGTCACTACTATTATTACCATTCTTGACATCAATAAGTAGCATCAGCTAGTCCACAGTTTACATAGCAATAAATGTGGGAGCATTCTATCTTTTTATCATGATCATAAACTCTAGAAAACATCTGTAATGGGTAATGGGTAGAAAACTTGGGAGGGAATGTTGCCAAAAGCTGAGCTAATCTGATCAATAGAAAATCAACAAGGGATTATTGGTCCCTTAAAACTACCCCAAAGTCCTCGTTGAGTCCTTGAGGGTTCAGAGGATGATAACCTAACCAGACACTCAAAACAAGAGGATAAAAAAAAAAAAATAAATAAATAAAGGGGTGGGTGGGAGTGGGGGGGGGAAGAATCAAACTATGTTCAAATGAAAAAAGGTTCACGTCAGCCAGTCCATCAATGCATCACACCACCACACCACTGACTCAACACCATCACACCATTAATTCAACACCACCACACCACTGACTCAACACCACCACTCCACTGACTCAACACCACCACATCACTGACTCAACACCGTCTCCCCAAAAGTTCTCCTAAACATTTACTGTGTCAAAAATGTTAGTAAGGTGGGTGATAATTCCTTATAAATGCACACACTGATAATGTTCCAAATGATCCTGTTTATAAATGGCAGCCTGTTGTTGCTATACTGAACCTGAACACAAAAATAATGATTTGAAAGCTTTCAGAAAAAATTTAAGTTGTCCTTGCTAAGATAACCAATTTTCCAAATGTTTTAAAAAGTGGGATGCTAAATACAAAATTTGATCCCATTTTGTATGTGTGTATATAATATAAATATATATACACACACGCACACACACATACATACAAGTCTATTTATAAATTGAGATAAAAACTGGTTTATACAACAATGTATCAACTTACGGGAAGAACTTGAAAGCCTTAACAACAGCACCAGCCTGAGTGAAGGCTTCCTTGATCTGTTCTTCATCAACAGTGGGCGGGATGTTGGACAGATGAAGAGTAGCACTTGGGGGGTAAATGTTCTGAAATAATGGAAACACTCATTACATCCACTGACTTGACATAATTTATTTATGATGATAATGCTATAATTAGAAATGAGGTTAATAAAGATAATAATCATACTACTGTTTTTGCACAAGAAGACATACACATTATAGAAGTAAATTTATTTCACCCGAAGGCATAGGAAATACAAACAGATAAAGTGAGTATAGGGAGAATAATAATTATAATAATGCAGATATTAATGTTAATCATATCCTCCCATCCCTGAACCTACCTGGTAGTTCTTGGAGCCTGGCTTTTTGAAGCGGTGCAGAGGAGAATTGCAATAATCCTTTGTAAGTCCAGCGTCAGGCTGACCTTCTTTGGGAAGCTGCACTGTCTGATGCTTGCTCAGTGTCACTCGGATTTGCTTTCCCCAAGTCTTCATCTTGTCCAAATGGGAGATTGCTGAAATATTAGAATTATAAACACCACAGCCCTTTGTGTGTAATGAAAGATGGTTCAACATTGATTACATAGAACATATGCTCTATACTCACCTACATCCCAATGGTACTGTAACACTATCACTAAAAACATGAACTACACTTTTAGAGGCAGTACCGTCTAAGAATTTCTTTTTACTATTTCCCCTAATCATTTATTTTTTAAGTTCCCAAATAGCTGCAACACATAAAATTTTTTCCTTATTATACTATGCTGATGCAACAATGTCTTTTGCATTCCTTTCACTTTCCTGAATCTTTCAACTTCCAACTCAATGACTCCTTAACACCAACTCTCCATCATTTCCATAAGTCTTCCCCTTAACCTTTCACCTTCTAACTTGAAACTATATATTCTTAGATTAAATTCCGTTCAAGATCACTCAGTGTGGAGCGAGTAGTAGTACTGTTGATGCTGAAGTAAGTTGCAAAACACAGGCTCAACTTTCTAATTCATAACACTTACCATGGAAATACTATACAGTCAAAATGAAGAAAGTGATAGTGGTAAGGCCTTGCCTGCAACTAGAAGACTGGTTTGGAAAAGAATATGAATAGCAAGTATAAAGAACTCTGAAATATAAGATTAATAAAGCAGTAATTAACATCAATGCTTTACAATCAGCAATCTAGCAAGATGGACAACATGGAGAAAATATTCATAAAAGAAATCATGTTCTTTCTGTGGCACTAACCCAGCTGTGTCTGATGGGGTTCAGACATCTGCACCAGGGCATTATCCTTCTTGTTGAAGAGAATCTTGACCCTCTGAACATCTCCATACACCCCTGCAAAGTACACCATCAGAGGAGAGGTTACTCACAAGCCTGATGCAACAAGTACCCTTCACAGCTCAGCTACAAAGGAAGTCTGGCTGGCTGTATCAGGCACAGAATGTACAAAGTCCACAATATTAATAGTGTTACAAGTTTCATATCCTGTTATTAGACCTGGAAAAAAAATACTGCTCTGCCCTCTGTACATGAGAATTTTAAAAGTATTTTCTTACAAATCATAACTTGAAAACATCCTTACAACTCCTCTTATGCAGCTTTTCTGGAGTAATTACCAATGGCGTGTCTTGTATAAACTATCAATTGGTGGGGAAAATAATGAACTTCAAACCAAACCCTTCAGAGTAGGCCATCAATCATCCCTTGGAGCAGTGAAGGCAGTATAACACAAATACGCTACTATGTACACACAGGTTTTGGTTATTAGAAAAGCAATAATTCTCCACATTTTGAATTGGGAATGAAGAGAAGAAAATGAAAATAATCAAGCCTATAAAACACAAATGCTACTGAAGATTAAATTAGTGACAGAACATATCACTTGTGAGGTCTCAAGGAGGGATACATATTTACAGTTTTCACGAAGTCCATGCATTAAGAGGATATTGGAAACTTTAACATGGAATGAATAAAAAAAATATATATATGCATGTATATATATATAAATGGAAGTGACAACCAGTGAACTTTGAAATTCATATTACAAATGCTTAACTTCTGAAGAAGAAAATATTTACTTGGATGCAATACAACTGTGGATTTTGTCAAAAGTCTGGCATAGTTTGTTTTTATTTGAAGAATCATAATAATTAAGACTGGAATCTATACTATATGCTATAAAAAAGTAACAAGTGTACAACACACAAGGGTGCTGCACGTGCAATGACTGAGTGACGTACCGAAGAGGGTAAAGAGCGAGTCAGGCGTGACCATCTACAGTAGAGGAGAGTCGCGAAGGAGAGGCCAGTCCAGCAAGAAAGATGGAGTCCAGGGGGCACCACAGCAAGAGAACATAAAACACATCACGTTAGACACGACCCTCAGGTTCTGGCCATTGGTTGTGGGCTAATGTAAGGGGGTAGAGGGGAGCAATATTCCTGCTGGCCTGATGCTGCCACTAGCACCACCTACCAGTACTACTACTAGTCATGAGCCGCGTCAATAGTCCGATTCCTTCTCGGGTTACTGCTAGCTAGTGCGTACTACCGATTCAAGAAATAAAGTACTCCCGGTATATTTCCAGGGACACTTCATTTCAATTGAGGGGTACTTGGGCAGTGTGATCAGTAGGAATGTGTCTGGGTTACTCCTGAGGTGCAAGAGAAGGAAGGTTGGTGGGTCGGCTGAAGCAACAGACCAGCAGGAGTCACTCTCTGGCAACAAGATTTTTTTTATACCCAATCACATCTGGGATTTACAGCACAGGAAAAAAACCAAGGATGTACTTCACAGTGAAATCCATCAACTTAATTAAAGAGAGTAAAGTGAAAGTTTAAGTTTAACATTAACGTCTTGATCCAGAGAATGTTGGTTTTGGAAAAAGTAAAAAAGTAAAATAATAAAATAAAAATGAATAAAATAATAATCCTGGTTAATGCATAAAACCAAGAAATTTCACAGATAGAAGTGTGAAGATTTCATTCTTCACTAGTTTTTTTTTCTTCTTTCTTTTTTGTTTTAAACATTGAATCAATTGTGTCTTAGCGACATGGTTATACATACACCAGGATTTGTTCATCAGTTGTAAGTTAAATTGTAGCTGAAATGTATTAAGAAGCTGGGAAATAGTTTACACAAGGTTGGATAAATGAAAGTAAAGTAAGTGTGTCCTAAAAGGTATTAAAAAAACATAAAAAATGCTAGGTGAAAAATGCTTAATAAATTCATTTTTGGCACAGAAAATAGATGCCACTTTGTACAAAAAAGCAGGTATAGTATAGTAGTAATACAGGTGTTGGAGTAGCTAGAAACGCAACACTATAATGATAATGACAATGATGATGATGATAAGTGGCAAGTGGCTTAGCAGACATGGTCCTTCACAAGGTTTAAAAAAGGTGATTACTGATCAGACCCATGCTTGAATCACTCATCAGTGTGCTAGCATTTAAATGAACAAGATTAATAAGAGCTGCACGCACATGCTGCATCAAATGTTTCTCTCGGAGCAAATTAGGTTTCAAGGTTCAAACTATAAAAAGGGTTCCTGTGCAGCGCTTGCAGATTTGATATAGTATCCAAGCAGAGGTCATGCAGCTGTTGGAAGTAATATTGAGGAGGACTGGGGGGTTAAGATTAAGAAGGAAGTGTAATAGCAGTTTCTCTTATAATGGTGGTGGTATTTTAAGTTGTCGAAAAATAGTCTCTCAAAAACTGCAGGAAATTACTGGTACACGACACTAGTCAAACGTTCGGACTCAACACTATACTTCACTTTATGCCAGGGGGAGTTCGTTTAGTTTAGTTTAGTTTTTTTAAACTGATGTGAATACTCGGGGAAATATGCACATGCCACAAAACAGGTATTAAAATTAAATAAAAAAAGTCCATGATTCATAATAATAAACTTTCACACACCATAAATAGAATGAACAGAAAGGGTCGGTCATTCCTGTGGATGAACCATTGTATAATATTCCTACACTAGACGCAGAACAAATAAATAAATAAAACAAAAGGTATAATTGAATGTTTTGTATGAAGATATGCAGGCTCTTGACTGATTTTTTTCGGATTTAGATAAGGTAAGTACTAAGATTTCCACTGGCACTGCAGGGAGCATATTAAATTTTTTCTCATACCTGCAAGAAAGTCAAATCTCAACAGGTGATGACTTGCCTTGCCTTGCCTTGCCTTGCACATACATAACGGTGGAACCAGGTTTGAAAATGTAAGCATATGGATATAAGTGTATTGATTGTGCATGTATAATAAAAACGTGATGCACACACAACTCAAACCAAACATTTATAGGCCTATGAATATGAGATGCTTTCAACACCCACTTAAACAAATCCATGAGAGTAAGTAAATGACTGAAAATAATAGTCTTGTTATGAAAAGTATTTAAAAAGAAAAGAGTAAATCTGCATGGCTAACATAAGCAAAGCAAAAAACATAAATGCTCTTGAGTGCAAGCACACACGCACTGACCTCTTCATTGAGATTGGACACCAGCAGGACACAGTTGGGGGAGGGCTGGCCGGGCAGACGGATCCCTGCAGCACCGAGGGCAGCGGCTGTCGGGGTGACTCCTGCCAAGGGCATACCTGTGAAGGGCATGCCTGCAATGTATCAAGATCATGTTAAATGTACCTCTAAGAATGGTGACCCTGGGATTTATTGTAGATACACTTCAGTT
>JAXIVD010000099.1:50000-97500 GCA_036785275.1 Cancer borealis | reverse complement strand
ATTTGTCTTATACACATTTACTTTCAAGCCTTTAAACTCCATACACTATCTTCATTTTGCTTTAAATTCACACTCAACAATAAACACTAAATTATGTGTACGCCTCCTTATAATTACGAGAAGAAACTCAAAAACAATAATGACGTAAAGAATGATCCCTCCAGGTCCAGCATCTCTGAGAAAACCACAAAACTGATCTCATTTTAGATTAAAGCTTCACCTACAAAGACCACAACGGATCAGTGACTTGTTCTGCTCTGCTATCTATCTCTATCTCTCTCTTTATTGTCCTGTCCTGTCCCACTCCAACCCAACATTTAGTAATATATAGTAATGATTATTTTTCCATGCCCTTGTAATACTTTTTTTTCCCAAGCCATCCTAATAGCGAATATAATTATCGATAAAAAAGGTTAAGAAAGTGACTGAAATTGCATTGTGTGTGGAAAAACTAGTAATAGGAGTGACTACATATGTTATGATAATGAATTTCTTTGTGCTCCCCATAGTTTTTTTCTATAACTAGTGTGCATTTATACATAAAAAACAAAATTAAATTAAATGGAGAGAGAGAGAGAGAGAGAGAGAGAGAGAGAGAGAGAGAGAGAGAGAGAGAGAGAGAGAGAGAGAGAGAGAGAGAGAGAGCATAATTATATTTTTTCATCATACTTTCAACTAGTTATTAATACTTACTGTTCTTTGTGAAGGTCACGATCTTCATTACTTTCCCAACACGTGAGAAAATCTGTAAAGAAAAATAAACACGTTAATATGATACTAAAAACCAATGACTCTTAATATAACTACAATAATAATAGTAATAATCGACTCATGAAATACTTTAAATATCTATCTATTCATTGATAATTATATTCTTTTTGTAATTGGGAGTTACTGATATCCGTGTAATAAATTTATTAATAATAATAATAATAATAATAATAATAATAATAATTAAAAAAAAAAAAAAAAAAAAAAAAAAAAAAATAATAATAATAATAATAATAATAATAATTATTATTTTACAAGTGTTTTTTAATTCAACTAAGTTTTCAGTTTCCAAAATGCCCGACATGAATTTGCTCATAATTATCATTGAAAAAAATGAAGGGGAAAAAAATTGAAAAAATGGTGAGCGAACAGCAGTTAGCATCCATTCAGTTATACTAAGCTTTGTTTCAATATACATACAGTACATACAAAATATATAACCAATTCTCATTATCAGATTATCAACACCAATACTTTCTTTGTCTCTAAGATAAGATAATTTTTTTTCTATCTTGTTTTAATGCTGTGTCACTAATCTTGAGGACTCAATACACGGCTTTTTAAAAAAATAATTAATTAACAACATACGCACAACGACTTTGCTAGTGACGAGAGAGAGAGAGAGAGAGAGAGAGAGAGAGAGAGAGAGAGAGAGAGAGAGAGAGAGAGAGAGAGAGAGAGAGAGAGAGAGAGAGAGAGAGAGAGAGAGAGAAAGGGGGAACGTCGTTATCAGAAGCATTGATAGGAAACTTGGGGGACTGGGTAGTAGTAGTGGTGGTGGTGGTGGTAGCCTTGTCACCATATCGCACCTGCCGTGTCACAGTCAGCTCGTCTGACACACCACACCACATCACCATCCTCTCTCTCTCTCTCTACACAGCACAATATATTTAATTACACGTAAATTAAGGGGAGCGTCTGCCAGCCAACGTCGTCGTTCTCTCCTCCCGGTAACTATTAACGGGCAGCGGTGTGAAAAACAACCTCAAAGGGAACCGACATTCACTACCAGAACGAATCGGTGTCCCCCTCTCCTCTCCCCTTGGACCCCCGACGCTGACGCTGTTATTGTCCCAGCGCCGCGCCCCTCGTGCCAATATTACCATCTCAGTGCTCGTGCCTTTTGGGGTCATTACGTAATTATTAGTGAGACGCGTGTATGTTCCCTATGGACAGGTATGGAGGTCGTTGCGTGTCTGTGCGCTCTCTCTCTTTCTCTCTCCCTCTCTCGATATATCCAAGCATCTACGTACTCGGAATGCTGTCAGTCAGTCACCGCAGAAGTTACAAAGGAAGTCCTGGCTGACATACAGGATTGCAAATGGTATCGCAGACTTAATGAATGGCATGTATACTAGAAAAGAGAGAGAGAGAGAGAGAGAGAGAGAGAGAGAGAGAGAGAGAGAGAGAGAGAGAGAGAGAGAGAGAGAGAGATCCTCCTCCTCTCCTCGTTCCTCCTTTGCACTCACTCAACTCCGCCCTCCTCGCACCTCCCGTGACAATAAAAACTTGCCTGATTAATGCGCAACCTCGAGGAAACTGGTAAATATCTTCTTCAAAGTTTTCCTCCCGAGCTCCCGCCTCAATTTATCTAGCTAATTGATTGGGGCAAGAGCGCGTCCCCACTGAGGGTGTTGGAGCATTGACTACCTACCCTACCCTACCCTCCTCCCACTATAGTTCTTCCTTCCTTCCTCCCCGTGCACTCTCCCCTAAAGAATGAGTTAATGGTAAACAGAGAAAAGAAAACGAATTCCACAGCCTCGTCTCCTCCCTCCTGGTTTTTGCAAGACCTTCTGGACAACAATATCGGCAGTAGGAAACGAGACATACGGACAAACGGTATAAACTTTAGAATACAATACATCCACAATGAGGCGAGGAAATCCGATATTCACCCAAGCAAGTCGATCACTCTTTCCCTCACAGAAGCACGTGCCAGTCCCGATACTTACTAGATTGAGGTAAACCAAGGTATTGAAACATGGATGGATGTATCTATCTCAACCTTACCATTCGTATAGCAAATGTTGGATGCAGTATTGAAGTAGTTTAGTTTATAACACACTATTTACTAATTAAACATATACGTGGATAAAGAATTGCTACAAGGTGCGTGAGACGGACAACAGTAGACTTTGACGCAGGTTTTAGGCGACTGTTCTTAAGTGGAAGGACTCGTGAAGATCGATAAAGTCCCTCACACCATATTGTGTTTACATAGTTACAAGAACCCAAGTTTCAGTCCAGTATTAAGATTGAAAGAGTGAAGTTAGTAATGCCTCAAGGTGAAGGTTAATCCTCACAACACAATGGCTGGTGATAAAAGTTCATGTTTTTGCATCTCAAAGTTATCACCAGTTCTTATTTAATTGTATTTTTTAGAGGATTGAATCAAGGTCGTTTTGTGACAACCAGATCATGTGTTCTAACTTATTCAATAACACGAGTTTAAACAAATTATTAAAACTGATATTCAATGTTATCACAATATCTATTTTGATATATATTTTCAATAACCGTGTAATCATTCCTCAAATATTGCTTCTGGTGTAGTATAGAAGCAATAGTAGCAGCTATGTAGGTGGCTCTTCGCATTTGAGTGAATGATTACTTTTATCAGCTGTACGACGAATTCTTTCAATTTTCATTCATCGTAAAATAAGGTTTGAGTGGAAAGGAGAAGCTACCATCGTACCATCCGATTATACATTAACCCGAAATACTTCTGTGTAACTTGTAATAAGGCAGTAAGACCGGCCTCCACCCTTCAACACGGCATTACAATACTCGACTCCCAAGATTGGTTATGAAAGTAAGAGCAATTATGTTCTCACTCAAGTTCAGGTTAAGTGAAACAGACCCTCGGCCAGGAAGATTATGTAGGGCGTCACGGACAAGGAACTAACTAACTCCTGTCCACTCCTAACACCGTGAGGTGGTACTGTGGCCTGACTGGGGAAGGGAAGGGTGATCTAGATAACAGTGGGGGGTGGGGGGATGGTTGGGCGTGGTGGCGGCGAAGGCGAAGACCAGGACCAGGAAAGGGGGGATCGCGTCAATATAAACACCAAAAACCATTATCGGAATCGGATGTGAGGGAGTGTCCGGGGGAGTGATTCCCTTGACGCGTCGCCCATCACCTCAAACCATCCATCCGGCAGGGGACACATCCCTACCTGTCCTGTCACCACCCAGGGGACAAAATAGTGAAGCACTTTTAGCGCAGAGAGGCTGAGAGGAGGGGAGAGGAGGAGAGGGTAAGCATCCAACTGTAGCCTCCATGTGAAGGAGGTTCTTAAGGCGCGAAACGTCAAGACTTGTCGGATATTGGTTTGGAAATGTGTCCAAGATTGAGGCGGCGGGATGGCGTGCAGGTAGCAGATTCAATAAGAGGCGAGTGCCGGGAACGCAGCCTCCCAATCTTCCGTGCAGACATCACTTGGAAAATGACCTTCTCCTCCTCCTCCTCTTCCTTCCTTTTCCCATAAGGTCGTGTAACCGCGTAAAACGATACTCTGGGAACGTGAGTAGTAAAAATGTCAGACTAGCTGCATCTAGGACGGCTTGGGATGGAAGCCGCTCGTCAATAAAGTGTACCGCCTCCCTCCCCTCCCCCTCAACGGGGCTGCTGCTGTATCTTAAACACTCTTCAAGGATGGATGCAGCTTTTCAAACACAAAGCATCTTTACTTCAAGAATAAGTTTGATCGCCTAAAATTGAAGCTGTGTTCATTTAAAAATTTTCCATTAACTAAAACAAACGCCACATTATTTTTTTTCAGTTTTACTCCATAATTTAAACATTGGCGTCTTCAGTTTACAAAAAAATAAAATGGGAAGGAAATGAATTAATTTAACATTATGAATTATATCGTACGAACTTATTTTTAAATACGTTAACGATGCCTTCCACACGATAATATTCCTTATTATTCATCCTCTATTTATAACAAACTGAGTCAGACAATAACGAGTCGATTTATTTGTAACGAGGGATAAGTCACACCCACAGGGCTAAGAATCACTTAACTACCACTACTACTACACACATAATAGTATTCTTTCTCTCGGCCGATACTTGAGGTTATTCCCAAGTCTGTCGTGGAACAATGTGTCCAGCTGTCCATCCTCCAATAGCCTGGGTCGGCGGGGCAGCGTCCTCACTAGACGGACTCACCGCGGGGCCTCAGGTGGGCCGCAGCATTACATACATACATACATACATACATACATACATACATACATCCATCCATCCATCCCACTCCAACCAAGCAGACGCCCCGATATCCTATCAAAAGGTCCGTCAGGTCGATACTCGGCGGAGGGAAGGGGGAAGGGGGGAGGGGAGGCGCCCTATCAGACTGGTGTTCCGGTCCACCTCAGCCCATCCCGGCCTGGCACTGTTGTTGCATTTACTATGCGACACTACGTCAGGGTCAAGAACATTATTTGTTCATTCTCAAACTAAACTCGAGAATGTGTGGCTGTGATATCTTACTCATATCAGTCAGGTTATGTATAGTGGAACCACGATGGTTCACCTTTATTGTTCCCAGGTTCAGGTGGAGCATCGAACATCACCACAAACTCCAACCACACACACCACCACAAAGCCGCTCCCAATGTTTACGCAGCCCTCACCTTTCCAGCTGCTACTGTAAACAATGTTTACTTTAACAGCTGGACAAGTAAACAACTCACCCATTCAGCGCAAATCTGATCCAACCTGGCGTACCTTCCACTACCACCATTCTAACTTTGCATTATTTGTATTCTCCACAAAGCACTTGACTTTTAAAATTAATGATAACAGAATCCCTATCGGTGGAAACCCGCGAGTGCTGTGAACATCGCGCCTCAGTTACTTCTGCTATTAGTCAATGTTTCACTATTAACGCTGTGCACACAGCTGTGAGACCAGGGTAAGGCCTTCTATGTAACATTACATAGCCTTCATTCCCCCGGCAGACACACAACCTTTGAATAACTCACCTGATAGAGGACGTCAAGGGTGACCGGGTAGATCATGTGCTCCACAATAACACGGAGCACGGTGTTGGGTCCGCCCTGGGTGTCCGACTGGTTGACCAGGGCTTGGGCTGCCTGCAGCGCGGCCTGTGCACTAGGGTTCTGCTGGGAGGAGGAAGATAGATATTTTAACTATTAACAGTGGGGACCATGAATTATATCAACAGCAAAGGCTCTGGTAAGACACTTGAGGTAATGCTTGTCACTACCTACAAATATAAATACAATAACATAATACAATAGTAATTACAGTTTAACTCCCTTACCTGCGCGTGTACACCACACACACACCTTACTGCCGGCTACATCAGTTAGTTCTCTTTATGCAGAGTATTTAAGACGCTACTATTTAAAAGTGTGTATACCCAAGATGTAATTATTTAATTACTTCCACCTGGGATCCTGGCGGGGCTTGGCTTGGGTTCACCTCCATGATGATGATGATGATGATGTCAAAAAGAAGCAACACCTCGTCACAAAATCAAATACCGGCTCGTCCAGGATCTAATCACCCAACCCATAACCCTTAAAATTAAAAGCATCATGGAGTCAGTCTGATTACAATGATTCCCTTAACGACAACACTCCGTCAGATTAACAGCAACACCTTCCAACTAACTACGCACCGTCTTCTCACGGCAGGAATAAACAAATTAAACAAATATAAATAAAATCAACAATACACTTTCCGGCGAGGTAGGAGTCATCAACAACACAAGACGAGAAGAGAATGATCAAGTAAGTACCTCAATCTCTTGTGTGTCTTAACCTCGAGTGTTGGCAGCTCCCCACGCCTCTCCTCCAACGCGAGGCGGGGGCGTGGGGGTGTCAACTGTAGAGTGACTCACCGCGTTGGAGTGGGTTTGGTCAGTCTTGAGCTCCTTATGATTGGAGAACTGGACGTAGACGGCCCGACCCCGCAGCTGGGCGGTACAGTTGGTGAAGTAGTTAACCATCGTGGTGGCGGATACTTCGTCGGACATCTCTAGGAAAGCCTATGACGAAATTAAAGGAAGAAAGGAAGGACATGTTAAGATAATGTTTAATATAATACTCGTACTCCTAATCATATCAAGGAAAGCCTACGACAAAATTAAAAGGAAGGAAGGAAGGAAGGAAGGAAGGAAGGAAGGAAGGACATATCAAGATAATACTCTTACTAATAATAACATAATATAAGAAAATAAGGAGGCTGCAAAAGGCCAGTTGACCTACAAGGTAGCTAATGTACTCCTATTCAATCACACACACATACACATACATCAATACATACACACAAGAGTAATTGGGAATGTGCGTTGCCTTCCTTTGTTTGTGACACATTATACCTGGAAATACTCTCCTTGAAAAGACAAGACGAAGACAAAACATTCTCTAAGGCAGAGCTGTGGGGTCTCTCTTTTAATTTTGATGATACATGTAATTACACAAACCACAGGAAGACAACATCAACAACAACAGTAAAAGTCGTTAGGGTATATATAATGAAACTCTCTCTTCCCACCAATTATTCATGGTTAGGTTAGGTTAGGTAAGGTAAGGGTAGGGTTGGGTTAAGTTAAGTAAAGGGACAATTCAACACCTCGTGCCACTACAAAAATGAATCCACCAATAATTATGGATTCTGGGAGGCGAGGAATGTTTTGCATGTCGCTATTAGTGGTTGATGGGAGGGTTCTGCTACACAGGGGTGGGGGGTGGGGGGGGTGATATTTAAAGCCGAGTGAGGGAGAGAGAGAGAGAGAGAGAGAGAGAGAGAGAGAGAGAGAGAGAGAGAGAGAGAGAGAGAGAGAGAGAGAGAGAGAGAGAGATGAAAATGAGTATGGGAGGGGGAAAAAAATATAAAAAATGCTTGGGTTAAGTAGGGGAATATATAGGGTAAATAAATGCTAGGGTGGGTTAGGTTAGGGAAGGAAAGCTTGGGTAAGGTAAGGTAAGGTAAGGTAAGGTAAGGTAAGGTAAGGTAAGGTAAGGTGAGGGAAGGCACCAGGAGAATACATACACTCGTCTGGGACCTCAGTATACCTTGCGGCGAGAAGAAGCCAAATAAAGTTCCGCCAAGGTCACACAGCACATCAGAGTTAGTTGAAAAGGGTTTAGTACTTCACTACACTAAGTCACACACACACACACACACACACACACACACACACACACTTCTAAGGTCTACAACGTGGGTCTGGGTGACTGACATTTGACCCTTGAGGAGGTAATAAGGGATGAATGACCTGGTCGTTACGTTGAAATTACCAGACTTGAGAAGCAAGGTGGAGGAAAAGAGAGAGAGAGAGAGAGAGAGAGAGAGAGAGAGAGAGAGAGAGAGAGAGAGAGAGAGAGAGAGAGAGAGAGAGAGAGAGAGAGAGAGAGAGAGAGAGAAAAAAAAAAACCCATACACTCTAGTACCTAATGTTTTAATGAAGGAACACTTACCTGGTTCTTCCCTTTGAGGACGAGCACATTGGTAACTTTCCCGAAGGGGATCCCAAGGTGGACGATCTCCGCCTCGGTCACCTCATTGGGGATGTTGCGGATGTGAATCACGCGGGACGGGGCCCCTGGGTTCTTGGTGTCCAGCTTCACCTGCAACACAATGAAGATAACGTTCAAACAAATGTAAACACAAGTATATAACTCAACATAATTATATAAGTAACATGTCATCTATAACTATTTTGTATTGTCAACATGTAATGGTTTATACATAATGAAGATAACGTTCAAACACAAGTATATAAGTCACATGTTATTCATAACTTTGTATTGTTAATATATACATAATAGTGTTTCCCCGTGTAAATGTAAGGTAGTGTGTGTAGCGCCGCGGCCGGCAAGCAAGCAAGCAAGTAAACACACCCGTCACGCCTAACGCTGCGGCTTAATGGAAATGTTATACAGAATCCATTCACATCCAAAAAACAAACAAAAAAAAAAACACTAATCTTTAAAAATCATAATTACCCTCCGGATGGACTAATCACCTCGTGTCCCTCAGGATGAAGTTGAGTTCCGTGTCGACCCATTCATTTAGTTATGATAATTAATGAGCTCAGGTAAAAGGTAAGCTGCTTTAACATTAATTTAATTTCAACAATACTGTTAACTAACGGGAAGGGCAGCGCGGACCTTTCTAACCTAACCTAAGCCTCCAGTGAGATTGTTGTGCCTCAGTGACACCGGTAAGTCCTGCATTGGAGTCAAGAATCCGTCTCCACGAGTACTAAAGGTTCACAAGTGGTGTTCGGAGTCACGGCCTCATTTTCCAGCAAGGGTGACAGCCTCGCCTCGCCCGTCCTTGCACCACTCACTCCATCCTCCTCAACCCTAGCAAGCTCTCCCTCCAGTCTCTCCGCTCAGCAGCCATTCCAGAAAATCATGAAAAGCCATTAACGCATGCTACGAATCCCTCAGGCCATGGCGGGTAGGCGGCGCGAGCAGCCGGGCGGGGGAGGGGAGCGGAGGGTCGGGGTGCTGCGACTTTCCGCCCCATGTCATCAGGCGAGCAGTGCGGCATAATGGCCTCCATCGACACAGCCAACAGGAAAAAACAAATACTAAGATGCAGGTTAAGAGTGTTGGTGGTGGTTTGTTCCCAGGTCCCGCGAGACGAGTGAGAGACATCTCATTAGTTATGCTCAGTGGCCGCCTCCCCGACCCGCTGGGCTCGGAGCCTCGTAACTACGACACCATGGAAATGACGAGCGCGTCCCTTCCTTTCTTGCCCCAGCTGCTACCTCCCTGGCCCCTCGCTGGGTTCCCGAGCGTATCTTGTTGCTCTCGCCAGCATCTACAATGTGGCAACCTCACCCGGCAGTGCCTCAGCTGGCGGCGTGGGTGTTAACGAGGCTGGGTGAGTGACGGGTGGGCCCTGGACGGTACTTCATCAGGTAGTCACGGACCGAGGGTTTGCACCCCTCTCCTTCCTTAATGAGGCCACGGGGCGTCCTTATCCACCCATTGTCTTCACGGTGTCTCTCGCTTCCCCCCTTTCCCTGTTAACCTACCTCGCAAAACTCTTCCACCACCAGCCTGCCGCCACGGGTCGATAGTTTGAGTTGTGAGAGCAGTAGCATCATCACTCAAACCTTTCCAAAACGCAAACCAGGCAGTCTCCGGTGGCACACGTTCCTGGTTCCCTTCCCACCACCCACCTGCGTCGCACTACTCCACTCTCTACGCTCAAGTAAAGATGCAACACGAGTACAGGTCTGTTTAATTAAGAGAAGCAGCTCTTCACTCACACGCAGTCAATCCAAGAGTCTCTAATGGGACTGATGATCACACTGCGTTGCTCCTCTACATTTTAACGCAAGATTCATCCCTAATAATTAAGACAAGACAGTTGGAGGGGAATGGGGGAAGGTGTTTGACTAAAATCACAAACACACACTGCATTAAAAACACCAAGAAGTTTTTATGATAAGCCAAGTGAAGGTGACAGACTCGAGGCAGTGGTGGGCGAGGAGGAGGAGGAGGAGGAGGAGGAGGAGGAGGAGGAGGAGGAGGAGGAGGAGGAGGAGGAGGAGGAGGAGGACATCGCTACCACCTAGTCTTCGTTATTGAGGCGGGAGGGAGAGGGAGGGAGGGAAAGATCAAAACAAGGGAGATTATCATCTTGGAGAAAAATGGATTGGGGTCATATCAAGAGAAGAGAAAGATGGCGAGACAGGGGTGAGGAGAGAGAGAGGGACAAAGGGGAGAGGGGAGAGAGGGCAGGATGGAACGAGGGTGAGATGCTGTGACAAGGAAGAGAGTCAGGTGGTAGTTCTCAGGGAAACACCACACTCCATCAGCGACCCCTTGCTCCCCTGGCCCCTCCACACCACATATCCTGGGCCTTTTTTGTGTATATATGAGAGAGAGAGAGAGAGAGAGAGAGAGAGAGAGAGAGAGAGAGAGAGAGAGAGAGAGAGAGAGAGAGAGAGAGAGAGAGAGAGAGAGAGAGAGAGAGACTAAGAAGAAGTGTGCACCTGAAAGAAAGGAGCGAGGAGAAAGGCTGGCTGGCTTAGGGTACAATGGGGTGAAGGAGGAATGAAAAGACCCACCCTTCTCCCCTTCCTCTCCCCCCATCTTCTCTCCTCTCCTCTCCTTCCCTCTTAATAGCTCATCATTGGTGTTATCACTAAGGACTGCTAGCCTCTAATTGAACTGGAAAATTAATCACACTTGAATACTAAGATTTTACTATCATTATTATTAGTTATCATTATTGAAAAGATGGTGGTGGTGGTGGTGGTGGTGGTATTGAGGGGAAGCACGCATTAACGGCAAGATTTTTTAAGACCGCCACATAAGGAGGAACGAGGAAGAGGACGATGTGTTATTAATTTCGACTTAGAATGAGGGAAATTTTCCACGGTGTAAACTTGTTGAAGAGTCTGTGATTAATCCATCTTCCAAGCAAGGACACACACACACCTTTATTTTTAAGTGCAGCGTCACATCTTAGGGGAATTCGAGCCTCGCCTCCTTAATGACAGCCTCTCAGCCCCACCCACCCACCGTACCGCCTGTCCTAGTAGCTATAGAGCTGCGCATGTTGCTAAGTACAAAGGCCTTGTACGCGGTGAGGAGCTATTCCTTCTCTACTTTCGCAATACATTACTAACCTTACTAACACCCTACGACCTAACACTGTCACCCTAGACTACGACAAACAATCCTTGGCGGCACTACGAGACAGTGAGGGAAGGAAGCAAATATGTGCCGTTGCCACATGCTTGCTCTTCTCGCAAAGTTGGACAACAACGAAGTAGGTCTCAAGTATGCCGCGAGGGTGCCGAGTATGCGCTCCAACTAGCATCTCCGGGAAATTTGCGAGATTAAAGAGTAATTAGCAAAGTTGAAGGTAAGGTGGGCGGAAGGGAGGAGGGGGAGGGGTGGGGGTGTGTTAGGTGAAGGGCAGGTACGTGAGTGTGTGAGTGAGTGAGGGGGCACTGCATTAGGAAGGGACGGTGCAGGCCAGGCAGGCAGAGGAGCTTTTGTTGTGCCAAGTCGTGAGGAAAGGAAGCGGCAGTCCAGCTGAGTTGCATCAAGGGAAGGGAAAGTGTACCTATTGCATCCTTGTAGTTATTCAGGACACTGAGAGAGGAGTGTGTTGGGCTCCTTCACCAGTTACACAAATCATGATGAAAAACATCTAATAACAATTATCTAAATGATAAAGCTAAAATTACTAAAATATAGATAGACAAAGCTACATAACGCGTTTCCTTGCCTTACACTGTCTCCTATAACCATTCCAGCTTCATTAAGACGTTAAGTTGAACGTAAAACCCACACCAGATTACACCACTCTGCTATAGCCTTGCCGTGGGCCAGCCCCAAGCAGCCCTTCCTAACTGCAAGCGTCTAATTCCACCCTAACACTGTGAATGAACCCAATACTGACAGACCGGCGCCTGCCCCCCACCATCCCGGTCTCTCTTCATACACATAACCATGCAATACAATACAGGTTATCAAATCCCCTGTATTACAAGTGTCTTGCTATAAAGAATTCGTTCAATAAATCACCGTTGGCAGCTTGCCTGCGCCCGGCTGGTGGCAGCGGGGGTGGGTGGCGAGGTGAGGGGCTACAAGTTGGCAGCTGCTCGGAGCATTGGTGACGCTTGGAGGTGTGGGGGGAGGGGGTGTCCCTGTACACTCTCAATAGCACACAGGTCAATACAGAGTCCTCGCTTTCTATGATATTTTAAACCGGCAATTTCTGCATTCATCCATCCATACATACAGCCGAGCCGCTGCCACTCTTATGACGCAATAATCGAGGGGATGAGGGCGCGGCGCGGCGTGGAGCGGGTGACAGGCGCCGTACGGTAACTAACACGCACCAGCTGTGAAATGTAACACCGGTGATAACACACATGGGCGTATGTAGCGGGGACGAGTGTGAGGCTGAATCACAGCTTCGTGTCACATCGCCCGCCGGCCCCGCCTGCTTGCCTGCTTCACTAGTTAAAAATATCTTACTAGTAACAAAAGCGTTGCCAGGAATAAGTATAGTCGCTTACTTTGGTGTGTGGGTGTGTGTGTGTGTGTGTGTGTGTGTGTGTGTGTGTGTGTGTGTGTGTGTGTGTGTGTGTGTGTGTGTGTGTGTGTGTGGATAGAGAGAGAGAGAGAGAGAGAGAGAGAGAGAGAGAGAGAGAGAGAGAGAGAGAGAGAGAGAGAGAGAGAGAGAGAGAGAGAGAGAGAGAGAGAGAGAGAGAGAGATTTCACCCTCCCCTTCTCCCGCCAGACTGATGCCTCTCTTGTCTTTCCGACACAAAAAGGTGAAGGGCTTTGGTAATCCTCACACTGCGCCGCGCTGCCTCGACGCCGCGGAAAAGTGTGGTTTGTGGAGGTTCGCCTCAAAGGGAACGGAACAAAGGGTGAGTCTCTTGATGAGGAAGTGAGGAAAATTAAGGTGAGGGAAGATGGTGAAAGGAGAAGGGTGGAAAATGAAAATATAGTTAATTCCGTGTGTGGGGAAGGGAAGATAAGGTCAATTGACCCTCCATTATACCGCTAACTTGTACAGTTTCTAAATCTTCAAATGTAACCAGAATATCAAAATAATCTGCGTAATCCCTCCCAGCTGTGGCACTTCCCAGAAGACCCGGCTCGAGGCACCCACCTTTTTGGCGTCATTATTGTTGTCAGCGTGGTTGGGAGCGGGACTCATGACTGAGCCATTGCTCACCGCTCCTGTCTGCGACAGCAGCTCATCAGAGCCACGCTGTAAAGAAAGAAAGAAAAGTTAATGGAAAATGCGACTTGCAAATATCACTGGAGCAACAATGCACACACACGCACACACTCACGCAAGCACACGCACGCACACACTCACGCAAGCACACGCACGCACACACACACACACACACACACACACACACTCCTAATAAGCTTTTAATCTTCATCTTAGGATGAAAAAGGTAGCCTCGAGGGATCATGTGAAACCTGACGCCGTAACAGACTAGCCATTCCTCCCTTGCAGGCGGGCGTTAGAACCTTGTGCCAATGGAAGGCAAGAGTGTGAGGAGACACTCCACTAGGGTTACCAAGTTCATTCCGACGCCATCGCCGCCCTTACAGTGTCGTATGACTAAGAGCCAGGGAGGCTGCCGACTCTCCCTCTTGTGAAGGGTGTTCATCACTCTCCTCCCTCGTGTTACCTGCACACGCCGAGCCATGTCATCTCAGCGTGGTGCAACCACCTGTCCTTTCACCGAATTAAAAGTAGTCTTACTTTTAGCCTCGAGCCTCGCACCACCAGCAGACAGACGCTCACCCTGCACCCTGCCAAGCAAAGTGCAGGATGCAGGGTGACCTACCCTGCCGCCTCCCCGTGCCGTCAGTGTTCACCGTGTGGGGACTTTTGGGCACGCCAGGGCAGGAAGGTAATAAAGGGGTGGCAGCACAGGAGTATCAGGTAACAAAGGTGTGAATAGAGGGCCGGGTAACAAAGGTGAGAGGGACTCAATACTGGATAACAAACAACAGAGAAGAGGAAGAGGAAAAGGAGGAGATGGAGAGCAGGAGGAGGGTGAGTGGAGAGTGGGGGAGGGGGCCTTGAGTGGAGGCGGATCACCTGCACCAAAGGCCAGCAGCAGGAGAGGGGAGCGCCGCCCCAGCACACAGGCGTCGAGAGCACCAGCCACCACTCGTAAGTCCAATTTCATTCCGGCGTTAATTGGCCACGCCCTCGAGTGTTGGATTTAATACGCGGCAGCACCAAGACCTGCACTGCACTGCACGCCCTCGATAAAACAGGACCAGTCAACTACGTACAAAACCACATTTTTTCGACCTTAATATTTGAAGTCGCAAATGAATGTCAAACACTCGGACCACCAGACTACACCACTCTTACATCCTTCAACTCGCTCTGTCTCGGTCTCTGTCTATATCTCTGTATCTCTCTCTCTCTGTGTTTCACTGTTCAATGTACCTAACTGATGAAACCATGTAATACAAGCTGTTGTTGTGGTTTAAAGTAGAGGTCGTGTATGTCAACCTCGACAGTTAGGGATGTGAAGGAGGTGTTAACATTGTAAGGTCAAGGTCGCGTCACTCCGCCAATCGTCGCCGTCACACCAAGACGTCTTCCCAACATTCATCACAAGTCTAGTTAGCGCTCCGTCATAATCTGTCCACGCCGACTTTGGGCATCACAGGAACAATCTCCGCTCGGTAATTATTCCCAGCGACAGTCTCAGCCTTTCCTCCCCTTCCCCTTCCCCCCGCCTTCCCTTCAATCCCCCCCCTCAGCCTTCCCTTCCCTCCCTTGCATCAGGCACCAGTTGCCCACCGCGTCCCGTCTGTCTTAATCTTCATTACTGAACTAGAACTCTGGATGGCGTTTGTCTTGTTTCCGAACTCCTGTAATTATATCTTACCCCGAGACACTACTTTGGGGACACGACACACCGTCATGGTTGTGGAAATTACACACCAAAAAGAAAAATACGAGATTCCGTGTCTACAATTTAGCAATCATTACGACTCGTGTGTCTTACTTCAAACTTCAGACTCTAAAAAGACACTTCCAGCGAACAAAAATAACAGCAACAGCAGCAGCAGTGTAAGGTTCACTCTACCCTTCTAGGCAGCTCAGGTGCAAGGCAAGCGTCCCCGTCTCCTTGCTGTCGATACTAAGGCGGGTCTGCCGAGGCTACAAGGATGAAGTGGCCGGGCGAACGTGATTACCTGGCGGGAGAGTGTATTCAGGCCTCCCCAGGATGCTCCGGGAGACACGAAATCAAGCGACAATGACAGAGGACTGAGCAGCTAAATCCGAGCGTGGTAATGGGATGAGGCGAGGTAGGCTGACACCGCCCACCCTTGCAACGCTAAGCCGGGGACACAATTACACTACCAGGGAAGGAGCCAACAAGGAGAAAAGTGTGTGTAAATAAATACATATATATCATCAGCCTCTATGATATATACACACATCGAGGGGGAAGTAGCATTGGGCTTGACTTTAGGGGAGGGAGGAAAGGGACTTATTGGTTCACTGATAAAGGGGATGGGATTTGCTCAATGGAAAATGAGGGAAGGGTCGAAAATGGAAGATAGAATAAAAAATATAATAAATAAATAAATAAAAACAGGTAAAAATGTGTGGAACCGGAACAAGGTAATGCCGCAGTTTTACGAAAGGGAAGAAAATAACACTGACGCACACACGCACCACGCATACACACAAGAGACAAACAGGTTCTAGGAGATGAATAACAAGTTGGGTTGAAGAGGGAAGGGAAGGAGGCTGCAAACAAAAGAGAGAGAGAGAGAGAGAGAGAGAGAGAGAGAGAGAGAGAGAGAGAGAGAGAGAGAGAGAGAGAGAGAGAGAGAGATAGGGGTGGAAGTCTGTTATAAGAGGAAGCAGGGATGGAGAGGCCTGGTAAGGAGGTGGGGAGGAGGGCCGTGGTTGACAGCTGGGCCATAATCGATAGTCAACAGGTGTACAAGAAGTGAACAACAGCCTGAGCCCCGCCTTCTGCCGCTACCCCGTCGTGAGGAAGCTGTGGGTGAGGGATGGGTGACAGGATGGGTGGGTTATGGGTGGAAGGAGCCATACACGTATACAACTTACTGAATATCCACTCATAAAACGCATTATTCCTTTACTATTTGAAGAAAACTTGCCCCATAAAAACAATATAGAATGTCCCTCAATTTGCTGGAATAACCAAGCTAAGTACAACAGGCTTAACCCACGTGATGTGCTGCCAGGATAAACTATTCTATAATCACAATGGAACGAAATCCCATAAAAGTTCGGGAGTATTTCAACAAGTTGGTCCAATTTAGTGGAGAAAAACAGAGAATGATCCTGAGCAATAAGGTTATAAAAGGCGTGTTGGGGAAAAGAGAAGAGGAGGCAGAACAGTGTTATTTCAGACCACCTCCACTAGACACCAGACTGATGCTTCCCTTTCCTGTCTAGAGCCTGGTAAGGAAGGCTATATACACGCTGCAAGAGTTGACATGCACGCACACACACACACACGCACATACACGGGAAAGGAAAAGGAAGGGAAAAGAACAGGAAGATTAGAAAATAAAGTTCTTCAACATGGCTCTTCCTTGAACGCATCTTGTAACCCGCCTGATTGACCCGCCCAGGGGAAAGGTGGGCCAGGTAGAGGTGACGAGGCGCCAGGTAGGTTCACCCTAAGTAACACGGCACTAATTAGAGGAACAATAGGGCGAGGGGATGCACCTGGCCGAGGATCCGTTAGTTATCTCGGCTTCACTTTGAGTCCACCCACGTGTTAGCCAAAGCCGCCCATCCCACGCCCACACCCTCACCCCCGCCGCGCCTACCTGACGTTGTAGGCAATTTATAACCGGCTGGACACCGCCCGCCGCCCGCCTGCTCCACCCGTTGATATGACAGCCTGCACAGATTACTCCGCCCGTGCATTGTGTTGCAAGGACGCCCCACTTGTGTCTCCACTAAAGCCACACTCTCACACCCTCACCACCAATCCACGAAACACGAAACACACCAAATATTGAGTTCTGCATTTTTTTTTTTTTAAAGTTCAATTTCAATTACACACACAAGATAATTAATGTGTACGAGGCGGTATGAACACACCTGCTTGGATCGCTACACTTTCTTTCCTCGCCTCCACACACACACACACACACACACACGCCATGCCCGTCATCCTTCACCTACACATTACTCGTGGCAGCCGTTCTCGCCAACAAAAATACTCTCAACTTTATAGACAATATTTTTTTTCTATTTTTTTTAATCGGACGTTCGGATGATTCTTACCCCCCTCCCCCCCCCGCCCCCCTTGGACCCCCACAAGCCTCGAACAATAAAAAGTATCGATGGGGGGAAATAAAAAAAAATAGAAAAAATAAATAAAACAATTACGTTTCATAAAACACTCCGGTAACAACTGCAAAGCTAAAGTGGTCTGTCCAGATGTACACAGGTAAGGGGGGAAGGGGGCAAGGGGGGCCGGCTGGGGGGAGAAGGGTAGGGGTGCAGCCTATCACCCTCCCGCCCCCCTACACCCATTTTCAGCTGCCAGACAAGCCCGGTTCCCCAGAGTAATGCATTGATCAATACTGTGGTTGGTGTAGGATTATAATGACGTAAAATTGGACACGTGCTCCCGTCCCGTCCCTTTTCCTCACCCTCCTCCCTCCCTCCAGGACACACACCTGAAATGCAGATCCCTCTCCCTCTCTCTCCATCACGCCACCTGGGCCACTAACTAACTACCTCAGTCATTTGTTTGTTCGTTCTCTCCGTTTGTGTTCCGTTCCCGCCACAACAACACTACACCACACCACCACAATACTTCAACACTATCACCACATTTTTTTGTACCAACCAACCAAACAACAACAAATTAGTACATCATTGTTATATTATGTTACGTTACGTTACTACCACCACTACCTCCACCTCCTTCCACCCTCACACACCCATCAATCACCCTGACTACACCTCCTCCTCCTCCCTCAACCCTCCCTCATAACCCCAAGGAGAGAGAGAACAGAGTATGTATTGACACTCCATTCATTCATTCATCTGCAGTGGAACCAACTCTGGAACTCTTTTTAATTGTATGTTATTTCATCCCATTGCACAGCGTCAAAGAGTGCACGAAATAACCTGGAAAATAACGCAATTCAACAACACTTTATATCTAATTTCCCCAAGTTTTTTTTTTTTTTATATACGTGTCCGATAAAAAAGAAAAAAAATATTACAACAAAAAGAATGAAAAGAAGAAAAGAAAAGAAAAGAAGAAAAGAAAAAAAAAAGGGTCGTCCAATGGTGTAATGTGATTTTAATTTCGATGCATTTTTTATGTTTTCCAATTAAATGTATGAATATGCAAATCCGAAACTTTTAAAACTTCACTCTGAAACAAGGTGGCGCTTTTTTTTTTTTCATGTGTGTGTGTGTGTGTGTGTGTGTGTGTGTGTGTGTGTGTGTGTGTGTATTGCAGAATGTCACTCTGCCAACCAACTTTTGCTTTAACCTCGTTTTCCAATAATACATTTGCAACAATTTTTTTAATGAGCCGAGAGAAAAAAAAAGGAGAAAAATGGTGATTAATACTCCACCATAAACGTCACCAAGGGAAGGGGAGGGAGGAAGGGGATAAGAGTACCAGGTAAAGGGGGAGGGTAGGACGAGGGGAAGAGAGAGGGGAGGTAAGGGGTTTGAAAATACACCAACTAAATTCTCTTTCCCCGAACCACACACACACACACACACACAGAGCGACAGTAATGGAGTGGAATGTCGCTCACGTCGCCACAGTAATTCGCACGACAGGTGAGGTGAGGGCGGCTGGGGCGGGGCGAGGCGGGGCTGTACAGGTGAGCCACGGGACATAGACAAGCAGAGGCCAAAAGTTGACAATGGACGAGGGTGGTGGCGCTCAGGTGTTGATCAATACTGCCAACCCCCTACACCCCCTACCTTACCTGTGCCCCCCTGCTAACACCCCCTACCTATTCCCCCCAACACCACCTACCTTACCTGTGACCCCCAAACATCCCCTACCCTTGCCTATGTCCCCTCCCTCTAACACCCGTAGAATACATACACACTCCATAAATAGCATACACCTTCCACGCCCTACACTGTTTGTTCGTCTGTATGTGTGTATGTCTGAGTCAACATACATTATTTTTAAGGTGCATTGATCAGGCAGTTAAGATGATAAGAGTGCAATGTCATGAGTGAGTGAAAGAGGGAGGGAGTTGAGTAAATTGCCATCAAATCTGAGAAATACACTTGCTGTAGTAGTAGTACATAGATGGATGGGGACAAGAGTACATAGTTAGGGTGGAAGGTGACGTGCGGAGGAGACTGCCAGCCAGACATGCATAGGGACGAACGAACAAACAAACAAACAAACAAGAGGCAGGAGGTGTTCAAGTCATTCCAGCCAACGCTAACTTGAGGGAACTCTTATCAACCCTAATTTGATTTTCCGCACCCATAAATTATTCACATCATTATTAACTTTAAAAACTTAATTACCCATCACAAAATTTTTAGCAGCTAATTAGAGCGGTAGTCGAAAACAAATTACAGAATATTTGATGCTCCGGGCGGGACACACACACACACACACTCACTGCTGACTTAGGGAGGGGAGGGGGAGGAGGCTATCACTTGTCTCTTAATGGGGGAGGGGAGGTAAGGGAGGGTAAGGTAAGGGGAGGGCTTGCAAAATACCTCCCTGTCTCCTAGCATACTACTAGCTACACTATCTATCTCAGCTCAGCTCCTCCTCCTCCGTTTCAAGGTTGCTTAATAGGACCCCGTGGCAACGAACTACACTACCCTACCTTACCCTACCCTACCCTACCCTAGCCAGCCAGATATCCATTGTACGGCAGACACAATAGACTATATATACACAGGGCGACACACACACACACACACACACGAGGGACAGGGATAAGGGTAAGGGCTTGAGTGAGGGGCGGGACGGAATAGATGCAGGTGAGAGAGACGGTGAGTGAAATGAATATGGGGTTTGATGAAAGGACGAGGAGGAGGGTGGAAAAAATAGTGAAGAAAGGAAGGAGGAAGGAAGAGAGAGAGAGAGAGAGAGAGAGAGAGAGAGAGAGAGAGAGAGAGAGAGAGAGAGAGAGAGAGAGAGAGAGAGAGAGAGAGAGAGAGAGAATGTGATAGAACAAAGAACGTATGTAATGCAAATGAATGAATGAAAAGAGGAAGATACACTTGCGTTGATAAAAAGAGAGAAGGCGATCCTAGAGAATGGAGGATAAAGAGGAAGGAAGGAAGGAAGGAAGGAAGGAAGGAAGGAAGGAAGGAAGGAAGGATGGAGGAAAGACGGTATGAATAATCTGAAGGAAGGATATAGAAGAAAGAAAATAAGAAAGGAAGGAGGGACGGTAAGAAGGATAGAAGAAAGAAAATGATGAAGGAATGAAGGAGGAAGGAAGGAAGGGTGAGGTAAGAGGAGGAGGAAGGAAGGGGTAGCAGCAGTGTTCATTACGTTGGAGGAGGTAGAGGTAGTGCAGGGTCGAGACACGAGGAACCTTCCCCCAATATCGTAATCCCGAGGTAATTGCCATCGCGTCCCTCCCCGCAGGTAGGAGGAGACCATCGAGGTAATCCAGCGATAATTGGTGTTGCCTCCGTCACCATCTTGCGGACCCACTGCACGACAATAGCCAGGCAATAACCTATCAAGACTATTAGGTCCCACACACACATACATACATACACACACACACACACACACACACACACACACACACTAGAATGACTGTCTCTGTCTAGGTTGTGTCTACATTCACTGCAGGATTTCACCGGACAAGGAATGACTATGTAAAGGTGAAGGTTACGCAAGGAAGGATAGCGTTGTAGGTGCTAGTAATGAAGGAGTGGCGGCGCTCTCTCTCTCTCTCTCTCTCTCTCTCTCTCTCTTACACTGCTTTCCTTTCTACGTCTTCACTAACACACACACACACAGTCCCACTTTAGTGATCGCCATAACCAGTTTGAAAAAATAAATAACCAAAAACTTGCCCTCTTCCGTCCGTATCCCATTCCACGTTGCGTCAATTGGGTAAATAAATAAAACAAATAAATATAAATAAAATAAAATAAATAAATAAACCTTCAACAAACACGAGGCAACGAGCAAACAAACAAACAAACAAACAAGCACACAAGCAAGTCCAGCAATACTTTATACAACATACATTTCTGTGTGACTAGTGATGAACAGCAAAAAAACAAAAAATAATTAAATAAATAAATAAATAAAATAAGTAATAACAATAATATTACCTCCACGTGTTGATGCACGTGGAGGTAATTAAAGGTCAGGCAGACAGGTGAGACGGATGGATGTACTGGAATATACATGGAGAGGGAGAGAGAGAGAGAGAGAGAGAGAGAGAGAGAGAGAGAGAGAGAGAGAGAGAGAGAGAGAGAGAGAGAGAGAGAGAGAGGGGGAGGGGGGGGGAGGCAAGCACACACACATTCAAATGACCAGCACCAAGAACTCATACATACATCCCGTTACTTGCTCGCCTGCTTCACCAACCACCACCACCACCTCCTCCACCTTTCTTGGCCGCCACCCACCCGCCACCCCCACCAACACGTCTAGCCTCCCTCCTTCCACCCTCCCCCCGACGCGCCACCCACCCACACTCAGGCCTGCCATCGTCAGCTAAAAATACCTGGGGAATAACACACACAACTGTTGGGCACTGCTCTGCCTGCTTCCCCTCACTGCTTAATACCTTCTACTGCACATGCTGTGACTACTACAACTACTACTAATTATTCTACTACTGCTACTACTACTACTACTATAGCTGATCACTACTAAACACAACAGACAACAGACTATTTTGCACCCACCCACCCACCCACACAGACAATTATCAAGTCGTTTACCTGCAGTATGAATGCAATCTCTCTCTCTCTCTCTCTCTCTCCACCCCATTCAGAAGTCTCGGAACACTGTCAGGTCTTCTCTTCAAAACACCCTTCAAATTCAGACTTGCATTGCTCGCTGCGCAGCACAACAACGCCGGGAGTGAACTAGAATTCCGTAATGTGTGAGGCTGTGACTTTCATCAACTGTGGCTGGCGTGATGCATTTTGGTTTGGCCACGTGTTGTGCAGGAAGGCAGGTAGGTGGAAGGCTGTTATACAAGATGGGTGGAGGCGGTGAACGTTTCCACCACACGCAATACCGACCCTGGAATCTGTTATGGAAGAGGAGGAGGAGGAGGAGGAGGAGGAGGAGGAGGAGGAGGAGGAGGAGGAGGAGGAGGAGGAGGAGGAGGAGGAGGAGGAAGCGGCGGCGGCCCAATGCACGTTTTTCAAGCCTTAATCAAGCGGTATCCACAATCATCGAGGTAGACTTAAAGGCATCAACATTCATTCGCAACGAACGACGAGGAGAAAACAAAATAATATAAAAAGTTTAGTTTCACTTTTCAAAACCAGTTATCCAAATATCTGTTGAAAGCTTCCTCGAACAAGACAATTTCATGAAAGCCTTCCGTTGCAAAAATAAACGCGCGCACCCACACACACGCACGCACGCACACACACACACACAAGGTGGTAGGAAGGGATGGGGGACGCGACGAGAGATAAGTAAGGGAGACGCAGATGTGTGAGGCTGTGAGTGACGGGAGAGTGAGTGAGTGAGTGAGTGAGTGTGATGATAATATGTACTCAAGTTGACACTCATGTACTGTTGGTTACTGGAGAAGAGCAAGAAGAGGAGGGTGAGGGTAGTGGTGGTGGTGGTGGTGAATGCAGTCGTCGCTCTATTGATTCAACCCGCACCTCCACCACCACCACCACCGTGATACCCTCACTATCCCCCCACGAACAATCGCCACCACCATGCTACTGTACGCTCATGCCGCGGTCCTTCCTTCCTCCACGCCTTCTGATATCAACACCAGCCTGCCTTCCTTGCGTCCTATCTGCCGTAACGCATATGCTCTCTCCAACGGGGAGTTTCCTGTTTACAAAGGAATCAATTCTCAAGCAAACCCTTCATTGCAAGTCAAGTTTTGGCTGCTGCATCGTTCTGCATCCCAGGGCGAAGGAACGTGTAAGGTCACGTCTCAGTACCTTAATGACGAGAGGCGGGTGTCTTTTTCACTTTCCTTGAGATAGAAATAGCAAAGATGGTTTAAGTTATTATTATTTTTTTTTTGGCAAACCGGTTCACCCACGCACCACTGTCAAGCTGGGAACGAATATATTTATCTAGACACGCCCCCAATGTCAGCTTAAGCTTCATTACGTTGCGCCTCAACATTCCTGTGTAGCTGTCTGGCAGAATGGGATGAGAAGACCTAAAGGAAATAGCAAGGGATAAGCGCCGGTCTTGTTAGGGAGGAAGAAGCGAAGATAACAAAAAGCGTCGAGAGAAGAATTACTGGGCCAGCAGCGAAACACTCTTGAGCGGCTGTTGCTAACAACCCATTAGCTTATTTCGCTTGGGACTCGCTAGGCGGCACGAGGTCCCACGCCACTCTACTCAAGATCCTCCTGTGAGCGGCGGCGGCAGCGAAGTTGAACGGAAAAACGGCTTCACCACCACCACCGCTGCTGCATCCATCCCCGTCCCTGCCTCGCGTGGCGCCGCACATCCCACCAGGTGTTAGTGCGGGGCGGCAGGATGGATGTGGAGCCTTCCTTCCACCGCAATAAATAAATCTAAACGACGGTGGAAAGACATAAAAATGAGATTTTCCCCAAATTTAACCTTCAATGAAAAATTAAATGTATCGCACTCCAGTCTAGAATAAAATAATGAATTCAGATTTTTTTTTTTTTAGTTCAATTACAATAAATGGATCTGTAGCACTGTATTGCATCACGCAGTAAATTACTTCAAAATAACATTACGTATCGCACTGCGAGTGTCACCGTCACGTCACGGAATGTTATTTGGAGGATGATGGAGGGAGACCTTAAAAATGCTGGCTGCTATGAATCAAGGCAAGGCGAGGCAAGGCAAGGGAGGACCAGGACGAAGACAGTCCACTCAGGTTCTCATGTAAACGAGGCTGGTTAAAGAAAGCACGAGGCGGTCCGGATGAAAGGGCTCGGGTGAGATGACAGCAGTGGTGGTGGTGGTTGTCGGCAAGAGGGGGAAAGGGAGGCGCATTGTGAGACTACTGGACAAACTTCCCGTAACCTTGAACCTAGTGCACGATCCTCCCTTCTCTCCCCACCCCCCCACCCACTGCCTACTCTTCACCTCACCCTCACTCCAGCCCCGCCCCCCAACACACAAAGCGTGCGCCCCTATCCCCTATCAGTCAACATTTATAGCCATTTCCGTAAACTTATATTGCGTGTGTGTGTGTGTGTGTGTGTATGTGTAGCAGGGTGACAATCTTTACACACATACACACACCTAACTCCCTTTACCTAACATGAAGACTAACGAACCCTAAACAAAACCGGCCTCCACTCCACTCCACTCTGGACGTTCCTTCACCTTCTTGAATCTTAATATAAAGTCTGTCCAGCCTCTGACCGGAACACTGTAATCACAACGCTGCCTCAGGGTGTGTTTCGTCTCGGGAAAGTTGGCGTGGGAGGGAGGGAGGGAGGGAGGGAAGAATGAGAAAAGAATCCGGTCCTATTATACGTAATGGTCTGCTGTGTTTGGGACGCTCATGCTTCCTCCTGCTTCGGTTAGCTGTGATTTTTTACTGCGTGTGTGTGTGCGCGCGCGCGTGTACGAAGAGGCATGCACACTCATTCCTCTCCACAACAATGAAGCAACAACAACTACAACAACGACGCCGCTTGCCTCCGCCTCCTTCACGCACCCAGAAAGGAAAAAAGAAAAAAAAAATTAGACTCCGTGTGATCAGCTGTCGAGGAGGAGGAGGCGGGCAGCGGAAGCGAAGGAGGATTGTGGGAGTCAACGCTAGTACCCGCTCATGCAGTCAATGACCTTCACACTCAAACACGCACACATCATACATACACCCCCAATCCCCCTTCTCTCTCTCTCTCTCTCTCTCTCTCTCTCTGTATCCTGGTGTGGTGTCTCCCGTGCACGCTCCGCAAACACCACCGCCGTGCATGTAACAACTTTAACACCACGTAATTGTGTATGCCAGCTGCTGCCCCTGACCGTGAGGCGAGACTATGGCAATACCCTACAGCGGTCACGACTCCGCCTGTCTACCTTGTTCTCTGTCTCTGTCTTTCTCTATCTTGATGCCGCCCTACACGCATGCCTCTCTGTTCCCCTTCCCCTTCCCTCCTTATGTATGGGACGACCCTCTTCCTCTTCCTCTCCCTCTCCTCCTCCTCTTCCTCCAAACACTATTAACCCGGGAAGACGTGAAGGAGGTAGGTAGGTACAGTCAGATGATGATGATGATGTGTGTATGTGTGTGTGTGTGTGTGTGTGTGTGTGTGTGTGTGTGTGTGTGTGTGTGTGTGTGTGAGGGCAGTGCGTCGCTTCACTCATCTGGGTGGAAGAGAAAAGCGGGTCACAGCGTGGGGTTAGTTAGGTAGTGGTGGTGGTGGTGGTGGTGGTGGTGGTGGTGCAGCTGCCGCCACCACCATGCCGCCGCAGCACTGAACGGGCTCCCTTGAACTTGACCCACTCTTCCTCCCTCCTACTATCCCCCCCCCCCCTTCCCTCACCCTCTCTCCTATTCAGCTGCCCCACTAAACCGACACCTCACTCTCTCCCCCGGCAGGATTTACTAGCGGCATCATAACTCATTCACTTGCACACCCACACATCCACACATGAGGCCACAGCAGCAGCACTAAGGCCTCAATCAGTAGTGTCCTCAGTGATCCAGGAAGGAAGTTTGTGGTTGGTTTTGGGAGTGAAAATGAAACCGTTCATGGCTGTAACTAAACCCAGAACACTCGATAAACTGTCCTCTGTTGGGGAACTTGTAGAGAAAAAACGAAGGAATTCACCAGAGAGAGAGAGAGAGAGAGAGAGAGAGAGAGAGAGAGAGAGAGAGAGAGAGAGAGAGAGAGAGAGAGAGAGAGAGAGAGAGAGAGAGAGAGAGAGAGAGAGAGGAAGTGGCCGAGGCAGGGAAGGGAAAGGCAAGGCAACTAAGTAATCTTGACAGGAAGGAAGGCTGGGTGGATGGAGGAGAAGCGAAGGACCGGAAGTGAGTGAAGTAAACACGAGGGGTTGGTGGACCACAACAGGTGGAACAACTATTACTGGCAAGACTCACTCACTCACAACACCTACACACACACACACACACACGTCCCTCATACTCACCCACCCACGCACCCTCTCCACTCTTAACCACAGGCTGTATGAGTGTTCCAAGCCACTACCGCTAGCCAGTCATCATTCATGTGTCATCCACTCTTCAATAACACAACTATAATTACACGACCACCACCACCACCACAATAACATAAGAGTCCACTGAACTTCCCGCTGCGTGGTAAAATAGCATCCTCCTGTATGTCACTGTTGTTGTATTATTATTATTTCTGGCAATAGTGTGCGTGATAGCTTTTCCCGATATATAATTGTGCAAAGCTTAGTATAAAGATATCATTACCAGTATTCAAATATGCTCGTTAAAAAACGTTCACTATATGAACTATTTGTTTGATTTACTTTAATTTGTTTTTACCTTCTAACCTAACCTATTATTACTATTATTTGCAAACGTACACTATCCCCATATATATAATTTATTGAATATCTCTATATATATATCACTGGATGGCAATGCGCTACAACGCACTCGTAAATTATGCAGCGGTTTTATCACGAGCCTCATTATAACACTATAAATTATACGGAGCCAATGTTTTTTTTTTTTAAATATTTAAAACCTAATATTGTTTACGAACTTCCACCTTTAGCTGGCTTTAAATAGAATATCTTTTTTCATCTACAATCCTACATCTCAAGGTTCATCACTCACTCACTCACCCTTCAGACGTCCCTACTACTACTATTACTACTATTACTACTACTACTACTACTACTACTACTACCACCACTACCACTACCACTACTACCACCACTACTCTTAATGCCCCCGCGGCCACCATCAACAAGGGCGGAGACGGGGACGAGAATCTCAAACTTTGCCTCCCCGCACGGAATAAAAAATCATGCAAATGTAATTCAGGAGTTAAAGTTGTGAATACACCGGAGTGATAGCAACAACAGCAGCAGCAGCGGTGGTGGTGGTGGGTTGGATTTGTCTGGGAGTGACTTGAGGTTTCCACGACGCGAGGGAAACACGAACGAACGAACGCTCACATCATTATATATATTTTTAGGCGGAAGTGTGTGATGACTAACGTTCAAGTAATGACACTTAATGACACACACGTATACAAAAAAAATAACATGAATGAATGAATAAATGTATTACTCAACTTTTCATGACAAACCATTATTTACACTGAACACAACGTTAGGACGAGGACGTAACAGTGTTAAGTGTTGCAAGGCAGATCTGAACCCACGCGGGAGGGAAGGGAAGGGAAGGGAACCGACTTGACAACCTACTCAAGCAACGACTAGCTGGGGGTGAGGGAAGACGACACAGGAAGTCAGGTGTTTAGGGAGGGGGGAAGGGGGGGAAGGGGACGAACGCCACCTGTTGTACGTACAAGGAGGAGGTCGTTGCCGTCACGCCCCCAGCCCCCCACATCAACCTCAACCCTACCATCAAGCATTCAGTGATTGTGATATATTCAGTTTAGTTTAATGCAATAATGAGGATAATTCAACACACAGACGGTGGTGGTGGTGGTGGTGTAGTGGTTGAGTATGGTGGTAGTCCAAGGTTCGTGTCTCAAGGTGGGCTGTGGGAAGGAAACAACGCCCTCTCGTCACGCTACGTTCCTTACTCTCATCCTTCCCTCCCTCCTCTCCCTCTCCCTTCCTTCCCTCTTTCTAGCCTCCTCCTCCACCACCACCAGCCTCCATATACGGTTACCAACGTGTGTTTTCCGCGGGGTTCGTCAATGCTTAAATATTCAGTTGACACATGATACATAATTAATTAAGCGAAGGGCACCCACACCCATCCCCTTCTCTCCCCTCCCCCGCCCATTCAGAACAGCCTGCGCATCCCCGTTCCCGCCCACCCGAACCGGCAGGCATGCAGGTAAAGGGCGGGGCACGGGAAGGTGAGGCTGGCTGTACAGATGAGGTATGGGGAGATGAAACCCATAATAATGTCAAGTCTCCCATCACACCAGCTTCCCACGACCTTACATCTCTCATTACTGTCGCCTTCCTCCTTATCCTCCCTTCAACCCCTTTAAAAGAAAAAAACAAACTAAATATATATCCTATACTAAATATTTCCCCGCCACCTTTCCCACAACTCACCAAAGTTCGCGGGAAAATGCTGAATTTCGGGCTTAAAACTTCCAAACGGGCGGGCCAAATATGCGAATTCCCCCCCTCCCTCCCTTTCCCTTTTTCTTTTTTTGACTGCACCGCGAGACTGAGAAACGACTGACTGACTTCCTGGCTGCGGGGACACGACCTGACCTGGGAACTTTCTCTAAGGGGTAGGAGGAGGAGGAAGGGTAGTAAGGGATGGGATGGGGAGGGAAGATGGGTAGGAGAGAATAATCGTAGCCTGAGAACCTCATGTCAGACCACGCTAGTAAGACCCTGTACAGCCCCATCACACTCAGACCCTCTGGCTAGCCTCAACCCATCACAACACAGACCACATTCCCACACACCCACTCACCAGCCCATTCCGAGTGTTTAGCTCAGGCTAGACCACAAAACCTCATTCAGACCACTCACATCTCACTCCCAACCTAACCCACACCACCACAACACTTGCCAACTAGTATTTCTTTCTCTTTCTCTCTCACCACGTAGACAGACAGACATTCCTACTAAATAACCACCACCACCACCACCACCACCACCACCACGGGCAACCATCCTCCCTCCCTCGCCTGACCTTCCCCACCTCCACCATACATACATACAGCCCATCCATCTGTCTGTCCACCACGAAACGCCACACCCTGAGCCTTCCCCGATCTGTTGGGACTGTCAGTAAACTCCTTTTCTTTCTTCCCACCCACCCACCCACCCACACCCACATCCTCCTCCTCCTCTTCTTCTTTGCTCTTAACACACACACACCTTTAAAGAACACTTCTCCATGACGGTAATTTAATGACATCCTCGTGGAAACTGCCATTAGGAGACAAACTACTGAGGAAACAGATAAATAGATAAAGCACGAGAGAGAGAGAGAGAGAGAGAGAGAGAGAGAGAGAGAGAGAGAGAGAGAGAGAGAGAGAGAGAGAGAGAGAGAGAGAGAGAGAGAGAGACTAATAATGGAGAAGGGGGAGGGAAAGGGAGGGAGAGGTAAGTCTTTGATACCAGAAGAGGATGAGGAAAGGACGAGCATTAAGGCTGCATGGAAAACGATGAAGGGAGGAGGAAGAGGAGGATGAGGAGTAGGGGCGTGGAGTGGGTGGAGTGGGCGGGGGAGGCTGTGGGGGTTGGGAATGGCCGGCGGCTCCAGAGGAAGAATAAATGGTGGATGGAGTTGCTGGATATAATGGCGCTGGGATAGTTGTTAATGGCCTCGAGTTTATATACGAAAAAAAAAAGAGGACGACGGCGGAGGAGGAAGAGGAGGAGGTAGTTGTGGTGGAGGTGGAGGTGGAAGGGGGAGGAGCCCGGAGGCCGCGGAAACGTCAAATTACTTACAGCCGGCTTCTGCAACACCACAGCCGCTCCCTCCTACCTACCTAGAGGCAACACTCCCACCAGTAAACACAACACCCACGCCCACACCACCGGAGACGCAGACCACAACACCAGAACTATTACTACTGCGCTGCAACACCACATACAGTCTGACCTTGGTAGAACATGGCAACACACACACACACACACACACACACATACCCGCTCGGCACGCTATACTGCAATGAATGGAGAAATAGCTGCTCTCTCAACACCCGAGAGAGAGAGAGAGAGAGAGAGAGAGAGAGAGAGAGAGAGAGAGAGAGAGAGAGAGAGAGAGAGAGAGAGAGAGAGAGAGAGAGAGAGAGAGAGAGAGAGAGAGAGAGAGTAATTCAACGCTGTTCCCGCTGTGAAAAAGACAAAAGGGGGTAAGGTTGGGGAGAGAGGAGCGGTTATGAGCAGTCCTTCACCATGACAACAAAGGTTAAGTTACCGCCATCCCGTTCCTCCACCCAAGCCATACTGAGGGAAGGGGGGAGGAGGAGGAGGAAGAGACATGTTGTAGCCAAGCTTAGCCTAAAAACGGTAACACAGAAGGAAAAAAAAGACAAGGTCAGAAAGGACGCTCGCTCTCTCTCTCTCTCTCTCTCTCTCTCTAACACACACACATACAAAGTGACATAACACAGGCGGGTGAGGCGTGGATGTGAGCGGATATCCTGGCTTGCCTTGCGTGCATCCGTCGCCCCGACCAGCAGGACAACTCAGCCAGCCAGTCAGTCAACCCGTCAGCTAGTCACTCCAGACCAGTTTATTCAACTACACGTCAGCCAGTTATAGACAAACGACAAACTCACTACAACTATTGAAGCAAAGGAATTGACGATAACACTCGAGGTTAAGATTTCCTATCCACTAGGTAGTCTCAGGTTAGCTAGTCTTGAAGTTATAATTGTATTCGAGTTAATATATATCTCAGTCTGTCCTAAGTAGCCTACGGTGTCCAATACTCCTGTGAAACTATGCAGGTCGTGTGTGTGTGTGTGTGTGTGTGTGTGTGTGTGTGTGTGTGTGTGTGTGTGTGTGTGTGTGTGTGTGTGTGTGTGTGTAGCGGAGTGATGTGGTGATGGTTATAATGATGGGTGCATTCTTGTCGGTGTTGTGAAGGTGGTGGTGCCTGTAATGACGGCGGTTTTCTGAAGGAACAAGAGCGGGAGGGAGAGTGAGAGAGTGACGGAGGGAGGGAGAGGAGGAGAGGTGGAGTGGGCGGCACAGACTCGGGTTACCTATCAAGTTCCGCTTTGTTCACCTGAGGCAACATTGCAGCCTCGCCTCACATCGCCTCGCCTTGCAACCACCGCAGACGTTTACCACCAGTTACTTACGTTCTCGTCTCCCCAAAACGCATCCACACACGGCCCTTCGCTTACCTGCAAACGAGGAAAGAACACATTAGTAATTATAAATGTAAACTAAATGTAAATTAAATCAAATACACAAATGATACACAATGCATTTAAATAACTAGTAAATAAGAAGGGCAATGAACTAGTAAGACGAAGAGGAGGTGGAGGTGTAAGAGGGTAAAGCATGAGGGAATAGAAGAATGAGGATGAAGGAGTCGAGGAGGAGTGCCCCGTCCCCACGCTAGGGCTCGACGTGAGGGAATGCGCCTCACTCACTCATCCCCAAATCTCCGTGCCGTCTCGCTCCTGTCAACATTCCAACGCAGCGTCCTACCACCTACCACCCCCACCCTCCCTACACCACCACCGCCGCCACTACTACTACTACTACTACTACTACTACGTGGCCCAACACACGCATCTCACGACTCCTCGCTACGTGGAATCTTCTACATCATGTTACTTAAGATATACTTTGGCCTTCCTCGTCTTGCTTCTCTTATTACGATCAGGCATTCAGATTCAAGCTACAAATAGTGTGTGTGTGTGTGTGTGTGTGTGTGTGTGTGTATGTGTATGTGTGTGTGTGTGTGTGTGTGTGTGTGTGTGTGTGTGTGTGTGTGTGTTTAAATCAAGGCTAGTGAATGGCCTGGTGAAGCTGCACCTTGTCATCTGATGCAGCTGGACTGTTAACACTTAAAAGAATCTGTTAAAGAAGCTGTCAGTATAATGCGTAACAACGGCATTCCGAGACTTACAACGCAATGTATAATGACACCATGACTCGCCCAAGATAAAAACGTGACTTAGTCAGCTGCTGCAGCATGAGACACACCAGTGAATAAGACCGGCACAAGAATGAGCACTGTTAAAATAATCCTTGAACTTGATAAACAGGTTGTGTGAAGTGGCGACCTTAGGACCAGCGGGGCCTGGGAAGGGCACCCCACTCCCTGTGCTCTGCCTACTCCACCCTCACCCACTTCCCTATCTCTCCCTGGCCCCGACACACCTGTGAGCACCAAGGAAGTGTTGCAGCCGTCCACGTGCGCTGCCTCGCCCTACCCGCCGCTAAGACACTCTAAACTTTAAAAAAATCTTTCGGCGTGACGGTATCGAGTGTCTGGCGTCCCGTCCCAGCACGTAACAAGCCGTCCACTCCCCGCCACCTGCACCACAACACAACACAACACTGGCCACGTGCGTGTTACCTAAAGGTTTGCACGGCTATAACACGTACTTATAAAACGAAAATTAAGCAGAATTTAGCAGTGCCGAGTGCTATATTGGGGAGATAACGGTGTGGCGGTGGTCGTGTTGCGCGGACAGGAGAATACAGCTGCCACACCCCACCTGCTGCCCGCTAAGCAACACACACACACACACACACACACACACACACACACACACACACACACACACACTCACACACACACACTTAGCCTGCTGGACGGCCAGGGTTAAACACATCACGCTTCCTCGGCCTAACACCTAATTATTGCAACAATTATGGATACGCCGCATTACCTTCAGGCAACACGAGTTATAAATAGACACTACTGCATTGTTGTTATGACTGAGGTAAAGATAAATATAACCCGAACAATGCTAGCGGCCGGGGGATTGTACTGTTGGGAAGACGAGACCAGATAATGATGCACCAACACTATGGTTACTTCGCCTTGCCTCGCCTTTTGTTGTCATGAAATGGCGTCACCTGAAATAGATTATAGGTGGGAATATATCTTATTTTCGGACCAGCTGCATATACAATTGCTACCATGTGACAGGACACAGATCATAGACGACGTGTCACAGCATTATTCTAGTCACATTTATTTCAACAGCGCTTCATCAAGGTCGAGGATACAAGAATGAATGTCTCTCTCGTCTAAGCCTCCTGTCTCACGCCTTTCCTTCCTTCCCAGACATCAGACTAACCTAACCGCGAAGCCCATGGCCACAGGGGACAGTACGACTAGGTTAATTAGCATGAGAAGGTAACCATTGACGACGTTAGTGCCGGTGTGGGAGCCGCGGAAGATTTTTCAGACCCTGAGACTCATGGATGGACGGAAAGGCGCCTCGCCTCGCTAATGGCCTGACTTTTGTTGTCCTTTCTATTTCGTATTAAAAGAAAAGTGATGAGATGAAACCACGTGTGAAAGTGTGTGTTGCCTGGAGTGGGGGGAGGAGGTTGTAAGGTTAAAGGGTTTGTGAAGGCTGGTTTGGGGGTAGGGTGAGGGAAGGTTGGGTGTGTGTGTGTGTGTGTGTGTGTGTGTGTGTGTGTGTGTGTGTGTGTAAGGAGTATTGTCGTATAGAAAGCGATAATGAAAACGTCGCACATCTCCCAAATCGTGGGTGGTACACGTGGCCTTGTCTTGCCTCGCCCTCATGTGTGTCCCCAGCCTTGGCAACGCGCGCACCACACACACACACACACACATACATACATACATACGTAGTTGTGCATATATATTTCCTCAAACTAGTACCTCTATTGTTGCAGAATAAGGTGAGTAAACGAAGCTACAGTAGCGCATAACACTTTTCAATTCCTCACTCACTCAACCTTCCTTCATAAAGGCTAAAAATTAAAAAATGTTACAAGTTCAGAAAGAGGAAAGAAAAAGGAACTCAACAACTTTACGTCCAAGTTCTGCCTCAACTCCAGCATCGTGAATGGCTGAGAGTATAAGACTTCCGACAAACACAATGAAAGGAAACATTGCGAAAGAGGGAAGAAAAAAATCACCCAAACAATAATAGTGAGGAAAGAGTAAGATAAATCGAAACAGCATAAAAGGCTGTGTGTAAATGTGTAGAGCGGCCGTGGTAGGTAGGTAGTGAGGTTGGCTGGCTGGCCTGGCTGGCCTGGCGAGGCTCCTGACGGGTTACATCATATTGTGGATGCAAACTGCCTCCCCGGCTGGCGTCGATGCCTCGCTGGTGTGCACTGAATGCACCCTTTCGATACAGCTTTTAGTTCGACCTCATCCACCTCCGTTACTGCACATCGGCGCCGCCACCAAACCTGAACGGTCATGGGTGGGAGGCAAGCACCAGAACGCACAGGAGTACCAACCCCACTCGTCTGGCGGCGGCCCGGCCATCACCCTTCCACTCCCAACACACCAACACAAAATATATAAATGGTATAAGAAAAAAAAAAACTTTACCTCTACTAAAAACATTTTCAGTTACCCATTCCTTCGCGTTTTGGAGTTGAACATCAGCCCGACGCAGCGGTGGCAAGAACGGACAAGGGAGGTACAGCGTGCTGCACCCAGCTGGTAGCCTTCCACTGCATCACAAGCCAAGGCACGTGCAGTCACGCCGTACACAATCACAACACTCCAAGCCTTCTTACAGTGAACCAATGTGTGTCCAGGTAGACTTGGTGCTGAGGGGACACCAATACTCCTGTAGTCTCCGCCAGCCTCCACACAACACGGGGGACTGGTGAAGCAAGTATCAAGTCCGTCAGGTGGATAGACAAACACACAAGTGAGGACGGGCGTGTAGTCATGTGGAGGATCCTAGAGCCAACTGGCGCAGTCATTGATCCGCCAGGTCAGGCTGCTGTTGACACTCGCCAGCTGCCGCCGCCGCCGCACCAACCTCCCTCCGTCCATCGGCTGGCTACTCATACCGCTGCATAGACCCTCACCTCGCACACTGCTGTCACCAACACCACGTCAGGCTAGGCACCTAATGCAATGCACACGTTGATCAACATAACGAAAGGTTCACATTGATCACAATACCTGTAACTAAATTTTCACACCATAATAAAGTTTTCTTAACCTTCAGTCACTCGTATTGGACTTCAGATTTGCTTTGCCACCAAGTGATCTGCAGCGCTACGTGGCATGGGGACAGCGGGGACTGCAGGGAGGGAACACTGCTATCCCGGGCCTGAGGTGTGTAGCAAGAAGAGGGAGGACAAAGAGGGACCTGGTGGGGCTGGAGGTAGTGGTAGGGGTAGGGAGGGGAGGGTAGGTGAGGTGGTTGCCGCGTAGCACTACAAACACCAGCTACCACCACCACCACGTGACCCTCTAGTCCACTTAACACCTTACCATGAGGCGAGGGAGGGAGGGAGGGAGGTACACCAACACCCCGCAACACAACACACTGCAGTACAATGCTCGCACCTCACGTGGCTCACACACTTTCTTCCTTCATACTAAGTTATCATGCTCGCCTCGGACGTGCAAGTAAGGGACTCTAGCTAAGAGTGAAGGACCCTTGACTTGAGGGACAAGGACAACTATTTTCAGCTGCTTTCTTATATAACGTTCTCTTATATTTGTTGAGCAAGGCCGAGGAGCATTCATTCACTGCCTTCTGCATGACTGAATAAAGCAGTTTTATAAGCGCCATATAAGGAATAGAAGAGCCTTGCTACAGGACTCCGTATAAAACAGTGATGCACAGCCAAGTGTACTTTTGGTGGGTAGAAATGTGAACGCCAAGAGAGGTTCAGTTACCTCACGAGCTACACCGAAAATTATAGTGGGCGGGCAAGGGGCGTACAGCGGTATGCTCCAACCTTCCCAGCCCAACACCCACCCTCTCCCCTCATCCGGTGGTGGTGGATGCGCTGCCACCGCCGCCACCTGATACTCTGAACAGTAAGCAAAGTGACGGATTCATGAAGACAAGCAGCGTGCGTGTCCAGGCTATAAAGAAACAGTACTCGCTCTGCTTTTGTAGGAACATCAAAGGAGGTGAATGTAATATTACGTTAGGTGGATGTCAACCTTGATTACTTAGAAAACGAGCTTCAGATACATCACTTATTTAAGTGAACCCATGACAATGGAACTGCTGCCGAGTGTGCCTGGCACGGCTCCAAGATGGTGCCCGGAGACTACCACGGCATGAGGATGAGGGGCGGCATGACAGGGAAGGGTGATGAGCGGGCTGGTGGTGGCAGGGACCAGATTCTGGTGTTAGCTTCAAGTGAGAGCAGGACGGCATACAAAGTGTAGGAGAGCGCGCTGCAGTGTCTGCCTACACACCACCGACACAATCCTCACCAATTAGTGCAGCATCCCGCGGGAGGGTCGCCCAGTACAGGGTGAGCCATGTGACATCCCCCAAACATAATTGTGACATAAGAACGAGTGGAAAGCGTGGAGGTAGGTGCGGGCGCCACTGCGGCAGGGTGGCGGTGTAGTGCGGCAGAGCGGGAGGCCGCCAGTTCGCCAGGGGAACACTTGTTGGGCCCCCACGATCAATGGCTGCGTCTGCCCTCGCTCCACCCTGGACCACACGCCGCCACAACACACCCTGCCTGCCACAATACCTCCCATACATCATCCACCACCAACGCCTCCCCATAACACAACACTCCATGCCGCCCACATACTCAGCTGTGCGCACGTGCGCACACTACTCAAAACGCCCCACCTGTCTTCCACACAGTGCAGCACACACGTCATCTGTCCTCACAACGCCGCCGCCGCACGGCCGCCCGCCCCTCACACACCACCCTCAACTCTGCTGCCCCAATCACGCACAAAGGACTCACATCACCAACCTAACAGGTCAAAAATCTGAGAGAAAGTGGCTAACAAGCACAATTATCTCGAGTGACTCCCCGACAAAAAGATCAAGAACCGCACAAAACCATTTCCTGCAAACCAGACGACTAACTTTCCCAAATATAATTTAATCTTCCACATGAAACACTTTAAACACTTGAAACCTCGCACCTTCATAATTGACAATGAAGAAAACTTGCTAGTTTAAAGGTCGAGTAGCGGCCTTGAAGCCACCTGGACCGATTCCAACACAGCAGTACCTGCAGTACTCTGACCGTGTAATACTGCACAAGTGTGAGTATGAGATCAAAATTACCTCATCCAAACAAGTACAAGTAAAAGCGACATCCCAGTTCGTAAGACTATGGATACGAAGACAGACAGACACCACCATCCCCTCACATCCCCCTTAAACATGAATGCACCACAAGACCCTCGCACGCCCACCAACAGATACATAAACGGCCCCCTCGAGGCTCCTCAGTTAATACGCCTGGTGGCGCTGTTGGCCCAAGACGAGCTGAGGGAGATGAAATTTACCAAAGCCTACGTCACGAGCGGCTGGAGTAAAGTGGAAGTAGGGCCAGCCACCGACTTGATAATGATATGTCCACAGCGGGGTGGCGAAGTAATGGATGTCAGGGAGGGGGAAAGGAGGTGACACATCGCAACACACACGCCTCGCCACTAATGGTAATACAGGTACAGGTACTAGGACCAGGATCAGAGCGGGTCCCTCAGGTGCTAAACTTACCTGATGCTAGTACCCAATACCCCCTCCCCTTCCTTCTCTCTATCTCTACAAATAACAACCCCGGCCATCTACACACATTCCATCCCGTGATCTTGTTTACTTGTTAAATCACCCTTATAACTGTTGTTTTGATAGTCATCCCCTCCAGCTACTTGGTAAACTGTCCCGTCTCCTCTCCATCAGCTGCTATCTGCCCCACCACCACGCCGGGACAACTACTACTACACCTCACCTTGTCACAACGAGCTACGCCAGGACAAGGGAGACACGGGGCACTAGTATGCAAGCTGTCACACCTAACCTCAAGTGTTTATCTCCCACCACTGAGAACATCCTCCTCCTACCTCCTCTCCCTTTTAGTCTTCCCACCATCCATTCACACACACACACACACACACACACATCTTGAGCCCAATTGAATGAGAAGCTTAATCCACCAGGAGACACCAATAGGGATGAGGCAGGCCAAGCATCCCTAAGTTACGACACACGTGTTTAAAAGTTTCTGAGGTGAGGTGAGGCAGCAGAGCAGACAACTTCTCCACTCAGCCAATGGAGGACCACGTGCAACTACCGCTCACCCACCCACCCACCCGCCCTCCTCTCTCAGATTCTTGTTGTCGCAGGCACGCCCCGCTACTCAGTGCCTCCGTGCATGACTAAAGTGGCTACAGGTGTTCTATTCCGACACTTGCATCTACAATTGCCTTTTCAAGCTGTGTGTGTTTAGTTTAGGGTCCCTGAGATGTTAAGTAAATGTGTGTCGCGATCTGAGTGTGACAGAATAACACACTCGAAATAAAACAATACTCGAGAAATGATAACGAATAAGGAGACATTTTTTTAAGGATCAAGCAACACTACTTTAGGTTGTGCTGACGTGACTTTAAGAGAAAAAGAAAAGGAAATACTTGATAAAACGCCCATCCCATGTCCAGTGTAATTCTCTCTCTCTCTCTCTCGTGATGACCATGCGGGCGACGTGGCCATCCCTGGGTCCAGACTGTGTGACCTTGAGACAGGTCGAGTTCTGTGGTCCCGCCGCCAACACTGGTCGACACCCTTCCTCGCCCAAACTCACATTCTCAAGGCTACACAATCATTATTCTTCGCATTCCGGCGCTGCGAGCGACAGGACTCAAGCCTGTGATCAGCATGGTCTCGCTTTAATAATGCCCAACACACCAACACATACATGCACACTGTAAAGAGGACCAGAGCGCCGTTTGTGAGACTTATACAATATATATTAGGGAGGTGTGGCCGCGCCCCGCCACGCCAAACACCACACACACAGACACACACGCTAGGCAGAGCTGCTCCACCGCTTGCGACACATACTATTAACAGAAGCAACGCTAAGGGCATGATAATCAAAATTTACTTATAATATATCAGCTCCTTCAAGCAACATGTATGTACTGATTCTACACACTCACACACCATCGGAAAACTACACATGCAATACACCTCCGCACGACACTCAGCTAGTAGTATACATAGAAGCAATTTCTATAACTTTATGTAAAATATTTAGATGGTTCATTATTTTCATTATTTAGGGCAAAAGCACAACACACTGCACACGACACAGCGACACAAGCTCCAGGTGGTGGTGGTGGTGGTGGCGGCTGTGACGGCGGCGGCGATGGCGGGGACAGCGGCGGGCCATTGCCGCAAAGCTCACTTACCATGACGTCGAAGTGAGTGACTTCCAGATTGGCGGGCTGGGGGTAGAAGGTGTGTGGAGGAGGTGGGAGGTAGGAGAAGATGGGCGTGGGTTGCTCAGCCGCCGTGAAAATTTTGGTGGTGGTGGGTGATGCGTCTCGCGAGGAATTTGGTGGCGGCGAGGCTGGGGTGGTGGGCGCTGCTGGCTAGGCGACGCGACGGACACACGCCCTGATGTTAGCAGAATACTGGTAGGGTTCAGCACCAGTCGTGGATCTTGGGGATGTTAAGGCCGTTGAAGATATGTTTTGTTGGAGTCAGGTCGCGCCGTGGTTACTGTTGGTGTGCGGCGTGTAGGTGTGTGTTAGTGTGTGTAGTGTATGTTGGAAGTTAAGTGGTGGCGGTGGTTGTGATGGAGAAGTGGTAGTGGTGTCAGCAGCAGCAATAGCAGCAGTTAACAAGTACAGCAGCAGTAGCAGCAGTGAAGGCGACGGTGACGTGAAGGGTGTGAGGTCCGGGTGTGTGAGTGAGGTAGTGTGGATAGCGAGACACAGAGAGAGAGCACAGCGCGGCCGGCGGCGTGCTCACGACTAACTCAGAGGTCCCCTCCACCGCCCGCCCGCGGCTCACTGTGGGGAGGCGGGGCCGCTCCCCCTCTCATGCCAAACACCGCCACTTACACACACACTGTTCACCTCTTCGGCTGTTTAACTAATTCAATCCAGGTTTCTAACAGTGAGGCATCAACGTATTAACGTTCTTCTCAAGATGGCAAGGCAGCCTGTGTTATGAGGACGTGTTGAAGGGGGTAAAAATAAGGAAGATAATGGTGAAGTGGCGTGCCAGGCCAAGGTACGGGGGGAGGGGGTAGGGGCCGCATGCGCGGGGGTCCCGCACGGCCCGGCTTACCTGAGTCCCCCCGCGCCTCCCTTCCCCCACATCACTACCTGCACCCCAACACACTCCTTCCAACCAACTCCTACAACACACCAGGCAAAATTCCCAAATTTTCCAAGGACTGCGTTCGGAGCGTCCTCTTCTTTCGTTGGTCCAGGGTGGAGGGCGTCACCTTTGACTATTTAAAGTACTCTTGCTCTTAGTACACTAATGGTACGGATATATGTGAACAATTGTGACCAGAGCGAAATTTTGCAGCACTGGGTGAGGTGGCGGTGGTGATGGAGGGTGAGTGAAGTGAACTAGGGGGAGGATAAGGGGGGTGAACTCCTCACCTGCCGCACGCGCACTACACGCAGCCCTCCTCAGCCGCACACTCGTCCCCGGACCGCCTCGCCTCGCCAAAGGTAAAACACACTCACTACACCACCGTCACCTTCCACGCCTCACAAACCCACCGCCGCCGCCACACACCTCGTCCACCAGCAGCAGCACACCGTCAATGAGCACCACACACACACACACACACACACACACACACACACCCTCAGACGTCACAGGTAGTACATTGAGAGGTAGGTAACAGAAGAGAACTGTCGGGTTTCTGTTCTGTAAGTTAGACGGGGTATACAGGACAGCAGCACCCAGCTTACCGCCGCTGCACACACGGTACAGCCGCGCCACTCTTAGCTCAGGCTCAGCTGTCCAAAACAAACACTCGACTAGGTCACCTCCATGGACCTTAACCACTCAACTGTATTATACATTCTCTATTTTTTCCATCAGAATAGTTTCCCTTCAATGACTTGGTCTGGTAGTCATTGCTCGCGTGCAAAGTTTCCTTCCCCGCAGATGTAAAATTTCCGATCGAGACCATTTCGGAAAATAGTTAACAATCTCCTTCAGGGGACGAGAACACCTGATTACCTTAGTTACCTGTAACCAATTCAAAGAAAACTGCACAGCTTCACTGCTTCCATTTTCTTTGCGGTGAAGCTGGCTCAGAGTAATCACTTCGCGTATTCCAACTCTGCATCCAATACTGAGCCAACTTCATCCTTGGAACAAATTTACTTCCCATCGATTTTCATTGACACCAAAAAATATTTCCTAACGAGAACAGATATTCTCTCTCTCTCTCTCTCTCTCTCTCTCTCTCTCTCTCTCTCTCTCATCATCGATAACATAACTTTTCGCAAGAGTTGTCAAGGTTTGCGACAGGGTCAGTCACGCGCTTACTCGGTCATCACATCACCGCATAGATAGGTTACTTTTACTAACAACGGGACGTACAGGTGATTGAACTACCTTTAACACGAACAAATCTACCTTCCCATAAAGACAACAAGTACTGAAGTTTTCCCCGAAGACGACAAACAAAAAGAAGTCAAAATAATAAGAAATATAACCAAAAATCTAATCATGGTCGCATTTTGAATACTTGTCTGCGTGTGTGGGTCTGGGAATGCGAGGAGCGACCCCCAACACCCCGTCATTAGGTGAAACAAAGCCCGGCACAGGTCTGGGAAAGCCATGAATACATCTCCCAGGCGGTGACGAGCAACCACTGAATTTTGATGAACAGCAGCGTCAAGGGGGAGTGACATGGGTGCCTTTAGGGGGATAGGGGAGGAAGGAAGGTACAAGGGGGGGCAGGGTGAAGGTTTTATCGACGCCCGACGAGGCCCACCTTCCTCTCTGTACTGGTCCTCTCGCCATACATACATACATACACACCTGAGGCCACTCCTTGAGACGGGATGAGGGAGAAAAAAATTGTTTTCTCACTCGTATTCGACTTCATCTTATACATGGTAGTTAAGTGTGTGTGTGTGTGTGTGTGTGTGTGTGTGTGTGTGTGTGTGTGTGTGTGTGTGTGTGTGTGTGTGTGTGTGATAATGTCATAAGGGACAAACAGACAGATGAACACTCGTAATAGACTGATAGCAAGCAAGAAGTACCTTACCGTAATGATTTAAAGAAGAGAGACGAGATGAAGCCAGGAGTAAAAAGGAAAGCAAGGTCGTGTGGGAGAAGGTAAACATGAACGAGGAACAAGAAAAAGAAAAAAATAGTAAAAGAAAAATACGTTAATGAAAGTTCTGGGAGAAGGCTACGCACACAGCACAGTACCCTTTGGCATTATTCCTATTGAAGAGGAACTGAACTCAACCCTCCTCCCGGTTCCTCGTCCCAGGAGGTTAACAGAACGAGGCTCAAAGTGCACCCACAAAGGTCTGACAAATACCTTAAAGTGACCCTTTTTATAAGTCCCAACCATCGCCACACACACACACAGGTGCTTGCCTATACAGCGTCAAGGCAGCGTGACCATCGATGTATAAACACAATGATTAATTACGTTAAAAACACCGTGTCTGATGCAATACTAATCCATACATAGACCGATTGTATGGTGTTACTCGAAGAACGTATCGTGTCTTCGTTAACTGGATAAACACACAACACACACTGTACTTTACCCGACTGTTGTTTGTACGGGTCAACCAACCAACACGCCTCGCTTACCTGCAACAGAAAGAAGAAAAAAACGTTAGTCATCAATGTAAATAAACTCATGAAAATACATAAAAAATATAATGAATGCAACATGATGTCAGTGAAACATCTACCACACCTCCTGACCCCATCATTCTCCCTCTCTCCCCTTCCTCATCATGCATTCTAATTTTAGCAAGAGAGGAACACTCAAATAAACAGACATGTACTAGCGACGGGCGTGGTTGGGATGAGTGTGAATGGGGAAATATAAATAGTGTACGTGCATGCAAAGGTAATATGCGTTATGTTAACCTATTTTAGTTTACATTTGCATCACCACCAACGCTTAGACCCAGAAACACCTTCACAAATCTGTTATTGATCCAACCACCTTCAGTCCCTTTACCAAATCATCGTTATTCGGGCAGCGATTCCCATCAGAGTGTAGTAAAGACCAGCCCAGCCATGCCGCCACGTCGAACTGCTTAACCTCAACACACACTGCCACCCCATTATGGTGAAAACAATTCCATGGAAGCCCTGCCTGGAGTGAGAAAGTTTAATTTGCAGAGGAGCGCGTGAAACATTACCAAACACCTCCCCAAGGAACACGCTGATGGTGGAGGCGAGGCGGTGCTGTGTCCGCCTAATGACGCTCAAGATTAATACAGCAATTTACTCACTCGGGGATTGTCCTCCTAGACTTCAAAGGCACGGGGGAAAAAACACCAACAAAAAATACAGAGTTAGGCCTTGTAGATAGGCAACGAGCGTCACGAGAATCTCGCAACACAACCTGCTAGCTTAGCCTGAAGGGAAGACGATCCATCCCATGCCACAATACCGCCAGACATTTTACAACACTCCCTCAATTCGACAAATTTTCTGGCGAGGAAGCACGCGGCCTTCTTCCAACCCTTCTAAATTCGATACTTCGATGAAACTTGTGGCGAGGAAGAGGATGCAGATTGCCATTTCCAGCAGGACGCTCTGGAGACCCTGAATAGGACGGTACGAGTATTATCGGGTTAACCCTCCTCCAGCCTGGCGCCAGTCCCTCCCTCCCTCCCTGGCTGGCTGGCTGGCGGGCACATTAACAAATTACTGTACACCTGAACGTCCACCACCACCACCACTACGGTTAAACTACACGCTAAAATATATATACATAAACAGAATATCGTAAAAAATGTTCCTAAGGCATGAACCTGAACCTAAACCTTGGAGAGTCAAGGACAAACCACGGGGGTCACCAGGGCCGTGCATCCTAACCTCACACTGACGCTTGACACAACCCTCCTTCAAGCCAGTGAATGGTCGGGCAAGAACTGCAGGATGTGGTGGTGAGGTGATACAGGTCACCATCTCGTTCGTGCCTGCCTCCCACCCATCACTGCACCACCGACTCCCATAGTAATTCCTGCAACATTTGACTCTGCATGTTGCTTGTACCGTCAGACGAGACCCAAGGATAAGGAAGGTCGTTGCGGGGTGAAGGGTCACACTTAGAGACACTGACGCTGCCTTAGGGTTTCCTGGAGGTGAGGTCGGTCCCGGAGGTCACACAGCTGCCCTCTGAACCCTAAACCTAAAGATTCTCCAAGGGCGGAAGTCGAAGGTTAGCTACATACAGCCGCAGGGCCGACGACCTTCATGAGACCTTAACTTAACTTGGGTGAATACAATCTCAAGTCACGTCTCACTGACTCAATAACCCGAACCTTAATTTTGATAAAAGGATAAAAAGATTTGGCCCAAACTTTCAAATCATCACCATCGTTTATTTAGTTATTTATTGTCAGATCGAAGATGAGACACGGGAGGTGAGGGAGGGAGGGAGGGAGCAGTGACAACAGACCGGAACTTAGCGGTGCACCTTCCAATTAACCTGCACAACCTTCAACGGCAAGACACTTCGGAATGGCGGCGGCGGAATGGATAGCAACTCTCCATGTTACCTTGTGATGGCGAGGACGAGACGAGACTGTCTACTACGTCATGTCAACAGTCACCTTCCATCTGTTAATTCACGTAAGCCACACACACGCTCATCACCTTCCGATAACGTCAATGTCAGGTGTGAAATGTGAGGAATGTGGTCACGAAGGAAGCTTAACAGAACGTGGAACAGACTCCTACTGTCTGTTAATGGGTATTGGTGATGGATGGTATACTGCGTGAGGGTGTGGCTATTTTGTGTGTGTACGTGGTTCATGTATGTGTGTACGTGGTTTATGTTTACTCTTTTTATATATCTTACTAACAATGCACCGTCACCATCAAATATCACCATCCCACTCCTCTCCTCGCTGGTACACACAGACACAGAGACACACACACACACACACCTCTGCTTCTTTCGTCCCAGCAGCGTTTCATTTTCATTCTAAATTGAACATGATCCAAAACTGTCTTCCCATGTGTCTTGGTCTGTCCCGCACCCAGAAAGTAAACGGAAAAGGTAAGTGGAAGATGAAAGAGGACAATTTCACATCATTTTATGTTGGCTTTCTACACTCAGTCGATGCCATTGGCCAGCCTCGCCGCCTTCTGGATTCTGGGGTCTGTCTGGGGGAGGAAACTCACTGTTTTCTGACCACTGAGTTGCTGCTACAAGCTTACCTTCCTCTATTTTTCTCTCCGCCAGCCTCCCCAGTGCATCTGCCAGCTAAAAATACCTGACCAAACACAACTGCACACACGCCACAACAAACAGGTCAAAACAAATGTTCTCTCTCCTTGCAAAATCACTGCCTTGCCTTGCCTTCCACCTGCTCCAATACAATCAATTCTACAACAACGACAGGAAACTTGATTCTCTAAGGTACCGATGAAGCAAATCAGATCCGCTTAAGATCACACACACACACACACACGATGCTTATATATAAACATCAACCTCCACATATAGCTTTGCTCCCCTCCTGTCTTAACCTTACCCTCCCTGCCACGCCACGCCACGTTCCCCTGCCACATAAAGCACCACTGGACAAAAATTAAACGCGGGAAAGGACTCCATATTGTCTCCAAGAAGCAACGGGCATCCACAGGCACCTTGTATGTCCAGCCCAAATTGTATTCCTAGGGCAGTGCCGTTCTCCTTTATGTGTACTGGAGGCACAAAATGGAGCCAATGTCCCAAACACAAGGGCGTGGGGAGGAGGAGGAGGAGGAGGAGGAGGAGGAGGAGGAGGAGGAGGAGGAGGATGGGATGCAAGGCAGTGAGGAAATGCTCAAGACTCCAGGGAACTCAAAAGGGGCGGAGTAGATGCAGGAGAGAAGGAAAAGGAAAGAGAAAGAGAAAGAGAAAGAGAAAGAGAGAGAGGGAGAGAGAGAGAGAGAGAGAGGGGGGGGGGGGGAAGGAAAGGTGTGGTGTACAAAGAAATAGGAAAACTTGGGGGGAGTGAAAATGCAAGAACAACAAGAAGACTCGACAATGAGGAGAATAGAAGTAGAAGAATATGAGAGAGCTGGACACGGGGAGACTGAGACTGAAAGGATGCAAGGGGAAGGGATAAGGGATAAAATAATAGATGAAGCTTGAAGGAAGGAGAGAGAGGCAGAGGTGTGGTGGGAAGGGAGAGAGAGACATACAGGAATTTGAAAGCACAGGCTGAAGAAGAAGCGCTGGAAGGGAAGGAAGGGCGTGATGGGTGAGGGTGAGGGTGTGGGCGTGGCGGGAATGCAAGGCAGCGATATGGTGTTAGAGAAACTCCAATCAAGGCGACAAGAGATGGAGCACGATGGGGCGGGCGGACCTGTGCCACTTGTTTACAGGATATGTTGTTGGGGGAAGGGAAGGGAGGAAGGGGAAGGGAAGGGAAGGGAAGGGAAGGGAAGGGAAGGGAGGAGAAGGGAAGGAGGGGGAAAAATCATGTTCCAAGGTGACAAGAAGGGATACATCATCATCATCATCAATAAGTCTTGTACACGTTAAGAGAAAAGGATGGCAAGGCCTTTCTCCTCCTTTCCATCCTGCGTAGCGGCGGCGGCGGCATCCTAAGTGAGGCTAAAGCCCTCGCCACCAAGCCTCTGCTCTCCCAAAGCGGCTTAGATGAGCCCACAGAGGGGCCAAAAGGCGAATTTAATTGAATACGAAAACATGGTGCCAGGTAAGCTTCTCATGTAGGTAGGTAGAAGCAGCAGGTGTACACAAGCCCTGTCCTCCCTCCTCCCGCCCCGTCATAGTGCTGGGTGGCTCTGGAAGAACACGCAAATTGTCGGCCCTTCGTGTTCCCAGTCTTGGAAGAACGACAATCCGCTTTGGCTAATGGTGCAACTGACGGCAAAGGTGGTGAAGGAGGGCTCAGGTTAGCTTATTACGGCAAACTGACTGAGGACGCCTAAACCCCACCACCAAGGTTCCTAGAGTTGGAGCGCAGCTCCCCTCCCTGCTCCTATAGCAATGGACGCGACAACACCTTACCAACACACACCCTACAGACCCCCACATGACTACACCGCAAATAATACTTATTCTTCCCTGTACATAACATTTCTAGGAAGGAAACCAAACAATGTCTAGCCTTTCTCTCTCTCTCTCTCTCTCTCTCTCTCCCTTACATAACAAGACCTTTTTCTTAGCACCACAACACAAGGGTACAAGTTTCCAGCCCCACACCCAGATCGGTCACGTCTTGCCTAATTCCAGCCCAAAATGGTCAGCGCGGGACCTCCAGCGAGCCTCGTTCCAGGGTCGAACCAGCAGCTACAAGG
>JAXIVD010000099.1:17500-45000 GCA_036785275.1 Cancer borealis | reverse complement strand
GCGCGCGTTATGTAAGTAAATATAGACAGTCATGGCCACAAGTGTTCATTGCAATATATCAGAAACATTCTCTAATTATACTCAATTACACCAACAAAGTGCAGGCCGATATCAAACCCTACACTGATTCCTCCTTTACCTGAATAAAAATAACGACAACATACCAGTTGACTGTTTACACAATTAACCCGTGAGGGTAAGGAAGGTGATGATGAAAGGCAGAAGAGAAGAGACGCAGCAGTGGAGTCCAACTATCACTATGACAACGCCACGGCACAGCCAGAGGGAGATTACAAGTGCATCCCGCAGCAGTTATCCCGATGACTTCCTCCGCCTACCCTGACACACCCTGTTGTTGCTGCAAGGCTCGGCTCGGCTCGGCTCGCTCTCTCTCTCTCACTCCAACCTCACATAGAGGTATAAAAACTCATACTTTTTATTCTAGTTCATAAAGCAATGTTATATTTTTCGTAAGGTTATATTGCAATAGCTGAAGTGTACATAAACCTAACAATTTTTCTTTTCTTTTTTTATTTCTAGTCAAAATCACGAAGTCTTGCAATCCTCTCGCACACTGAGAACAACTCTGGCTTGGCTTCCCCCCTGAGTGCTGTCCTGCCGCCCCTTATAGTGCAAGTACTAACGTCAAGGCTGGGACCTTTGCTGCTAAATCCCTCGACTAACCCAGGCTTACACAACACCCTTTCCCCCCCTCCCCCCACAGCACACACACACGGTGGGAATGTCGGAGGACTAGACGGGCACGTGAGGATCTAGAAAGGCGAAGGAAGAGCCTTGAGAACACGCTTGGGACCACTGGCAGACGGGTTGGAAAACAATTTGAGCTGCGTTGTCAAAAGTGTGATGCTTCTTCAAGGCCGCAGTACTAACACTTGCCCTTACCACCACCACCACCATAAGCAACACACACACACACACACACTCCTAGCATCACCACCATCTATACACACTATACATACATACACTACACCTAGCTACACTGTTCCTATTCCTCCTTTACCACTATCCTCGCCTCACTACACTACACTACACTACGCCGTCTGCTCTCCGTCGCGTTTCACTCCTTTGTCTTTTACAGTTTTCCCTTCCGTCGGACACCTTTCCCTCGTCCGCCGCAGAGCTCAAGGGCCTAAGAAATGGCCGTCAGGTGGCAGAGTGACTTTTCAGGTGTGAGGGTTGGCGTCGAGTTTCCCTAGAGGCAGACCATCCACCGCGGCACTCCACCAGACTCTTTCCACCTCCTCCTCCCCCCCGTCCTGTCACCCGTCACCCGCCGCCACATGCCCGTCCGTCGCCCAAGGCCCTAGAGAAGCAGGAGGTATCTCGACCCCGCTCCCCAGCCTCCTCCAGGGTCCCATCTCTCGGGGGGAGGAAACGGGAGCCATCCAAGTACTTCAGGGGGAGTCGTATCCCTTTAGATGCGTCGCGAGTGCCCGAGGGAGGGATAAAAAATGAAAACATTACGAAAATAGCCGAAGCTTTTCCGTCAAACAAAGGGAAGGAAAATGGCTGTCCTTGTAATGGATCTTGCTCAATAGTGTCAAGGCTTCACTTTACAGTTTTACGCTGATGGAGGAGGAGGCAGAAGCAGCCCTTGGCCACCCCGCCCCACCGTGCCGCGCCGCCGCACTCATCTTACCCTCTGTTAACGGGGTCACCACAGCCACCGCAATTTGTCCTCAGAAGCGCACCTAATGTAATACACATAATGGCCCTTTTGTCATTAGTGTAAAGAGGATAGGCAGCAGGTGAGAGGGTGTAGGGGGGGGAAGCATTGCCATTTACTTGCCCCCCGCTAACACACGCGGTTTCATGTAACGAGAACTACGTCACAATTGCCCACATCTGGTAACTTTTTTTTTTTTCCCCTTCAAAGCACGTCAGTCTGCAAGCACAACGTTAATGCAATTACATTAGATTAAAAAAAAGAATACAGAGAAAGACTATGGCCTTGGAATGCTGCTTGTGTATGTGTATGTGTCCTTCCTTTCAACATAACCTTAACTCTACCCATACAGCTGTTATGCCCCGTCAACAGTACCGTCCTTCCCTCCCCGTCACGCTGGTCTAGCTAGGGGCACCGGTGTTGAAGTCTATTACCTGCGCCTCGCTCAATAGGGATTCATTGGGACATGTTTCCCTACCAACACCTCTGTCGTAATCACTATCATACACCGAGCAGCTAGTGACAGCCCGCCTGCCTCCCGCCCTTCTAGCTGGGCAGGGGAGGCGGTACTAAATGGACAATCAGTGTTCTACCTCATCTGTATGTGCGCGAGCTGGCAGGGACGACGGCGGGCGGTGGGGAGAGCACGAGGGAAGATAAATGAATGTATTGTTAAAGTATCGGCGGAGGGGAGGAAGGGGAAGCTGCCAGCAAGGAACGAGCAAACCAATAATTGCACCGGAAAGGGTGAGTCAGTGGCGGCCAGACGGAGAAGTGACAGCTGGGGGATGTGACTTGATAACGGGGGATTTTGTGTTCATGTTAACCTCACGATGATGCAAAAAAATTATCAATGCTTGGTTGATAACAATATTCTCTTCATCTCCTTCACTATATCCTAAAAAAACAACAACTAGTGATTAAATGAGTACCAGCCTTTAGTAAATAAGCGTTGGTGTTAGGGTCAAACAAGGCGTCTCAGCCTTACCCAAATTTCCTTTAGCGGCCCATAAGGTGTTGTGTCTCTTAAGTCCAAGCCTCCGGACATTGGCACTACGCCGATAAGGAAGTAGAGACAGGTAAAGGATTCCTCCCATTAATAGGCACAGGTATCTGAACAAGTTTGTGTGTGTTCGTGGCAGCCTTCCAAGACTCCCTAACCTAACAACAGGTTCACGTGCATCAATACCCAAGCATCACGCGAGGCAAGTGTTTTCATAACAAATCATTATGTAAGGAAGACATTTTCCACTCCCACGCTTCACCTGCTGGTACTCGGCCCAGACAACCCCCTCCCCCCCGCGCCACCTTACTTCCATGAGGCATTCATTCCATCCTTTATCCCGGTTTAAATAGTGGAAGGATGATGGCGTTAATCACAACGCGGCCCAGCTAGTGTTGCGACAATGAGATTCATTCAACCTTAATCCAGGTTTAAATTAGCAGAAGGACGGTGCCGTAAATCACGCCGTTAGTGAGGCGGGCGCAGCGACAAGTAATTAAGAGAAAATCGACACAGAGGAGTGAGAAGCGGCTCTGTGTGTGTGTGTGTGTGTGTGTGTGTGTGTGTGTGTGTGTGTGTGTGTGTGTGTGTGTTTGTAGCGTGACGTGCCGTGCCGCCGGACCATCGGCATGAGGAGGCGCGGCATCATGCTGGAGCAATCACTCTTAGGGCGGCACAGCGTGATACCTAGGGAGCCCCGCCCCCCTATCCCCCCGTCCCCGCAACACCCACACCGCCAGACGTCCCTCTCTCACGCCACGCACCTCGTTACACACTATACCAGACGCTACACCACTCCAACTTCCTTATTCCGGGAAGCACCGCGCTCACCACCAAGATCAAGATAAGAGCGCAGCGAGAATGAGGTTGAGGTTACATACTATACATCGCTTTAGACGGACGCTACACCATTCCAACTTCCTTTTTCCACCAAGATCAAGATTAAGAGTGGTGTAGATGAGGTTGAAATGACACACCGCGCCCGAGAACAACGATTGGATCAAGCAAGCAGTGAGGAAGCAACAGGTGAAGGCTTAACATTATCCCTCTTCCCCTTTAGGTCTCGGGAAGGCAAGGAAGGAAGGAAATCACGACTGACTGACTGTTCTAAGGTAACTACGGTGCATTTTAATTGTGTTGAACCGTGGTCCAGCTGCCTTGCGAGCGGCGCCGTGGTGGTGGTGGTGGGTGGAGGCCAGAATGATGGGTGAGGGACGGGGGGAGGGGGAAGGGGACCGCAAGATGTTTGGTGGTGGTGGTGGGAAAGCGGAGGTGACCGACCGACGGAACTCAGTGTGTGTGTGTGTGTGTGTGTGTGTTCTATGGAGTAAAATTAAGGATAATTATAATAATACACAAGGGAAGGGAAGAGCGTGGGTGAGTGGAAGTGCTATGGGTCCAGGGAAGGGGGGGAGTCGAGGAGCATGAGGGAGGGAGGGAGTAAAGGGAGGGAAGGGGTAGCCACAGACACCGATGGGAATGAACTGAAGGATAAATAATGAAAGGATCCCAAATAAACCATCATTAAAAAACAGATGATATGAAAACCTAAACAATGAACAATAAAAAAATAATCAAAGGGAACCCAACTACCATATAAAACACAAACATAAACGGAATGATCATTGCCATAGTTAGGTTAGAACGGACAGCAACAGCAGGTGAAGTAAGTCTGCTACAGGTGAATATAGGAAACACGTAGCAGAGAGCGGAGTGACGCTGGAGTGTTTGGATGAAGGGAGGAAGAGAGGAAGGGAGAGAGTGGGAGTGAGGGAGGGTTGGGTAGCGGAGCAGGTAAGCCGTCACGGGGCGTGGTCGCCAAGGTGAACACAAGGAGAAGGGACCAACAGCCCCACCACCACCACCACCTAGCCAGCCAGCCAGCGCTTCCCCATCGCCGCTACCACCACCACCACCACCACCACTACTACACCGTCTCTGCTGCTGCAGGAACAACCTACACGACAACGGCTCGGCCACCTCACCGCCCGCACGCCCACCACCTGTAACTTGTTGAAGGCCTTCCTCTACTTATAACAAATTCTCTCTCTCAATAACCAAAGATCATCTAGTAATTTAAAATTTAACCCGAAAACTTAACCATCATGGCTGTGGTGGACAGGTTACGTCAGTCACCTGAAGGGAAAATACCAATGTTTTTTTTTGTTTTATATACGCGATCATTTTTGTTTTAAATCTAATCAACACACTCGTTCGTTCGGGGGGCGTCATGATCTTACTGTCGATAACACAATTCAAGAGTATAAAAAAAAAAAAACTAGAAAACAATTATATTTATAATTGTTTACACTATCAAAAAACGTTTAGCAGAACAAGAGGCTTTTCTAACACATTGCAGAAATAACACACAACCCAACAACAGCAGATTATTGCCCTCAAAAGTTTGAGATGAATGCTGAAGGAAGGATGAACAGCAATAGAGAAAAGAAGAGAAGGAAGGTGAGATAGGACGCTGGAGGGAGGGAGGGAGGGAGGAAGGGAGGGAGGGAGGGAGGGAGTGTGTATGTATGTATGTGTGTTGTGTGTTATCAGTGAGAGGTGATGAAGGATGTGTGATCTATAGGGAGGGAGAGATGGAGAAGGGAAAAGAGTGTTATCAGTATTGAGTAAGTTAGGTAGGGAGGAAGGGAGGGATAGACACGGAGGGGAGAACACCCTCACACCACCACCACCACTACACCATCACGTCGAGGTGAGTGGTGAGTGATGGGTCGCTGTTACCTTGGTTACATAAATACCCTGCAGCTATTTAGCGGCCGCGACAAATCCCTCGGTGCTGTGCTGTGTCTGTCTTTGTATCGGAACAGCCATTAGTCACGTATGTAGTCACCACCAACCACCACATTGACATTTAAAAAAAAACCTACACACACACACATTGTAATCCCAGACTGTGAATTATAAGAAAAGCTAAGTTACAATGACAAGCAAACATGAACTAGTGAATTATAACAAAGTCTACAAATGATAAAGAAAAGCAGTCACCAGCACATCACATCGACTAACGGAATTATTGGTATTATTATTGTCTTAACAGGAGCCAGATATTGTTTACAGACCCTCTTCCCTTCCCTCTTCCTCATCTACTTAGCTTAGACGGGGAGGTGACGCCCTGACACTCCCTGCTACACTACACAATCACTACGTATATTTTTCAGTCTGGGTTCAATATGTTAAGTCCAACTATATCACAGAACCGTTGCTTCCCTCCTTCCCTTGCAGTCCACACACTACAAAACACTATAAAAACGTAACTAGTCACTTGTTGCTGTTTATATTAACTAGATAACTAACCATGAATACACAGACTCCGTGATGTGCTGCCACGAGTGTACGCAGTGTGTGACTAAATGCAACAGATAGTATGCAGATAACACTCGGAACCAATCCAATGAAAAATATGAATAAAATAAAAAATAATAAATTGTGATGATAATAGAACATGATTTACACAACATTAATTTTCCTAAGTAAATAAAAATCTACTTTTTATAATGATTTGAAATATTTCACAGCAGAAAATTTACACTTTAACTAGTAATGGAGGATACATATGAATACCCATTATTTTCATCACCTTTAAAGAAGAGCTGCAAATGTGACTCCAAAAGGAAAAAAGAAAAATAATTTCATTACCTACATGTCCAATGACCTTCCGTGAGAGTGTGAGGGTAAGCTGTCTCATCTACGGCGGAAGACAAATTACAATGCTAACAATAGACTAATTCCCCAAAGTTCCCTGATCTAATAAAACATTAAGCCATCATTACAAGTCTTAAACAGTGGAGAAATAAATAAGTTGGTTTACATCGGTGGATTCTTACACAATTACTGCAACAACAACAACAATAATAGGGAGACAACAGACGCATTTCGCTTGCTGCTGTTACCCCGTGAGTTGCATTCTCTCCCCTCCACTTCCGCCACGGCAATCATGACTCTCGTTCATTATTTCCTGAGTGCTTCTCGCTCTCTCGACCCCGCCCGCCAGGCAGGCTGGATCCACACGCCAAGTCACGCCACACAGACACACACACACACACACACACACGTCTGCTACCGGTCAAGTCTCCTAGATACCATTCTTCCCTTAACCCTAGCAGATATATGTAGTGAGTGACACCTAACTAAGTTGTTTTAACGCTGCCGTAATGTCTCCCAGCGCACTGCAACAGGTAGTATGATTTACGACATCACTTCTTCTCCTGTCAGGCAATAAGTATCGTCTCGCCTCCCTACCCAGACATTTAGCTCTCGCGCCTATTCCTCCACGCTGGTCCTGAGCTCAATACCTAGTTAGGGAGTGCACGTGCCGCATCTAAGTCTTCTGTTCTTCTTCCCACACATTAAATAAGAGTAATTATAGTGTAAACCGAAGACCAGCAGCCTCGTGCACTAAGATTACCAGGAAGTGGTGAAGTAAGATCGTAAAGTGGATAACATGTCTCTACACACTTAAGGTTGCCTACTCATCGTAGTTTCCGTAATATCACGACTATTGACTAATTTACCGTTAACATTGTGAGGTTATGAATATTTACAAGCGATGGAATGCTGTAAAGCCGCCGCCAGCCTATCACGATTGGCAAAAAGATAGTTTCAACCTGACAGTCGAGTTCCTTCAAAGAAAATTGTCTGCGTGACGAAGGCTTGGCGGCCACGCAGACTGTGAGAGAGTGAGCCTTCAGGTGAGTGACACGTACACCGCCGTGGGAAGGAGGCGGCATGTGGCTTGGTGGGGAAAGGTAGTAGTGTTTGCCGGTCTGGCGTGTCGACTGTGGCTGAGAAAATGACCGAATGAAGCGACTCTATGAAAGTGTCTCGTCATTTCTTGGAATCACGAAGCTGCTGCTGCTGCCTCCTCTTCACCTCATCTCTTCATCGACCAATGTATTTATTTATGAAGAGGATGGAAGCTTAACAACGTGGGTGTATAAACATTTCCTAACAAACCCCACATTTCCTAAGCACGTTGACTTGTGTGGTAGGGTAGTGGTAGCAGCAGCAGCAGCAGCACCGTCGCTGTTGTCTCGTCAAGAAAATCCAGCTGCCCTTTTAGCATAGAACAAATAAGTGCGCTGGAGGATGACTCAGTAAAGGGTCATCAGTCTTGTGCAGGCTTGGGAGGGAGAGGGGGGAGAGGAGGAGGAGGAGGCAATGGAAGTGGTGCTGGCGGCGGCGACGGCAGCGGGGGAAGAGTGAGAGAGGGAGGGAGGATCCACGGAGAAGAATGTTGCAAGCGTCCGCCACCAGGAGGCAGCACCAGCTGGAGCAACAGGTGAGGTGAGGCGAGCAACGTTTGTCGCTATATTTAGAACAGTACACACCTACCTATACTTCCCCTACAGCCAACCAAACAAGACCTATTTAGTTTCCCCTTCAAATAGAAAAACATCAACCTTGTCAATATTAACGAGGCGAGTCTTGTCTTGTCAAAACGAAAGAACAGCGACAATTCAAAACAATCTAAATACGGGAACAACAACAAAACAGATATGCAAGAATGTATATAGGAATAAGACAATGAGGAACAAATTAGGATCTTTAACATATATAATTGTATAGGTTTTAAAGAGGAAGGTATAGAAACAATAGAAAATACTTGCTCTCTTTAAACAAATGCAGAAGTAGAGGAAAGAATGTATATGCATTGAACCATAGCAAAGGAAGGCCTCAATATAAAGAGGAAGGAAGAAGGCAGAGGCAGTATACCTAGTGCACCTGACGCTCCTCTGACCTTCATACTAGGTAGCTCTGTTGACCTTTACCTCCCTCAGCATCGTAGTTATGTTCCTCCGCCACAACAGGTGCATTCCCCACCCCCCTTCACCTTCACCTTTCCCTTCCCCTCCTTACCTTTACCTAAACTTTCCTCCCACAATGCAGGTTAAATCAATACAGAATCATCAGGTATACATAAAAAATTACAAGCTCGAGTTAACAGGGAGGAGAAACTATACGTTAGGTTCAGTTTACAGGAAAAGTATTGAAATATATATATATATATTTTTTTCACTCAGATGCTATGCAGGAATACTTAGTTTATGGTCTTCCCTACTACTAGTATGTTTACGTAGCCTAGTGTTGCATTATTGGTAAGCACACAAACACACACTGATTTAACATTATCAGCACCTAACTTTGCTTCTTAATTATCAAAATAGAATTAACACGTCATACTTATTGATGTTATTTATGAAAGAATACAATACCCACAAACTAAAGCTGTAAGGACGCACCAGCTCTCATGCTAACCTTATCTTATCTTATCTGGAAATTTTTAACTTAAGATAAATTCATAACTCCTTGATAAAATTTTCCCCTTAAAGCAGCATTCAACCTTTTTCCACGAATGATCTGACCCTCAACAACACTCCCTAAATAACCTTCCCGCCGCGCCCACCTGGTCAGCCTAATGAACAGAAATACCTTCATACTTAATTAATACCTGAAAAGAAGACCAGACATCCTGTGCTACCTTTGTATTTGTTCTCATTTGATAGATAAATTGTAATATTTTTTTTTCCCACCACCTTCAACTCCATCTTACCTGCATATGCATCTCCTCGTCTTCGTGGGGGAGAGGGGTCGGGGAGGAGGGGCCGGCTCGGGGGAATTCGGTAAAGGGCCTCTTCATAATATACGCAATTGTTACGATTGGGCCTCTAGGCCAACACAGTCACTCTACAGGAAATATACACAGTACGGGTCTTACCTGGAAAGAGAGAGAAAAATAATGGTTAGTTACGTGTGATAATGTGAATTTTTTTTTAAATTGTTTATACATCTTATAGGTAAGGAAGCATGTTAATAATAATAATAATAATAATAATAATAATAATACAATACTACAGGTTTTAATAGACTATGGTGGGGGAAATATAGCGCCAATAGATGGAGGAGGATGGGTAGGGAACCAAGTTAATAACAATAATAATACAGTACTACAGGTTTCAATAAAGACTATAGACTATGGTGGTGGTAAAAATATGGCGGCAATAGATGGAGGGCGACAGGTGAGGGACAGGGCGTGAGGCAGCGGGGTCACCTGTCGCTCCTGCTTGTTGGTGTGGCTGCTGCCCCTTCACTTCCCGCGACCCGTAACTCTCCTGCCAATATAGTGATGCATGCCACGCCACACCGCACGCCACGTCATGCCACGCCACACCGCACGCCACGCCACACGCAGACATAACATTCAGGTGACACACGCGCCACTCACTAGGCAAAGTATCCGGTCAACGTCAAGAAGGAAGGAAGGAAGGAAGGAAATGCTGTTTTGCTATAATCAGGCATAAAATACATTATAGAACATTTTTTGATAACTCAGCCTCGCTTTAGTCGATATTTCAAGGAATTTCAATAATCTAGCCTCGTCTGACCTCGTCCAACTCCCAAGATCAGATGCGACTCAATACCGTTTGATTATCACGCTGAGGACGTCTGACATCGCAGCAAATTGTGGGCCAGTGACAACATGGACAAGCACTTGCCTTTATCCCTGCCAGGCCCTTTGTTGTAAGCTTCCTCGCCAACAATACGCGTGGACAATGCTTCCCAACCTAACAATTGTGATAATGATGATCAGGTCTTGGCACCAGCCCCGGGATCCTGGCGTTGGGATCAGCCACTTAATCTTGTTCTAGGTTAAGAACTCATAAGCGAGAACAATTCAGAATTAGCACTTGAATTCGATCATGTTATGGTATAATGTATATATATTTTTCAGGTTCTGTTCCGCCAAGTTAGTCGAATAAATTTCATAGTGGAATGGCGTTAATGAGACCGAGTTATAGTACGTCCTATTTCATATAAAACGAATTAAATAACAGTAGCAATACATTCTCCTGTGTGAATATATATATTTTTATATATTTAGTGCAAGGTTACGAGCAGCGATGATATCAGAGCGAGGCACTTTAACAAAACACAACATTAACTAACTTGTAACCCAGAACTTGTATCCATCACAACTTCCAAGAAGGTAAGTAAATATAATATATAAAACATCAGGGCCGAGTTAGATGAAGCAGAACATAAGACAGTTTGTTCCGGGGGCGACGACGGGGCTCTCTCCTGGCCATTCACCTGTTCGTCCGCAGCGGTGTACTAGCGGTCACGGAAGCCTTGTCTGCAGCTGTAATGCAACAACATGTGGGGCTTCCGCGTCCTCCCACCACCACCACCATAACAGACCCGTTCCACAGCTGTCTCGTGGGAGGAACGCTTGTCTGCAGTGGTGAGGGAGGTAGGGAAGGGAGGCACACCAGCACTGCCGACTCTGACTTCTTTCACGGAGCAGCAATTTTCCAACTTTTGTAATAACAGTAAGCCTCTGGGTGGGTGCGTGTTGGGCCGCTGCCGTCTGTGTGATTCCCCGGCGGCTAGAGTGAGCTGGGTGTGGGTGGGGCGTGTGGTGGTGGTGGTTCTGGCAGTGCAATGGTTGGCTGGCTGACCAAAGCTGGATGACGATTGAGGGATCCAGATGAACACACAAAATAAAGGAAGGTTTCAGCTGAGCAAGAGTTAAGAACACAAGCCACTGAATAAAGTGTAAAATGAACTTAACTCGTCTCGTCTGTGCGTGTGTGTAAGGGGAAGGGGAGGGGATGGGGGAGGGAGAGAACATGTCTATCCCGTCGCCAAGGACAGTGGAGTGAGTATGTTAGTGTGTAAAGCTGTCATCTGCAAAATCGACCTCCCTTATTTACAAACCCGTCAGCCTGCCATGCCCTGCCCTGCCCATAGTCCTCACGGTCACCAGTCAGTCGCCCGCTCAGCCCGCTGCCGCCGCCAGCTGCTGCCGCTAGCGGACGTCAACCTCACAGTCACAACCACTATTTCGGTCACCACGTCACTGTTAGACCCTCAGCTAACGTCGTAAAATGTCAACCCAATGACGGTTCGGTACATACTATACTTGACGTTTCCTTAACATAGCGGTAGAGTACGAAAGAAGGAAGGAGTGCATGGGTTACACAATGAATCTATCAGGTTTTTGTGAACGGGAATGAAGGAGTTGAACGAGCGTAGACTCCCTGAGTGAGTGAAGTGACGATGCACGGCCAAGGTCACTCCAAGCCTGAGCTACTAGTGACACCACCACTGGCACGCTGTCAACTGTCACAAGAATGAATGACCGGAGCACACTGGCATCTCACTGCCCCCTACCACACTTCTCAATGGTGGTGGTGGTGGTACTACTACTACGCGTATCGTGGCATCAGATATGACATCACATGTTTACTTATGCTAATGGAGACCAGTTCTGCCATTCGTTACATGCGGTCACGGGGAAAATAAACTTGAACATTAGTTTAGTCAGGAGTAAAAGGGTTTGTGAAGTGCAGTAAAATAGTCCACCCTTCCCCTCCCCCTCAATGCAGTTATATAAAGGTAAACATGGTTGATTTAAGAGAAGGGAGTCGGTTTATAAAGGCAAGTCCAGGACAACACATTACGTGAAGAGGAAAAACTGTGTCAAGTGACAGCGGGAGCGACGGCGGCACACCCGACACTGACACCAGGGCCAGCCACTCCAACCAATGGTCTGCCTCTTCTAACACGCACATACATACACGCACGCACACGCACACGCACACACGCACACACACACACACACACACACACACACACACACACACACACACACACGCACTTTCCAGGTGAAACATTTTACTTTCGTGTGTGTGTCTGTGTGGGTGTACAAAATATATCAAGCAGCATGGAAGCGCATGTTGCATCTTGAATTACAGTGCATCATCAAGCAGTGCTTCCGGAAACTTCAAGGTCAAAGAATGGAATGAAAGCTTTGTAGAGTTGCATTCCTAACGGGAAACGTATTATAGATATGTGTGTGACCTTTGAGTTCATTGAGATAAGGTCTTTGTGTCTATCAATTGTAGATATAATAATAAAAATACTAACAATAATAACTTTAATTCGCTCGAGGCAAAGACTAATAATAAAAAATAAGTTACAATGTGCATGCAAGTCCTAGTCTCTCCTTCGTTCCTTGACTCTGCAATGGCAGCCACTCACTCCACACACAGTACTCCGTCCCTCCCGGAAGTAAGCAACGGCAGCTAAAAGGCCATCAATTGAGGAATATCGACCCGACACTCGCCCGCCCCGTGATGGCCCGACGCCAACCGCCACCCACAACCCACCCAACACCCACCCACTCACACGGACGGACGGACACTCAGCGCCTATCACGTACTGAATCCATTTTCCTAATAATACTTCGAGAGAGCTTCTTAAAATTCAGAGTTGGACGCCAGGTTAAGGGTGAGGTTGGAGGAAAGGTAAATGGAGAATATTCGCGTTGGGTTGGGTAAGAGGGGGAGTGAAGGGAGGGGGGGGGGGGGGGGCGACTCTCCCTACAGGCCGTTACCAGCCAGGTTATGGAGACTAAAACACACCACCTTGGCCGTTACTGTCACCCTCATAATGGACGCATCTGCCTTCCAGGATACACGCAGACTCCAGGAGGCTCTCGGCGCCCTCTCCAGGCTCGGCGGGGCGGCGTCACACCATGCTGGACCGCACCCTTCACGCCCGCCAGAAGAGAATCAGAGCAGCGCATCATAGCACAGCGCCCTTCAGCTCCCGTCCAAGCGGAACAATTGGGCAGCTGACGCCGACATATGTGACGCTGTAGTGTGTGTGTGTGTGTGTGTGTGTGTGTGTGTGTGTGTGTGTGTGGTCACCCGCCGCCGCTCCCCCGTTAGTGAACTTCAATGGAGGAAAGCCTTCAAGTCTCACCGTAATTGCAAGTCACCAAACCAAGAATTACATTTAAATAACCGTCTCACGACAGCTCGTTCGCCAGCTGTTTCAAGGTGAAGGTGAAGGAGGAGGAGGAGGAGGAACTCTTCATACGTAATATACCAAGTGAAGGAACCTCTAACGCACACACATAATAGAAAAAACAAACAAAAACTGTCAGATCTAGCGGTGTCGCGTCACCTGGCAACCGAGAATAAGGAGTGAGTGTGATGGAGGGGAAGGGGAAGGAGAAAGCCACCCTCGTCCCATCGTTCCAAAGGGAGGGAGGGGGTGAAAAAGAGGAAAAGGGGACACACATGAGGGTAAGGGCGGCACAAACTTGCCTACCGATCAATAGTGAGGGAAGGGGAGTGAGGGGAAGGGACCGCATCACTAACACTAATTTTTACACATCCGTTAAAACAGCCCCGCCATTCAACCTCACGTTAATACAGGGAGGAGGAGGAGGAGGAGGAGGAGGAGGAGGAGGAGGAGGAGGAGGAGGAGGAGGAGGAGGAGGAGGAGGAGGAGGCCGCCGCCAGAGTCGATTGTCGGTGCTGGCCGGCCGTCCCGTCCTCGTGTGCTTCATTAATGCACTTGTTTCAACAGTTCAGATTTTAATACCATTTGGAAGAGAGAGAGGGAGGGAGAGAAAAAAAAAAGAGGAAGGTAGATGGGGGGGGATGAGGGAGCGCACACACACGCAAACGTACACACACTCAAGGCAGTCACTACTAAAGGTTGTCGCGAGGCACTGGAAGCAAAACAACAAAACCGGAATTTACATGAAGAATGGCTCCCCTACCATCCCCTTCCCTCCCTTCCTGCCTGCCCTCTGCACTCTGAAATATTTACAAGATTGGTCTATTGTCGCCCCGGGTCCCCTCTGTACCCTAGCACGCACGCACGCACACACCAGACCAAATAGTGACGCTGCCTCCTGCTTGCTATCCTATCCTATTCTACTATCCCCTCCTGCTCCCTCTTCCCCTTCCATCCAGCAGGGTTCACACACCACTCTCGTCCATGTACACTCCTACATTCATGCATATAAATGCAAACACATCCCCACCACACCACACCCATACATATATCTGCGAGGGGGATTGATCAAGTGGAATGAGAACTGTTGGTGAAGCAAGGTAACCGCAGATGTTGACGAAAATTGAGGGTGGGGTGGCAAGCAAGCAAGCAAACACACACACACACACACACACACACACACACACACATACACACACACACACACACGGAAGAACAGTGCGTTGTACTTTTACCTATAATTACAGAAGAGGAAAAATTTTAAACCATTAACAAACAAGGGTCATTGTCTTCCCAGGTAACCTCCCTTCCCCCCTCCTCTTCCTCCCACCTGACCTTCAAAGTTAACACCTGTTCCTGCTAACTGTAAGACTCGGAAACTCTAATCGGCCAGATAGAAAAATATATAACAGACGGTGTTATTACATTCTAGTGTGTAATACAAACAGTCAACGCCCTTTACAACGTCTCTTACAGCTACCTACCTATGTTCTGCCACCACAAACCACCACCACTACTACCACCGCCGCCAACACCTACAATCACCTGAATTTTCCTTGAACCACCAACACCACCACAGCCAAAACCACCATCTCACCACTTCCTCTACCAGTCATCCTTCCTTCCTCCACTTCTACACTTCCCTTATTTTATTGCACACGATGGGGATGGGAGGGGAGGGTGGGTTAGGGGAATAATCCTAATCCCCAACAGGAATGCAGTAACAGTAACAACAACCAAACGCACACGGCATGCACAGTGTGGTTAGTCATGCAGGGCGCGGCGGCGGCTGGCTGCATGCACGCAAAAAAAGAGGGTCAGGTCATTCTGGTGGGAAAAAAAAGTCTCCTTTGGTGCAAAACTACGAGTCACCCAATGGACCCAAGCACTCCACTTTTCTTTTTTTTTCTCTCTCTCTCTCCTCGTCGAGATTATCATAAATAGCAGCGTAAGTTCATTCCTGGAGAGTAATGGCAGTGATCTATTGAGTCAAATTCCGAAGAGGAGGAGGAGGAGGAGGAGGAGGAGGAGGAGGAGGAGGAGGAGAAAGAAGAGGAGAGGAGGGGGGAGGTGAATCAGTGTCCTTAAGCAGGTCGAGGGAGGGAGGGAGCTCTTAGTGTGCCTTTGTTCTGCTTGATGAGGGGACGAGACACACACACACACACACACACAGGTATGCATGCTACCCTCCCCTCGGGTCAGACGGAAGCGCCACGAAGCGTCATCCTGGCTTGTACAAAAACAACTCGTCGCTACAATTCTGGTGTTTTGTGTGTGGAGAAAAAAATATATAGATATAAACGTGAACTAGGTATTATTTCGTACTTTGTTGTCGGTGTTAAAATGGTTGAAAATGTTATTCTAGCTGTGGGGATAACAAGCTCTGTTCTTGAGGTTAGAAGGTACAGTTCCTTGCCGCCACCACCACCACCTCCACTATCATCATCACCATCTAGTCCCTGTCGCCTTTACAGGTCAAATTACACCAAATCAATGACAGAACTTAATGAGTTGTTCACTAATAGAAAGAGAGAATGATTATGAGGTCAATATTAAGTAATGATTAGACTTCTTCTACTACTACTACTATTACTGTTTCATTACTACAATCCAATTATCTCTTCATCTCACTCCTTATTCGTCTTCCTTCCCTCCTCCTCCTCTCCCTTGACACTTCTCTTTAACCTGACATTATTCCTTTTTTATTCTCGTGCTTCCCATTTCCGCTTTAGGTCCTTTCCCTCTCTCTCTCTCTCTAAGCACCGCCCCTCCCCATCACTGTCCCCTCAGTTCCCATCACCCACTACCCTCCCCTCAGTTCTCATCTCTTCCCTTGCCTAACGCTAACTCAAATCTTTACCATCACCCTCACATCTGCCTTCCCACACTAACTACCCTTACACCCATCCTTCACCACCCTTCCTCCTCCCCTCCACAGCCTCCATCACCACCCTTCCCCCCCGCATCATCACCCATCCTCCCCCCCAGTAATCAGCACCAAGTCGTGACGGGGTTGGTCGGTGTGCCGGGCCGCCGCTAAAGTGGCTAAAGTTCCCGTGTGTCCCTTGATGAGGCTGGAAAGAAGACATTAACTTTTTTGAGAAACTTAACTCGGTCTGCCTGAGGTCATTAAACACTGAGTGACGACTACGACTACTTACTTACTACTTACTATTCCCACTACTACTACTATTATAGGTGATAGTCAAATTTTGGAGGTAAATAAATCAAAGGAGTAAGTTTCCAAGATTTATAAGTTGTCTGGCGTATTGTAAGTAAAGGTTAACATAACTCCCAGCCCCCTTCTCCCTCTCCCTCACTCATTGCTCACCCCGCTAACGTCTGCTTCCTTGCCACTCTTCTCACCCCTTGAAAGCGAGCCAGACAGCGACGGGGCGGCGGGAAGGACGGATGCACAGAACCCAAGGAAGGAGCCACCAGGAGCAACCCGCCTCCGCCTCACACCGCCTCCCTCACACATTACTTCATTAGCCGCACAATGCCGCTCTCCCTCGACACAATCAGCATCTCTTGATAGTTAATCCAGATGCACGTGCTTCCCTCATCACTAGCCAGACACCACCACCACCACCACTATCACCATCATCACCATTGCCCTTTACCCTTCACCCTTTCCTTCTCTTGCTCCTCTTCCCTGACAGTCCCTCTCTCTCTCATCCTAGCCAGACACCATCATCACCCTTGTCCTTCCCTGACCGTCACCCCCCCCCCTCTCTCCCTCCCTACTAAGTACTTTCTCACTCTCTCCCAGTCTAGTTAGTTGTTAGGTTCATAAAGTGTGCTTCTATATATAGTAGGACGTTTTACGCCAGTCAGTCCGTCAGTCTAACTTTCATCCTTGGGTTTAAAAGGAAATAGATGCGAGTGAGTAATGGATGTCCTTGGATATGTGCGTATGGTGTGGCAGAGAGAGAGAGAGAGAGAGAGAGAGAGAGAGAGAGAGAGAGAGAGAGAGAGAGAGAGAGAGAGAGAGAGAGAGAGAGAGAGAGAGAGAGAGAGAGTTACAAAGGGATTTTTGCTCAATGTCGACGTAACTTGGGTGAGAAGTGACCGCAGGGATGCAGTGACTGAATACCAGGAGGAGGAGGAGTGGTGAGGCTAAGTTGGTGAGAGGCAGATTGTGGGGGTGAAGGAAGGAAGAGAGAGGAAGAGAAGGAAAGTGGAAGGGAGGGGAGAAGAGGGAAGATGAAGGGAGGGAAAAAGAGGGAAGGAATGGGGGGCGGGGGCGGGGGCGGTGGTCGCCATGTTGGATGGGTGCCAACTTTCCTCCCTCTCCCTCTCTCTCTTCCTGTCCTTCCCACCAGGCAACCTCATCCTTTGCACCCAATTTTCCCGGGAATCAGCTTGGGGAGAAAAAAAGTATAACGAAAATACAAAAATAATAAAACTTGCCTTTATTCCCCTCACAATACTTCCATTACACCTCTTCCCTCCCTCCCATTACACTACAACTACACTTCCCTTCCACCCACGAATTTAACTTTTAAATCCTCCCGCTCAGCTTAGAATATACTGCATGACAACCCACCACAAACACCTCAGCATAACACAGTGTAGGTGGTAATAGTAGTAGTAGAAATAATAGGTGTGGGCGTGTAGAGGAGGGGAGTTATGCCAGATGGCTGCTTGGGGGAGCTGAGGAGGGAACGGGGGAGGGGGAAAGGGGGACGTGCATGCAACATCCGGTGCAGGTGGCGGAGGGAAGGAGAGAAAGAGAGAGATGTAGGGGGGGTAAGGAGGGGGGGAAGGGGAAGGAAGGGGAGGAGACTGTGAAAAGCAGCACCTGTAGCCGATCAAGGGCGGGGTGTCGCGGGTGCCACCAGGGACACACACACACACACACACACACACACACCGATGCTCCTCCTCATTGGGGCTTCTCACTCCCTCTAGCTACTGGAAATTAAGGAAAATCACTGACTTTCCCCTCACACGCCCTTCCCATTTGTCTAGGCGGGGGAGAGAAGGTAGTGGAAAATTGGCTATTACGGGCTGGCAACCCTCTCAGTGGTCCAGCCGCCCCGGGGATAATTCAATATCGCGCCCTTCGTCCGCCCCTCCACTGTCCACGCCCCGGGCAGGGTAAAGGGTAAGGGGCAGGGCGGGGCAGAGGAGAGTGAAAGGGATGAGATGCATAGGAAGATAAGACTAAACTAGACCGTGAATTCAACCACCCATATGCATTTCTCTCAGCTTGAAAATGGGTAAATAGAATAAAATTTGAACCGGGCAAGGAGGAAAGGAAAGGAGAGGGGGAAGAGAGGAAGGGAAGGGAGGGAGGAAGGGAAGGAGGAGACACGGGAGGGAGAGAGAGAGGACAGTAAGGCAGCCACATACAAACAGTTAGGGAAGGAATGACAGGACTGGGCCAGACTGGTGGTGTTGTTAGGGGTGGTGCTTAGCGTTTCTACTGGTGAGGCGGGTGTGAGGGGAGGGAGGGAAGTGAGGGGTGAGACGGGAGGCGGGTTGAGTGACAGTGTAGCGAGGGATATTTGGACCAGGGGAGTGAACCAAGAGAGGGAGGGAGGAAAGGGTGAAAAATGGACCAAGAGGGTTTGGGTGGCTTTAGAAGGAGCGGTCATAACGAAACAGTGAATAAGAGTGAGAGTGAGTGAGTCAAAAATAAATAGCAGTAGTCTTATTTACCATCTTCCTCCCCCTCTTTAACTATTCAAGTATATAAGAGGCAACATGAAACACTTACCTTTATCTTCCCTCCCACCCTTTCCCTCCTTACTCTCCCTCCCTCTCTACCTGGAGCGGGGTGGGGCGGAGGCCTTCACAGGAAACCGTCAACTACCTGTACACTCATTAAAACCAGCAAGACAAAAATGTGCCGGCAACTCCTTTTGTTTATGTTGGGACAAAGCCAGAACGACAACGCCGCCGCCTCCACCGCCGCTGCCCCCCCACTCTATCGCCAGCCTCCGCCCCCCCATCCACACCCTCCCTCCCCGTTTCCTTTCACTTCACAGGTTCTTTTGGTGGAGACGTAAGGGGCGTAGTAGTTAAGAAATAATTAAGCTACAAATGAAGCTCTCACCGCGACGAGGCAACAGGACACGACACGACGTCCTGTCTGTCTGTCCCTCCCATTCTTACATTCCCTGTCCTGTTACACGTTACGTTAGGTTAGGTTAGCTTGTTATGTTGTAACAGTTCTCCGTTCTATATGTTGTTGAAATGCTGGACTGGTGACTAAACATAGGCTTCCACGTGTGTGTGTGTGTGTGTGTGTGTGTGTGTGTGTGTGTGTGTGTGTGTGTGTGTGTGTGTGTGTGTGCTCCTTGTCGTGATGATAGCAGGTTGGTATGCTAATCAACAAGGCTGGAGTAGACTCTTCACTAGCTCCCAGGTGGATTGTGGCGAGGGAGGGAAGGGAAGGGAAGGGGCTATTCTGGCCTGGTTTATCTGAGAGAAGGAAGGGCGGGGGACGGAGTTACAAGCCTTGGATACATACAGTAGGATAAACACCCGAGACATCGAGTGGCCATCGAAATAACCCTCGTGGCAGTGGTAGGCAGGTAGGTAGGTAAGCAGATAGGCAGGCAGGCGGGCGGGCGGACAGAGCCTCACTTACTACACCAATAACATAACCAGAGCAGCGTCTCCCACTACATCAATGCCACGTGATTTTACCCTGCAGGTCCACGTTTACGTATTTCAATCCACAGCAAACCCTCGTCTTATCCCAGCTGAGAGTAGAGAGATGTGGAAGGGAGTAGCAGACAGCAGGGAGACGGGAGACAGCAGGAGCAGCTTCCAATACAGTGGCCAACCATTATCGACATTATCAGTAACATGCGCACATCCAAATCGATTTTATGTTGCTGGGGAGGAAGGAAAGGGTAAAGGGGACGGAGGGAGAGGGAAGGGAAGGGAAGGGAGGAGTAACCTAACACCATCAGTGCTCCATCTCTCGCCCTCACTAATGCACCGGAACGAACAAACGAATAACGCGTAGCTTGGCTGTACCTACGCTACGCTTACTAACCTTATTGCTCTTCTTAATGGCAAGTATTTAAATATAATGGTACTAATAAGTTAACGCGAAGGACTCAGGAAAAAATACATTATAAAATACTTGGGGATAGATAAATAAATTGACTTCTCCTCTGTGTGTGTGTGTGTGTGTGTGTGTGTGTGTGTGTGTGTGTGTGTGTGTGTGTGTGTGTGTGTGTGTGTGTGTGTGTTCAAGGCCACGTGGATATCGGACGCAGAGAACAATGAACTGCACGGAAATCGGAGGAACGGAAAACTCGCAGCGAATCTTAACATGAAAGATCTCGAGTGAAGGGCCTGAGGAGCATGACTGTGTTTGGGGGAGGAAGGGGACGGGGAAGGGAGGGGGGAAAGGGAGAGAGGGAGAAGGGGAAGGAAGGGAGGTTGGAGATGTCGAGGAAGGATGAGAAGGGAAGAAGGGAAGGGAGGGGGAAGGAGGAAGGAGAGACCACTATAACTTGGGGTAGAGAAAATGAGGATTCTAGGTGATGGAGGAGAGACAGTAGAGGAGGAGGAGAACCAAAGAAAGAGAGGGGAGAGAATACATTTAGTGAAGAGGGGAGAGTGAGACGGGGAGGAAAGAAGAGAAGAGGCGTGTTCAGGTAGAATAGAATAAAAATTGATGTTGGAGGAGGGCGGTGGGGTGAAGGGGAGGAGGTGGGAGTAGGGGGAGAAGAAGGTGGGCGTAGGGGGAGAAGAAGGTGGGCGTAGGGGGAGGAGAGGGGCGTAGGGAGCGTCAGAGTCGTGGTAATTCTAAAAGGGGAATGATTCTACACTTGCTATACAAACACCACCAAGATTAGAAAAATGCAAATAAGCTCCTACATTTTGCACCAAAGTGAGGGTGAAGGGCCGAGGTGTGTGTATGTGTGTGTGAAGGTCCACCACTGGGAAGGAAATGCAATATGGCTCGGAGTCTCACTAAGGAGGAGGAGGAGGAGGAGGAGGAGGAGGAGGAGGAGGATAGATGGATTGATAAGGACACGGAAGAGGATGACGAAAGAAAATGAAAATTTATACGATGTTGGGAGTCATAATAAAATAAATAAATAAAATAAATACAGTACTCATAATAAAAACAATGAAACTAAAACACCTGAACAGCTTTACCTCTTTGTATCACCAAGAGAATTTTCGCAAAATGGTGTTGCCTTGCACAGTTGAAGGGGAGAGAACGAGGATGAGAAGAGAGGGGGGAAGGGATATGGAGGAGAGGGGAGGGGGGAAGGGACATGGAGAAGGGGAAGAGGAGGTGGTTGGAAGATAATCGTAGTGGTTGGGACAGCAAAACACTCCCGCCACAAGGACGACACCCGAGCCTTGGTCTTGGTTGCGGTCTGGTAGCGTCTAAGAAGAGAATAATTCACCTTCCTTTCAAACCTCACCCCATACCACTCCCTCCAACTAGCACCACATTCCTCCACCTACAACACTCACTACGGTGTTCACTATCGCATCTACACCGTCAGTTAACCTTTCCTTCCCTCGCGAGTAACATTCACGGCTGTGTCGCAAGTCTTGGCGAGGACCACAAGTAGAAGTGCCCAGCGTCAGTCCCCGTCCCTCACCCTCCCCGGCCACACCCAGCAACACCAACAGACGACACTACCACGCTACCAGGACTGCCTCACCTCACCTTACTAATGGTTGGAGGTGAAAGTTATTATCCAACTCCAGTTGCAGCCCACACCCAAGTAGAGGCTCATAGATCCTTAAATACCCGAGTTGGCGTTAGGGCGACCATTACGTCAGGAAGGTAAGAAGGGGGAGGGCGTGGCGCCTCTCAGGTGTCTGCCAGGCGGGCGTGTACGGACACAGACGGTGACGCCCGTCCGCCTGCCGGTGCTTGTCTTTGGCACCTCTTTGCTACCGCCCACTACGCTTCCCCTACCCACACCTCCCTCCCACCCACAGCCTTTTCCGTACTTTTAGCAAATTGGATCACGCAAAAAGCGCCTACAAATCTCGCCCGAGTGTTCTCCAGTATTGTGGGTGTGTGTCCCTGTCCCGGCGTCACCCTTCCATTCCAACTTGCATAATGCGTCGCGGTAATCTCGGGGATAAGGTGAAAGTTTGCTGAGAATGTGACATAAGGCCAGAGGCGGTGAGGCGGCAAGGCTGGGAGCAGTGACGACGAAGGCAGTGAAGCGAAGGGAAGGGTAAAGGAAGGAAGGAAAGCGAGAAAACTGCATAATTTCCGTGGTGACCTTGGGATGCCCTGACACTTCCGGTGGGGCGAGATGAATGCGAGGGAAGCCCAACGTTAGTCCATTGCCAAGTGGTGGATAGTGACGATTAGCAGCCTTGCACTCACTACTCTGCCACACACACTATCCAGCCATGAACTCCCAACAGTAATGAAGGTTTATGTCTTCACCAATCATGATACAGAGACAGGACATTATTACATTATACAATCAATAAGAATACATGATATGAGTAAGTCTGGACATAGTCTTAATTAATAATGTGTCTGACATGGGTGCTCCAACACACTACGTACTGACTTCACAATGGCGTGAGAACCTGCCCCACACATACCACTGCAACACACGCACCTCATTAAGCACTTGGACTTACATTAATAACACACTGTGTACCAACGTGCTGCTGCTGCTGCTGCGCTCAGAGGCGCAGTGTGTTCTTAAATATTGTTATTGGGCAACAATGACAACATAAACCGAGATGATTGTAAATAGTTTCCACCTTTCAGCTTACTTTAAAGGAATGCAATTACAAATTCACGTATAAACATCAACTATAAGATTTTTTTTGTTACTATACGTCTATGTAATGTTTCCACAATGTAGGACGAGACACGCCGTCACACCAGACACACACACACCAGACCATGACGCATTATGACACCCGGATTTTAGTCTTATGGGAATACCAGATCTTAGCCTTGTTGCGTGCCGTGCCAGGCCTTGTCTGTGCAAAGCCTCGCCCCCGCGTGTTATGAGACTTGGCAAAGGCGAGTCATGAAAGGACTTCCCATCACTACATTGCACTCCCTCATCTTCTCTCTCTACCAATACCAACCAGTGCGTTTCTATAATAGCCTTATTACTTATTTTCAAATTCATTCATGAAAATCGGATTACTTTCGAATCAAACCTGGCCTCAGTCTCTCTTTTCCCACGGGAGCTGCCTCATGGGGGAAGGGGGGAGGGGAGAGCTAGCTGATGCCTGTTTCAAATCAACACCCCCACTTCCTGTGCCGCCATGCCAGAGTGCCAGCCTACCCTCCACCCACCACCACACACTGGCACACCCAACATGCCACACCCAGTCCGTTTTTAAAAGTTTGCCAAGTGGCGTTTTGGTGGAGGTAAGCCAAGGTTGGGGCGAAGAACCTCAGCCCACGTGACTGTCTCTTGCTCGGTAACCTTGGCCGTCCCTCATCCCAGGGCCACACCAACACGGCTCGGCTCAGCTCGGCTCCTCTTACTAATCAGGCAGATATATTGTTACACTCAAAACAAGTTATCAAACACATTCATCAATAACAAGTCATGCATACGTAACGCATGCATTAGTGATTAAATGCCATGGAGGAGTTACAAATATGGTGATTCAGTTATCAAGACCATCATTACTTAGCACGTGAAATGGGTGTTAGTCCCTTATCAGCCTGGTGGCAGCATGTGGCACCCACCGGCGTACTCAGTGGCGACATCTGGCAGCTACACAAGTTCCCGGTAGATTACGTCAGAGACAGCGGCAGCGTGTTTGGTCGGCAGAGTCTTTGTTGGTTAAACTGGCGCCGCCACCACCACCCTCAACCTCCCCTTCCCTTCCCAACCTTAACCTGCCTTGTCCTCTCACTTTAAAACTCTCATACAATCAACATATATTGCATAACTACAACACACGCATTTTTCCCTATACAACATATCGAACAGACGAGACAAAGTTAACTAATGCATTCCTGCAGAGTGATTGGATTTCCGGTCAGTTGCTTGCGTTCCTCCTCCTTACAATGGTAGGAAGAAAACGGGAAGAAAGACATCCTACGAGGTCGGTCTTGTCCCTCAACACACGTGGTCAGTAGGACAGACTTGACGCTTTTAACACCGTCGATATAAATACTAGTTTGGCAAACGTGGTGTAGTAAAAGCATTTGATTAGATTGCCACTAAATATGAAAGCAGATCACTCGTGTCGACCCACTGAGGAGAACAAGCCAAGAATAAAAGTAGAAAAGAAAAAAATAAGAGTCTAGAGCTGATACTAAAGAATAATGAGTCTTAAACACCACCAAACACGTGTTACCAACAGCGAAATAGTAATATTAAGCCGAATAAACTTTCATGTAGAGTTACGTGTAATAAAATGTGTGGTTTGCATCATCCCTGAAGCCATAAAGGAAGGTACGGAGGTGTGTTGTGCCATCACCAGCCTCATGACGCCACCGATTTTCCTGGGCAGGTGAGGCAGAGCTTGAGAATGCCCAAGCGTCCATGTGATCCCGGATATTGCAAGGGTAACCTAAGGCCCAACTTAAACAAGTCAAGGGCATGGTGATGAGAGAGAGAGAGAGAGAGAGAGAGAGAGAGAGAGAGAGAGAGAGAGAGAGAGAGAGAGAGAGAGAGAGAGAGAGAGAGAGAGAGACGCGTCCCGTGAGGCAAGAGTGGCCTGCAAAGCCTTTGTTAGCGGTACGTAGGAGCAGTCCCACCTGGCTCCCTCGGCAACCCTGCGAATGAATGCATTGCAACCCTGATCGCTGTCCTAATCTTCCCTCCTTCCACCCAAAATTAACAAACTTTTTCTTTCTCCAAACTCCACCCAGTAATATATATTTTCCTAGCCTGTTTCGCCATGCCATGGTGAGTAAGGGAAGCATCTAGAGATGTCGTTGGTATGACCATGTGGCTGGGTGGCTGCTGCGGATCCAGCCGGTGTGAAGCTGGCGATGGCCGCCCAACATGGTCGGCAGCACCAGCGTGAATCACGTCCCCCTCCCCTTCCCTCCACCACACTCTGCAGCCACGTTACACTCATATACGCACAATACACAACCCTAAACACGCAAACACAGTCTAACAACACAACTTGAAGATACTTACGAAACCCAAATATGTATAACAGCGGCAAGGGAGGTATGGCGGCGGCGGCAGCACTATCTTCCCGCCAATAAGACTGTCACCACGCGTTTCACCACCACGCCACACTCAGTAATAGTTCACAACTGATAGGGTGGTCTACGACACTTCACTGTACTTGGGGCACCGTGGACAGAAGTGTTAAATAGGGAAGGCCTTGGAAAGGGTGGAAATAGAGGAGAAAAGGGAGGGGCTTGGGTGAGACTTTACGGAGCAGCGTGTCGCTGTGTGGGACTGTTGGCCGTAGTAAGGTGAGGCCGGGCGGCGGACGGCCCCAAACCCACGCGGTGGACCCTCAAACCCTCACATTTAATACACGTCGCCAGCCAACAGACCTAAGTCGCTCCGCTCACGCCCACGGCTCGCCCTCAACCCCTTTACCCCCCACGTCACATGTAATACCTTCTCTTATTTAAAATCACGACTGACAAGCGTCCTGAATATTTTGTAATTGAGACATGTGGCATCTCTGTTGTCCGTGACGCGTGGAGAGGCTAGAAAGGGAGGGTGCGGCGGGAGGGAGGGACTTGGGAGGGGGAGCCGAGAGGTTTGCTCCACGCGGCCAGACGCACCAACACCGCATATTTACTTCACATCTAAACAAAAGTTCCCCATTAATCTTTGCGTTTATCAGTTCCTCTCTCCTCCCTATGGATTACAGCAATGATGAACACGCCTTGGGACCCACCAGGCCACCTACACAACATACACAGCTTCGGTCACCACCCAGAAGCTCTTAGCGTCCCACACCCCTCCCTTCCTCCCCTCTACAAACTCGCCAGGGCCGGTCAACACCCGCCTCACATGGTATTTCCCTATGACGTGTTCGGGTAAAGCTTGATCCTGCTACCTTTCCTTTGCACTCAAACCTTCCCGCATCTAGATAGCGTTCAGGCATACCACTCTCCGCAGACACCAGCGTTATGGGTACGACGGAGGCGCCCTTGTCTCGTCCTCACAGTGGTGGTGGTGGTGGTGCTGGCGGCGGGTGGATACATTCTCCCCCCTCGCCTCCCCTTCCCCCTCCACCTTCACCTCACCTCACCTCACCTCAGACATCCCTCCCAGTTTTCCTCCATTTCCTCCTTCCTCACACTCTCTCCCGCCAGCTTCCCCCCCCCCAACCCCCCTAACCCTCCCTCCACCTCTTCAACTGGTACTTGTGTGAAATTCAGCGTCCCCTCTCTCTCTCTCTCTCTCGCTCTCTCGCTCTCTCTCTCTCTCTCTCTCTCTCTCTCTCTCTCTCTCTCTCTCTCTCCCATGTTATGCGTCACCTTTCCGGGCGGGCGGGGACGGGGCAGGGGAAGGGGGTGGGGGTGTAAATGACACTGGAGAATATTAAGTGAACACAACGCCTCTGCCGGGGACACCTACAGGCGGGGGACACTATGACCTAAGGGCGTCTCACCAGTTCCCACACAATGACGGATTCAATACTTGGGCGCCGCCTTTCCGTTGACAGGGATCAGCGTCTCTCTCTTCTCTCCTCTCCCCTAACCTTCATCCCCCTTCCGTCTGTGCGTCTGTCGGTCCCTCTGTCCCTAGGGTGCCGCGCCACACTCCCTTCCCCTCCTGTTTCCTACCATTACTATCTCTCTTTTCCCACCGCCCGTCTCTACCCCGCCACTCTCTCACCATTCACACTCCAGTCCTCTCCAGTCTGCCACACATCACCACACCCTCCTTCCATGTGCCTTCCCTTCCTTCCTTCCCACTACACACACATTTCACGTCTTTTCACCCCTCCCGTCTCGTCCCAGCTAGCTAGACACGCTAACTTAACTTCTCCCTCTCCCTCTCTCTCGTCATACTCCATCTACTATTTTCAATCGTGTGTGTGTGTGTGTGT